>JAJJWW010012860.1:0-24273 GCA_023531295.1 Papaver armeniacum | reverse complement strand
GCTAAAAGTAATATATTAATCAAACAACAAAAGTACATAAGATTTATAATATCTTTTTTTCTCAAAAATATTGTCTTCCACACTAGATCGAAAAGTCCTTTATTCAATTTTGGTAGTAGAGATTTCGAATGTTCTTTGCTCGAAACTTCGCCAAGCTATGTTGTCGTAATGAGAGTTATATCTTACACATTAATATCATGCACGAGCTTGAGGGGAGTTTTTGCGGGATATTTTGAGTCTCTTTTATTGTGTTTTAAATTCCATTCGGAATCGACTAACCATATTGATGGTTTGGTAGCATTCACAATGCGTCGCAGGAGTATATTTGGAAGTAAAATGTTATTCTTGAGCCGGAGGAAGCTTTTAATAAAGCTTTTTGATTACGCATGGAGCAATTGAAAAAGCCACAATCACGATCTGTTTGGTCATTTGGGAAAGCGCATTTCTTGGTCCATAATTATTTAAAAATATTAAATGGTCCAAAGTATCCTTAAAGTGTTAATTCCAACTTATTTTTTGTAGTAGTTCATTCGTCAAAATGAACTCCTGTTAATTTCTACTTAATTTTTCAGAAAACCTAGGGATCGAACACACGGCCACATGTTTCATATTGAGTGAAAAGACCACAGCAGATCCACAGCCTATTTGATGCTTACTTGGTATATATTTATAATTATTGCGAATGCGTAGCCAAACACAAAAGGGTCACTTCAGCATCATGGTAGATTGGCTTCAAAGCTACGACTCGGGCACATTCCAAAATCTAAAAAATGAAGCATACGTTTCAAAGAGTGAAGCAGCGTCGCTTTAAAAATCATACACACAGTGTGTAATGTATCACTAGTGGAAAATGGGTGTTTAGCTACCCCAGGAGACCCTCATTAACGGTAGTTGGACGCTGACCATACATAGCGGTCTACGATATAATAAAAATACGGAAAAATTTGAGATTATTAATAGCGGTCTACGAATAATTACTATTTTGCCCCTAAATGCTGATCCAGCGATCCTTGAAGCCGATTCATCGGATAATTTTTTTATTATTTGATCAGGCATATAAATACAACTTTTCTCTCTTCATTTCCATTCTCACTTTCTCTGCTCTCGGTCTCCATCTCTAACCTAAGGAACTGCTCCATGGAAATGGAGAAATCAATAAACCAAATATCTATTTCAAACAAAAGTAATAAACCCTTCTACATATTCTTGTTCTAAAATCCCTCAACTCGGCTGGTCTGGTTGTAAATCTCAAATCTTAAGGCACGATTCAACCTTATCATTTCTCTATTCATCTCCAAATGAAATTAAGAATATCGTGTATGGAAGTGGCGTGATTTGTGATTCGAATCTAAGGGTTTTACGTGATTAGGTGTGAGACGTGATTTGAATCAAGGTTTTTGTTCCAACGATAAGTTTTTTTCTTCACTAAACGGAAAATGAGCTCTCAGGATCTATAAATCGGCACGAAGAATTATTAGATCACTTCCTCTTCATCTAAATACTCATCTCTTTTCGAATGGTGAGTTCTATTTTATTTTATTTTCTCTTCTATTCAATTTTGGAGTTAGGTTTTTACGATTAATTTTATTTTCGAATGGAAGTGCGTAAGGAAATAGAGTCAAATTGGTGTTGGATTTTGATATTAGTGTTGATGTTTCTCTTTAAGGTTTTGCGTTTTGTGGTGCTAACAGGAGGGGTTGGCGGAGTACTGGTATGTGTACTCAATTCTTAGTTTCTCCGAGTATCTCTATGAAGGGTTTCTCTATGTGTAGCCTCTAAAATATCGTGTTTGTGTGTTTGTGATAACATCAAGAATATCTCTAGATGAAATCGGGATGGAGTGCACAGGTAATGTGTTATGTATTGATTTAATGATCTTTCCTTGTATGTTGTCAAATGATTAGTGCTTTAAGGTTGATGTTGCTAAACTAGTTAGATCTCAAATGGATATTTTTGTTTGCAAGCTTTATAACAAATGGGTATTCTCTCTTGTAGATTCACCGGGTTCTTGAATGAATGATCTAAAATTTTAGTTAGTTGGTGTTATATGATGTTTGAAAATCAAATGGGTATTTTTCATACGCATCGCGCATGAAATGTATGATTAAATTTCAAAGATAGTTTACTATTTAGTTTCTTTGCAATGAAGAAAACCATTTCAAATATAGGTTACTACCACATATGAATATGAATTTGGAATCATGTTTATTCTTGCTGTTGTTTGATTATTGATTTGCGGTTTGATGACTTGTGATTTTGGTAATTTTATAAAGTTCTTAAATTGGTACTTGTAGGGGAAAATGTCACCTACTGAAACCTAACAATTGTACCCTTTGTTTTTGTCTTTGTTTTTACTTTTTGTCTTTTTATTCCCTTTTTTTACAATGCACAACTATATCTTTATGTGTGTGTTATGCCTTTGGAGGTTGATTCGTTGCACCCTTGAAGATCAGTACACACTCGGTCTCTTGGTTGTCGGTACTTTTTGATCAGTTTTATGCCTTGGATGTTGTTCTCTTATCAGTTGCATCATTCTAACTGCAATAAAGGTTTAGGTCTTTGCAATCTGTTTTAATGAATGTCTTTTATAAGTTAGCTTGAGAATTACGTTGAAAATCTCATTTTAACAGCATACCTTAGCTGATATTTTCTTTGGAGACGGCAACAAATGGCGGGGATTTAGACCATATCTTCTTCGAGAAATGTCCATCTACATATTTTCTACAATGAGTTAAAAGGTTTGGTGTTTTTATTTTTGTTTAGGAAATTTGGTCCTTGGGGTAGAACACTCTATAGTAAAAGCGTAAGTTCGTAGTTACGAGACCTAATTTGCACATACTTTGACAACCATTTCAACTCGGAATTCCAGGCCACAAATGCTTATGAAAGGTGGTTCTTTCTACTTCCTAAACTGGGGTCAAGCTCTACGAATTCCGACTTCTAATGAAGTCTATAGAGCCTCGACAATGCGAGACTATTAGGGACATATTTACTGCGGCATTTTACGCGGAATTTTTGTTGGCCATTTAAAATGATTTAGCTAAAAATGCAGGGGAACCTAAGAAACTTTCAACATGACTTTCAGTTGCGTGTAACTTGTCACATTATTCGATAGCGGAGAAATTTAGCTAGGTCAAATGCCCAGGTTATTCGAGTGTATATACATTTGCATACTACTTTCTCTACATGAGTGTATTCGTAGTTTGATACACAAATGAAAAGCGGATATTCTAATGTTTATGTGTAGTGACTCTTACTCTCGACTGATTTTTATATTGATACGATGGGGGGGGGGGGGGGCATGAGTTTAGCAAAATCGCGCTCTAGAGAGCGACACCCGGGGCAAGTGTTTATTTTTAGCTATCTAATTTAAACGCACTCGCTCTATATCTAATGCCTTGACGGATTGGGGGTTTGCAGCTTGTCACATTAGTGATGTATAATTTCTAAATGTTGTGGCGAGTAAAGAAATGCTTGGAGATATCATAAGGTTTGAATTTTGTATTTTTCAAAATTCTTTGAAGGTCTCCTCATCCATCGCTCAAGTTTGTGGTAAGGTTCTACTTAGTGTTCCAGGTCCCCGATACCGAGTCGATGATACAAACTTTCGGGAGAATTAATTTTATCAATTGATATAATTGTGACACGGGAGAAGACAAGGTAAGGACATGATTTTTGAACTTATTTCGTGCTTCTAAGTTGATGCTGCTAATTTCGATTGATCAGGAAGAAATACCACAATGATGCTGATAGATTATAAGTATATAAATTTGAGAATTTTATGTATTTTACTACATCTTTGATAGATTATAGATTATAAGTATACCTTCGGTTTAGCTAATGTTAACTTTAAAGCATCTTTTACGTTTCTGCGGAAAACTATAGGACAACTACGTTTAACCCGGTTTAGTCATTTATGAGCTTTGGTTATTTCGTACCAAAATTGATGCATAATGGTTGCATTTTCGGCACTTAGAAAGCGCCAATCAGAGTCCGTATTCCGGGGGTCAATAATGACTTGTGCTCCTTAAGCGATTTGTACTATGGACCAATGTTAAGTGCATATTTTGCACATATTTAGTGTCGAATCCATGCTAGTATTTGCTATATTTTCTTGCAAGTATTGTATATTACGTTTGTTTCTTTATTTGTGTTTTGCTAGGTGAATCATCCAAAAAAGTGAATGTGCACTTAATTGTGCAAAGAAAAGAAGTTAGCGCAAGCGGAGAAGGGCCAAAAGATTAGGGGAGCTCGTTCATATCTAGAAGTGATTGATATCATGTTAAGAAAGGACGAAAATACGAAGCCAACGGCGAAGAATGGAGTTATTAAGGCATCATATGAGGAAGCTAGGAAGCGAAAGAAGAGTGTTCGCGGAGGGCACAGTATACTTGAGTTGAAACTCACGGATAGTCAAAGTCCGTGAAAGTATCGGGGAGTTAGAAATCCAATGAGAAAATTTCGCTCACGGAGACACTAGTGTCAGTGAAATTCTTGTTTTCACGGATACACAGGTATACTTAGATGCGAAATTCACGGATAGTCAAGTGTCCAGTGAAATCGGTGAGCTTGTTTGGTGCGTTTTTGGCAAGTCTTGGCGACTTTTTGGCCAAGGTTTGGCCTTGGTATTTTCTACCTTTGGAACACCTATATAAGAGAACTTCTTAATATTTTTAGGGATGAATCATATAATCTTTTATCAAGTTTTGGAGAGGGGAGAACTCAAGAGAAGAAAAGCTAGGGTTTGGAGCTATTTCCATCACCGTAATTATTTCTTTTCTATTTTATCATATGAAACTCATGGGTTTTGTTAGTACCATGAGTAGCTAAACTTCTTAGTGATTGGGGGATGAATTCTAAGTTCTAGACAATGATTTGAGTTATTATATAAATCTATTTTGAAGTTCTTCACATGATTATTGATTGTTTATACTAATTAAAATATTTATGATTAATTGATAGATTGTTTAGGTGGCCAACTGAACTAATTTGTTGATTCAATCAAATGCTAGTATTGAATTAAGAGATAAGTAATAGTTGAATAATTCGTACAAAGTAGTGAACACAAGACCTTGCGAGAGGATTACGTAGTGATTGTGTGTATAAATATCACTAGAAAGTGGACCTTGAGCTAAGAGTCTAACTACTAGGATCAATCTATAATTCACAAAAGATAAAGCATTCGGACAAATTACACCTTGAGTGAGCTACTACTAGGTGGTTTGAAGAATAGAATCTGGTATTGGAGAGCTTCCGTACCCGGTGATTTAAGGAATTTAGGGATAGCAGAAATGTTAAAATCATTTATTCCACGGTTGGTAATAATTTGTGATTAATTTTATTAATGGATGAATATAACTCTAATTTTTCGGTTTAGTAACGAAGAAGGATTCCCGATCATATTTCTCTCCATTGCTTGCAACTTAATTATTTTCAATTGCTTTGTTATTTACTGAATCAAAAACAAACCCCATTGCCACTACACCAAATTCAGGAGATAGCAACTCAGATTCGCAACGGAAATGTAGTTGTTGCGAATTTTCAGTTGCGAATTTCTGTAGCTAAAAATTCCCAACAGACTGTTGCTGTTGCTAATTTCGCAACTGTTTGTCTCAGTTGCTATTCGCCACTGTTTCTGTTTTAGGCGTGCAGAAGTCCGTGTCTAGAAAACACCTGCCAACACTTTTTTCCCGAGCATGCAAATTTCGCGTGTGCACTCGTCTTATCCTTAGAGAAAATATCCCAGAAATCATTCAACCACTCGTCCTCTCTCTCACTCTCTTTCTCCCGAAGAAAAAAACTCTCCCGCCATTGAATCTTTCCCGTCGTTGAAATCAGAGGAAGCTAGGTATGGATGATGATTAGTGTTTGCTATTTAGGGTTTGAATCGATTGATGATGCTTTTTTTGTTAGGTTTGATAGTTAGGGTTTGGTAGATTGGGTTTGATAGTTAGGGTTTTGTATCTTTTTGTTCAAATCGATTAGTGATGTATTTTTTGTGTATTTTTGGTAGATTGATACTTAGGGTTTTCTGTATTTTGTTTAAATCGGTTAATGATGTATTTTGTTTGTGTATGTTGGTAGATTGATACTTAGGGTTTTCTGTATTTTGTTTAAATCGGTTAATGATGTATTTTGTTTGTGTATGTTGGTAGATTGATAGTTAGGGTTTCGATTTTATGTTTGTTGATTTTTTTTTTTAGGTATGGGTTTATTGACTTTATTCCTTAGATTTATAATGTGAAATTTCATTTCCTTTGTGGTTTATTGGTTTGACTCTACGATGGTGTTCTACTATGAAAGTTCTGTAATAAAACTTTGAACTATTTACACTTTGTTTCTACTTGATGTTTTTCTTTTATGCTAATCCTAAAATTCCTTTTAAAATAAAAATGCAAGTCTTAGCTCTTTAATGCCATATCTTTGACCGGTGCTTGTTATTTGGATTTTTAACAGGTTTTTGTGAAAAAGGAAGGAATTAATGGATTCTTGAATGTTTATAGTTCTTGTTTGTTTGACGAATTTCTCATGTTAATCCACTTTTTAACCTCTTGGCAGTTCAAAATGGTTAAATATCCAGTTTTTTTTGAAAATGGGACTTTCCTACATTAAGTCAGACTTGTATCATTTGCATTTGCCCCACAGACATATGTTTCTTTGTCGATGACTTTAACTTATTATAGCCACTGTTTTAGATTTTTGTTTTATCATGTATATAATGATATTCTTTCTGGTGGAAGGTAAGCTTTTGTTTACGAAATGTGGATTGGTCGCTGTTAACATGTCTTCCGAAAGACTAGTCCTCGTTGGTATGGTTTCTTTCTATATTGGGGATTGTTAACAGATTTTGATCTTGAGAAATGGTTTCACACTTGGGTTTACTTGGTTTTCCGTAACCATCGTTTGAGCATGTTTTGGAAGAATTTTGAAAATTACAGGTGTTCTTTGTTGCGTGACCGCGTAAAGCTCTGGTCGGGATTGTTAACCTAATATTCACAGCATCCACAACTGTAGGGCACTTCCCCTTTAACCATTGTCCCAATTTTAGAAATTAGTTGCCACTAGGAAGCAACCTGTGGTACGCACCAGGTAGTTACCTTTCCATTTTATGAGCAACAAACTGCAGTTGCTGATTGATATTCTTCAAACCAAGTAAATACCAAAACCCTTTTGATAAATTTAATTATATTTACTTTCACTTCTTCGGATTAATTAAGCTCGAGTCTTCAATTTCAATGTCTCCAGTAAAGTTTTTATTGGACTTTCAGTGTTACAGAAATTTGGGTTGGTGTATCTTGGGGAACTTACACATGAACAGTATATTCACAAATTTTCTGAATTTTGCAGACACTGGAAAAGTTACAAGTGCATAGAAGTTGATCAGCAGAACAGAGCAGTATAATTTATCGACGAGGGAGAAAGCACCTTCCATGCCTGTTCTTGAAGGAAAGCTGAGCATGCTCTGCACCTATGCTTAAAAGTGAACAAACTTAAGTACACAAGCTAACATCATCCAGATTTTGAATGTTTTATTTATATGTCAGGGTGACGAGAAACGATAGTTGATCAGTCTGTGTACCGGTGCGGTAACATTTAACAATTGGGAAATCACTTTTAAGTGCACATATTTTCGATATTTGAGCATTGGTAGAATACATCGTTTCTAGTTTTAGGAATAGTTCAAGGTTAGATGATCGTTTTTAGTCTCTGTTTATTGTAAATTGAGATTAAAATTGGGCTGGTACTTGAGAGTATATAGACCAATTTTTCGTGCTTTTATCTGGATGCAAAGTATTGGGTTGCTAGACTGTTTTTGTTGGATCTGTTTCAGCAAATAATTATTTATTTTGGTTGTTCTTTTTGTTGTGGCAGTCTCATATCTTTCCATGGAACTGCGATGTCTGCTCTAGTTTCCATTTGCCAAAAATTCTTGGTAGGTTTTGCTATCATTATTCTCCAGCTTAATAGTTCCTTTTATTTTCTTTCTTTTGTTTTCTTAGTAAGCTCATCTTGTAGCAGATATAAATTTTCTTAGTACCACACTATGAACTTCTTCACTACGGAGAAACCAGAGACTTTTGTATGTACAAACCCATAATTGAAGTGGCATTTTTCTGAGGTTTCAATTGGATGGTTCTGTTTTCTTCATTCTCCACATAATGTCTTATAATTTCTTTCTGTTATTCAGGTGAATGATCGATCTAATTGTGGTGTGCATTTTAAGATATCTTGAAGAAATCCGGGATGTTTCGTCAAACAGAGGAGATAGAGGTGGGGTAAAATACCTTCAAGATATCTTGTGAGCGTCATAACAAGCCCACTTCAACTAGGCACAGTACTGGAGCAAGGTATTTTCTCTTGGAACTTTGGAATTTAGCACCTAAATATAAGCATGCCACCAGTTAAAGTTAAAATAAGGGGAAAATAATATAGAATACACCAAGCTAAAACTTAGGAATTTAGCACTCAACTATCATGTGTTCTATTTATTTTCATTTTCTGTCATGAATTATGCTTTGTTCATTGCGTACTGCGTCTAAATGATTTTCTGTTTGTGATTTGGCTGCTTGTCGAACTGCCAAAACTTTTTTTTAGTGTAGTGTTATAGATATGGTGGATGTATTATAGATATTTTAATGATATACTGATGTCTATGATATTGATGTGGTGCAGATTCTTGAAATGGACACTTACAGGTACCATGGGCACTCCGTCATGCTTGAAACCTTCCTTCACATTCAGCGCTACGGTACTACATAAAATCAATTGATAGATGTCCCTTTTAACCTTAGTTGGTAGCTCCTATTGAAAATTTGTGGTCCTGATAATGTCATTTTCCTTGTCAATAAATAGTCTTAACTTTTTTATGTTTTTGTGTTTGTGATGAACATGCTGAGTTCACCCCCAGTCGGAAGCAATTTTAAATCTACATGCGATCTACTATTTTAGTTTGCAGTTTGTAAATCTTTAGGGCCCGTGAGAATAAATCTTAGTGTGCTCTATGAGATAGCTTTGTACGAGTGTTCAAGAAAATGTAGTCACAAGATCGATAAACACAGATTTTTATTTAGTTTCCATTGTATATGTACTTCTATTGTAAATGTACTTGATGTTTAAACGTGTATCATTGAACATATCAATATCAAGTATTATTAGTGAAGAAATGATTTGATTGAATCAGAAAATGACATGGTGTATGTAATAGTTGCAGGGTAAAATCGAGATAGGAGAAAATATTGTGACTAGGTCAATGAAGACTGACCCTTTTTTTTTCGCCTGTTGCATAAATTTAGCAACTGTTTTTTTCTGTTGCTAAATTTTTACCGCGACTTTGTTGGGTCAGTCTCCGTTGACTTAGTCAATAATTCGCAACTAATATTAAAAAATTCGCAACTGCTGCAGCTGTTGCTAAATTTTAAGTCGCAACAGCTGAAAACTGTTGTGAAAACAGTTGCGACTCGAAATTCGCAACAGCTACATTTCCGTTGCGAAAATTCGAGTCGCCCCCTTCGCAACAGCTGTGTGCAGTTGCGACCCCCAGTCGCAACAGCGGGAGCCCGTTGCAAAACTCCACTTTTGACAACTAAATCTCCACTGCTCTTCGTGGGAGCGAACTTGACTTCCATTATATTATTTTTAATTGAGTGGAAATAAGATATTAATTTGATTGCACCTACGACACGCATCAAATTTTGGTAGCGTGTAGGGGCTTGATCGGTAGCTTTAGTTGTTATTTCTTTTTATTTTTAGTCTTATTTTTGGTTTTTGATTTAGCTTTTTGAGAATTTTGTTTGAGGTACTTAATCCACAGCACTTAGAAAGATTGGGATTATCTAAGGTGTGGAATTCAAACTGTGAGGAGGCAGTACTACAAGCACATCCCACGGTTTACAGCAGGGCAACCTACAGAAGAGATGGTTGTCTGATGACGAGAGAGACCCTCCACCTCCCAGGAGGAAGAATTTAAGAGAGTTAGCGTCTCCATCTTTAGATTCGCAACCATTGTGCATTGCAATCACTAACCCGGTGGAGGCCCGAAGTGAATCTACTTCATCATCTACATAAAAGTTCAAGGGACATCGAGGTGAAAATCAAATCGACACCTTCAACGGTTCCGAACACAATGACAGTCTGATGCATGTAACCGCGGGGGCGAGAGATATGGCTATGCTACAAGCCTTCCCGTTTACTCATTGATAGACTTAGCGAGAAGAATGGTTGTATTGTCTTCCTCCAGTGTTACAACATGGACCTCAGATGAAAAAGTATTTACGGAAATATTTTCACTGCTTCCAAAGCGGCATCCGTTCGAAAGGAGATTAGCGGCATTCTCGGATGTACGAGTCTCATATGAATATTGGGAGAGGTATAAAGAAGTTGTTGGCAAGCTGCCCCACCATAATATATCCTCGGTACTTATCATTCAATACTTCTACGAAGGATTACTTCCGGAAACGGAGAGGAATTTGATTGATGCGGGTTGCCGGTGGTTCACTTGCGAGAAGACAATATCGCGAGACAGCAGTTTGATTGAGAGTATGGCTTCTAATGCTCAACAATTCTACACGGAAAAAACTCTAATGTCGAGAAGAGTTAGCGAAATGGGAGAAGTGCACTTGCAGTCGGAGCAGACGGATGAACAACATAGAAAAGGTAGTACAACGAATGGCGTGTGATTATTCCTTAACATGAAAAGTCGAGCAATTGAATCTTGTGTTCCCTAATCGAAGGCCAAGGTATGATCCCTATTCTAATACTTATAATCGGAGTTGGAAAGATCACCCAAATTTTAGTTATGCAAATCGACAAAAATGCGGCTCCTAATCCTTATGGGCGGCAGAGTGGTTTTCAGCAACCACAATTCCGACCACAACCTCCACCTCGGCCTCAACAACAGACTCGAGTTCAGTTTAGAGGAGATGATGAAAATGATGATGCAAAAGCAAGATTCCAATGCTCGCGTCAAGATACAATCTGCGAAACAAGACATGGCTATAAAGGACTTGCAACTTCAAATGGGACAATTATTTACGAGACATGAATGAAATAAAAGCACGAGAATTCACAAAGTTTCCATCGCAACCTTTTGTGAATCCAAGAAGCGACGTCAATCTTTTTGTGACTTTAAGAGTGGGAAAGCAGGCCGAAGATCCAAAACAACAAGAAAAGGTTAAGTCACGACTTGGAAGAGGAAGTAGAGGTGGAAAGCACATTTCCAAGGGAAAAGACCTATTTGGCCAACATAAGGACAGTTCTACTTTTACCACACCACCTCCTTTTCCTAGTCGTTTTGCCAAGTCAAAAGCAAGCTCTAGACAAGGAGATTATGGATATTTTTAATGTGCATATCAACATTCCATTTGTGAGGCCATCGGAACGGTACCCGAGGTATGCCAAAGTTGCGAAGGATTTGTGTACAAGGAAGGAGAGGTTGATTGCCTAGCGAGATCCCTTTCCAGGTAGGAGAAAATTAGCCCGGCTATGTTGCTAAAGAAGATGCTGCAAAGTGTAAAGATCACGGTGGTTTTACAATGCGTTACTATTAGTGAAAAGCGGCTCGGCGTGCTTTGCGCTTGATTTGGGAGCTTCCCAAGCGTGATGTCGGCCGATGTTTATGGATGTCAGTTGAATCCGGACCTTTAAAGGAGACAGAGTTATCATTCAATTAGCTAATAAGTCTAACATATATCCTAAGGGACTCGTGGAAGACGTGTTGGTGCAGTGAATGAATTAATCTTCCAGGTTGATTTCTTTGTTGTGGATATGCGAGAATGAGGACAATTGTTCATCTACTTCATTACTTCTTGGAGACCATTTATGAAGGCTGCTAAGACGAAGATTGATTGTGATCTTTGGAACACTCACTATGAGTTTAGCCTCATTCACCACTCTACTGTGCTAGGTGATTACATTGAATAGTTCATGGCCTTTCTAGTGGTTGAGGCTGGATATCATGGGAAAATCAATCCAGCATCTTGAAGCAGCATGAATACATCATCCAACTGGAGTATTTTACAAAATGGGTTGAAGCTATTCCTCTTGGCCCCTGTTCCGGGAGTCACAATTGCAGCCTTCATCAAAGAATACATATATCGATCTGGCGTTCCCAAACACATTGTCAACGATAATGGGACTCCTTTGCCAACAAGCACGTGATGTAATTGCTCGAGGAATCTGACATCAAACAAGTTTTCTCCACGCCATAATATCCGAAGCGGACAAGCGGAGAAAACTCGCGTGTGGGGCATCAAATTAATATCTTATTTCCACCAATTAAAAAAATAATATAATGGAAGTCAAGTTAAGTTCCCACGAGGAGCAAGAGATTCTAGTTGTAAAAAAATTGTCACGAAAGGGGGTGTAAAAAAGCAAAAGAAAATAAACAAAAGTAATTAAAGATAAAGTTGAAATCAATAAGAGAGACAAGATCAGAAATCCTTCTTCGTTGCAAAACAATGATTAAAGTTATGTTCTTTTCACTTGTTATTAGTCACATTATCCTGCATCCGTAGGATAGCAGGTCCAGTTTACCTTCTTCTCCCAAATCATATTTTCCCACGAGTAACAAGTCCGCTTAGTTATCGATTCTATTCAAAAGAACACCTTGAGGTTAAACACAAGATGTAATTCCCGAATGCATTAAGATCTATGAATTTAGGTTTAGTACTAGTAGTTAAACCTGTCTGCTTGGTCACTTTCTAAGCGTTGTTTTTACACTGTCGCTCCCGAATCCCTCCACAGGTCCTAGTGTTTTCTACTTGTGTAAGTGTAGAACGATTACTTATTCTAACACTAGATTTAGATTAAACTAACAAATCAATTTAAAGCGTGCACTTTCAAGCAATCTATCAATCAATCATGAATGAATAAACATTCCTATTAGTAAAAACAAACGATAATCATGTGAAAAATCCTCAAGATAGAATTGAAACAAAACTCAAATCATATATTAAGAACAGGAATTCATCCTCAATCAATAATAAAATTAGCTACTCATGTTTTTGAAATTCACACAAATAATAATTAAAAGGAGAATTTTCAAGTTCCGCACAAATAATTAAAAGAAGAAATTTTCAAAAGCTAGCAAAAAGCTCAAGGTGTTGTGTGTGTAAGGTGTGTCAAAAGATGTGAAACTTCTCATTTTAGGTATTTCAATATTCTCCAAATCTTCAGGAATGAATCCTTTTCCTTTAGCAATTCATTTCCAAATTCAAGTATTCTCTTCTTCCATCTTCTCTTTCAAATTTGAGCCCAATTCTCATCCAATTCCCTAGTCAAGTCTTCCTTGTGAAAGAAGTCCGCAAAATGCGGAATTTTTGGCTCGTGTAGAAAACGGTATTGTAAGTAGGAATCGTGGATGATCGTCCGCAGAATCTTCTTCTCCGATCAAAATATTCGATCGCGATCGTCGAGTTAGCAGTCGGGATAACGATGCGTTATTGGACCGGTCAAGTGCTGATTGAACCACGATCGACATCTAGCTCGGTGATTGATCTAACTCACGAGTTGGGCCGTCCCGGATCGGTCATCGGGGATCTGACTTTCGCTAGGTGCTGAAAAACGTAGAGTTAAAATTTGTTTGCCTCTGACATTCCAGTGGGCAAATTGAGTAGATCTAATGTCTTCATCATGTTAAGAATTCTATACATACATCTATAAGTTTCAAGCCCATTCATTCAATCTCCCTATGCTGATGGCGAATGTCTTAACTTTGAAATTTAGGCAACAAATGGCCTTAAAAACCTCTGCTTCATCCCCGAATCGGTACTGCCGGTAGCCAACTTGTGAGAAGATGCTGGCGTGACTCGACTCCATCTTCACTGTCGATATAACGGCAACTCCCAAATTTCAGCCGAGATGCCATTCCTTCGCCATTAAACTCGAGCTCGAGACTTCATCTCTGCGCCCATTTGTCTTCACTCAACGAGAAAACATGCAAACTCCTCGATCACCACGAGTTCGGCATCTCTCTCGGTTTCAATCATCACATATATCTTAGTTTCGAGCTTTATCGCCTTCAATTTCTCAAACCCTTTACCACATTCACCAAAGGATTCAATTAGAGACTAACCAATTCATTTCCCATCCAATCTCAAACAAAACCCATTCAATCTTTTCTTCAATTTTAGTTCTCTCGGTTTGCCAATTCTCAACCAGATCGAACCCATTTTCCATAAAAAAACCCTAATTCTAAATTCAATCTTCTTCAATTGCTTGAACCCTAACTTGAATTCATCAATCCCTTTTCAACTTGTCTCACAGCGATTAACAATACTGGATCGGATCGTCTTCTTCTTTCCATTCAATAGCAGACATACCAACACCCAGATTCAGCAAAGTGTTCTTTTGTTCTCGATGTCGATTTCCTCCATCCTGCCAAGGCTGCGCTCTTTCTCTTTCTCAATTTCATCAAATGGGAAAAATGAAATGAAGAATGAGAGGCGAGTTCTCTCGATTTAGGGTTAAGGGTGATAATGACACTAGGTCACCCGATAAGGGCTACTCAAATGGTAACCCCTTAACCTCTGGCTGGAGCCTATTTAGTACTTATCCAAAAGGGTTGCTTATAACCATTCTTTGCGGAGCTCGGATAGTGTTTGCCCATGAATGACTATTTTTGCCCTTTTTGCTCAAAGTGGGTGATTTCTTAACCTTTTCCTCTGTGCGACTCCAAAGTAGCTACAAAACTCAAAACAAGCGTAAAATACATAATTTACAAGAAAAATAGCAAAGAAAGCATAAACAATAGATAGTAAATAGGATGTATTCTCCTATCAAATTCCTACACTTAGACTTTGCTGGTCCTCGAGCAAATCAAACTAAAAACACAACTTCAAAGCGTTTCAGTCTCAAGCATCAAGAGTTATGAGGACATAGGGGGTTTGCATTCTAGTAATAAGAAGTTAGAAATACTAAGAACATATTCTCATTCTTAAAACGTTGGTGAGAAATAACCACACCATAATGAGAGAACGCGTGTTTGAGAAACGATCCCAATAAGCATTTCGCCTCGACTTCACTTTTCCAAAAAGGATTTTGATAATTGCACTCAACAAACGCTTTTTATGGGTCTCACATGTGTGCGAATGGGAATGAAGAAAAATTCATAACACGTTGAATGGTGAAAGGACAAATTAAAATATTTTTAAAAACCGCGTCTTTTAATATTTTGAAAACCCGTTTTTCCGACGATCTCTGAAAATCAACCATTATTATCGGATGAGATGCCTTTCTCCACCTTCACATCCGATAGCCAATTATGATAACACCACTCTCCACGGCATCCATAGAAACGTCTTAGTTCCTCGTCTTTGTCTTCTTGGTCTTCGTCTTTGGTTTCGACTTATTGGTGATAAACTCTCGAATTTCATAAATCCTTAACAATTTATAACTCTTTTACCTTAAATACTTGTGCCAAAACTTTCCCTATATATTTTCCTTCCCCGCGACTTATTAACAAAACAAATATTTTCTCTTGTTTTTTTTTTTCTTTTTTTCTTTTTTTTTTCAATTTTTTTCTTTTTTTTTTGAAACAAAACAAGAAATTAAATAAAAATAAACCATGGCCGTGGAAGAGTATTTTACCGCGATTCTTCACAACTTGTATAAGCCTGAAAATCATAAACTTAAATAATTCTCACCTTTTACTTTTCTTTGCTCTTATAATAAGTCATTGTATTGTAAGTCCTCAACATATATGTAAAATCCGCTCATTTGTATGTTGCTTTACTTGTATTTGACATTTGCTCTTTTTCTCGTTCCGGATAGTGTTTGCCCATGAATGACTATTTTGCCCTTTTTGCTCAAATTAGGTGATTTCTTCTTCTTTTCCTCTGTGCGACTCCAAAGTAGCTACAAAACTCAAAACAAGCGTAAAATACATAATTTACAAGAAAATAGCAAAGAAAGCATAAACAATAGATAGTAAATAGGATGTATTCTATTCACCCTATCAAGTACCCGACAAAACTTTGATCCGGGATTCTCGCCCGAAGGCAGTCCATGATAATCCTCGAACCCGCATGAATGATTACCTATGGCTTTATGGGCTTATCGAACCGCGCCAGGAGTTCGACCGGGACTTCACCATATTCTCTTGTCTATGGGGCCGACGCCATACTGCCTACAGAAATCAAAATTCCTTCAAAGATGGATTGCAACATCCAAGGAATACGATGGGATGAGGCTTAAGAGTCCAACTCAAGAGTTGTTGAACTAGACATGTGCGAGTCGAAGCGGGCTAAAGGTGGAAAAATATGTAGAAGCCTACAAACAAAGGAATCGCTAAGACCTCGAACATTTCAAGTAGGAAGTCTGGTATTAAAGGCACATAAAGCATATTGACAAGACATGTCCGTATTCGTCAATTTCTCTCCAAATGGGAAGGACCATATGTAGTTATCAAGGCGTGATCCGAGCGGATATTACAAAATCTTAAAGATTGATGGAGGAGTGGAAGGAAATATAATCAATGGTAAAATGGCCCAAAGCATATATTACGTCTAATCCATGGAAACAATTATCTTTTCACCATTTCGCCATTTCAAACATTTTTCAATGTATTTTATGTTCCTCCCAAAGCGTGCAAAAATGCTCCTTTGTTCAAAACATTTCATGAATGAAAAAATTTTCCTCAACCATTATAATTATTCCACCTAACTTAAACTTAAACCTATTCAAAAAAAAAACAACCATTATAAATGCTCACTTTCAGAAAACAAACCATCCGGAAAGGATAATCCCTATAAAAACTTTGTCAAGTTTCTTTTTGAAAGATGTGGTCTTTGCCTTCAAATCCTCAACTGCCTTCCAAATCGGGCTGATTCCATAGCCGATATCTTCTCCTCCTCCAATAAAGCAAAAGGGGTCATGGAAATTGCATCGCCAGCCTCCGCCGCCTTATGAATCTTGATTATCTCAAGTCGACAAAGCCACCACATTAAATCCACATCTCTGAGTTTGAGATCATATCATCCCATTTATGCATCATGGTTCTTGACATCTCGCAAGTGCATCCGATTCATTTCCTCAATGATCGGCGCGCAACCCATTCTATGTGGTTAAAAGGGTTGGAAGAAAGCCTTTCCATACTTCGTAGTGGCAATGTGGCCATACTTCTTCCAGATGTCTTAGTATACCGAGGCGCGTGACATTTGGGAATGACGAATCCGCCAACCACTTCATTTTTCGGGGAGTATTGATAAAGGGGCTTCAAATGAGAGTCCCAGTGTGTGGGATATTCCGAGCATGAACACTGTCTCCTATCTCCATGGATTCTATAGAATCTTCACCGACCCGGTCGTTGTTATCTTGAACCTCTACTTCTGGCCATATACAAACCATCTTCGTGCTGGGCATCACAACAACACGAACATCCGCCTGCTGCGAAACGAAGAAGTATTTAATTCACCAAAATGGAACACAGTGGAATCTTAAGAGTTATAAGATTAATGAGATGATCCGGCCTAAGCACAAGCCTACCTATAATTTGACACAGAGCTCTAACGTTAAATGGGCTCAAATATGAGAAGAAGCATTCTTCGATTATCCCGCAATAAATCATTTTCTTATGATCAATAATCTTGATCAACAAAGATGAAAAGAAATACAACTTAATGATATGGACTGACTGTATTTGCTTGATCGAGGATCATCTTGAGAAGAAATACCACGTTGACATAAATACAACAAGGTATGATCAAGAATTCTCCGCACGATGAAACCGACTTTGGGGAATGGGAAGAAATATTTGCGTAGATGATAGACTCAAAGTCTTGAAGATATATTTAGACACGGTGGAGGTTTATCTCTCTCGCGAATAGTCAATTCCGATTACGAGTTTCACTTAAACCCTGAGTTTCAAAGGTTGACACCGAAGACGCAGAGGAAAATAACGACCTGGACCTGTGAAACAATGAGCAGTCAAAGAAAAGCCACGCGGCTTTGTACGTGTCATGTGTCTCTTAACCGTGCTATGCTACTTCTCTAAGACGAAGATCATCGAAAGAGATCATGATGGATTTAAGCGCATGGACATTGGTTCATTTCTTTGATCGAAGGAATCAACATTAGTAAAGTGTTTATTCAAGAAAACCTTAACTGAAGCAAAGCCATTCAAATCATCGAAGAAATGTCTACCGCGGCCTAAAGAACATTCAAATGTTTAAAAAGAAAAGAAGATGGAAATAAAGTTACTGTTAGACTCATCCGAATTATCATTCTGTCATCATCATCTTCGTTATCCGAAGTCATCATAGTTGTCATCACTATCTTCCTCTTAAATCGAATCAGCGTCGATGAAATCTGACAACATCAAGATCATCATCCCAGTCCAGTCCTTCTCCTGCTTGCATTTTTCTGGCTTCCAATTTGCTTCATGGTCTTAAGACTCTCTTTCTACATCTCGTCGGCTTAACTTGCGCCCGGTAACTCCCATGCAATTTCTTCTTCAAGCATCCGTATTAGAGTCGAAGGCACCCCGTCCAAGAACTGACGCTCTCCTCACTCCCTTTGTATTTTGCTTGCTGTTCGATCCTTTTCTACGCTACTCCAGCCTCTTTTTCATCGCACGCTTTTCTTTTCCTAAGTTCGCCTAAAGTGACCCTCCGCTCATTCAAGGGTATGATAGGCTTCGCTCCTCATCCCGAGTAGCCCTAGCTTCCGATTTCGCACAGAGCTTTGGAATCCTCATCGGCAGAGCGCTAAAAGAAAGAAGAGGAATACCAATAATGTGTCATTGTTGCTGTAGTTGACATTTCTCGGAATCAAGCACAAAAATTACAAACATGCAAATAGATCCATTGGCAAAAACGGTAACTCTTACCTTTATGCTTCCACTAACGATAGTGATAGTAATGCTAAGTGAACACCTCAAAATCGTTTGTTTCTTGAAACCTACAAACGAACGAAACTCGCATTTTCATAAAATCATGAACATTTCTACTATGTGAACATCCCTGAATCATGAAAACTAAAACATTATTTCATCATAAATAATTGTTTACTTTGAAAATTACTCAAAATCAAACTTGGGTTGTGAAAATATGTTTACAAAAAAGCGGGAACAATACCTCACGTTCTCGTCTTGTGAGTCACAACTCATGCAAAAAAATCTTCTCCACGAACATGTCAGCAGTTTTGTTTACAAAATACTTTTCAGGATGTGCCATGGTTTTACCAAAAAAAGAGAGAATATTTTTCCTTCGTATCGTCATACGCTCGTAACGAAGGTTTACTCCAATTTTGAAAATTCACACATTATAAGATAAAGTTTTGATTTACATCAAAGCTCATAAACAAAATTTTATCACTGGACACAAGTTCATACATAAAAAAAAAACACTTTCTTCTCAGTATTATCGTCATTCTTTAAAACGAGGTTTATTTCGGTTTTGGTGAAAATTCACCTTTCATGATAAAACTTTGGTTCACATGAAAGCTCGTAAACTTAGTTTTATCACTGGACCTAAATCTTCATATATAAATAAAAATCTCTCCTAAATCAAGGATTATTATTAGTTTTCGAAACTAACGATCAAACGAACATACGTTTTTTCTCAAAAACAAGGTTTTTCGACAAAAATCCTACTCATACACAAATATATGATTTCAACATGATCACTTCATGAAACTCATGTAAACATCAGCAAACAAAAAAATCCGCACTTACAGGGGCCACGGACGGATCGGACGATCGATCGGATGGTGGTGCTCTCGCAAAATTTTTCTCTCTTCATGTCAGTCATGGAAGGTGATGGAGAGGTGATGAAGATATCAACGAAAAAGGGATTAAATCCTTTTATATCAAATTTATTTCCAAAACCTAATTGTCTAAGGATTTCCATATTGGGCCCTACTCGCGAATCCTAAACGACCAAGGTCCGTCATCCAGATCAGCGGTTCAACACCAATCTACACCACCAAACGACGCTCTCTATCATGCCACCGGGATCTTCATTCAAGACATGGTATGCTCGTCTATCGAAATCCCGATAACATCTTAACTTATGACTAAGTTTAATTGCTTATATTGTTTGTGACCTAAAATCACCATTCAATTCGCTGAGGAACATGATTGTCCCTCACTAATCAGGGGACTTAATGTAGATGGTGGATTTTCGACAAAGGCTAAAATCGTAAACCCATAATTATAAGTATTCCTGATCCTGCAATCAGACGGATATTGAGGCTCATGTCACTTATCGAAAAGCATGAAAGCTCATGCCACTGAAGATCTCTCGACTGAGAATACCATCTCTCGTAGTATATATGGATATGTAGTCTCTCAGTGAAAAACGGCATATCTCATGAATCTTGAAAGTAATTTCGAACTACTTCTACATAGAATCAAAGATTAGACGACCTCTAGACGGCTTGCCTCGCTAGTATAGAGCAATAACGTCTTGAGGATGTAACAATGTTTTCCCCTGACTATATGAAGAAATATACATTTCAATAGCTCATAACACTAGATTTCGTGAATAATTAATGCTCCTAGACGATCGTACTAGTATAGAGCCATTAATTAATTATTCTCAAAATCAATAGATTCATTAATCAAGATCCATGGAAAATATTCAATATTTTCATAATATTTGTTACTTCAATTTATGGTTCTTCCCAAATTCAATTCCATGGGTTAGTAATAAATATTCAATACACGGGCATCCGAGCTACCTTGAGTAAGCTCGATCAAAAGCTGGGTAAAATGTATTTAACAATAATGCACCCGAACACACGAATGAGAATTTCACGACGAGACAATGAACCTATGCAAAATAGGAAGAAAATAATAAATAATAAATATTAATCAAGGCGCTAGGGGACCGGGCTCACCGGCTAGCCAGTCATGCCATGACTACCCCACGCCAAAATCTATATTTTATCATATTTTTTTATTATTTTCCTTGATCTCATGAAAATCCTTTCATTTGAACAAATATCCTTCGTTTTTGAGGAAACTCCTGGATTTCATGGTGTTTCCTTCACACCGAGGAAATAATGTAAAATTAGGAAAAATATTGTGGTAGTGATTATTGGCCAACCAGCCCATGCCTTGATCCCTTCCGGCCTCACCTCATGGTTCCTCATTATTTTATTATTATTTTCCTAATCTCCATGAAAACTCCTTAATCTCATGATATTTCCTTGATCCCATGAAAATAATATAAAATTAAGAAACCCGTGGGACCGGCCATAGCCTACCGGCCATGCCCTAGCCCCCACACGTTTTATTTTATTATATTTTTTCATGTTTCCTTAATCCCATGAAATTCCTTGATTTCATGATATTTCCTTCAAATCATGAAATAATACATAAAATTAGGGGGAAAACTCACGGGACCAGCCCTAGGCTGACCCAACCATGCCCAAGGGGGTCCCACATGCCCTTATTTTATTATTATTATTATTTATGTTTTTCTCATCTCATGGAAACTCCTTGATTTCAAAAAACTCCTTGGTTTTATGATATTTCCTAAAATCATGAAAACATAATAAAATTAGGAAAAATACCATGAGACCGCCTGGCCGGCCGGACATGCCTTGGCCATATCCGGTCCCACACTTTATGATTCTTTCATTATTTTATTATTTTCCTTCATCTCATGAAGTTTTCACGAAAGAAAAACCCTAATTTCTTCATATTTTCTCAAATGATTGCTCAAACGCACATCAAAAATATCAAAATTCTCGTGACTAAGACACGAACACTTTGGTGACGTGAGCATTTTACCTGACCCGACCAAGGTTGGCTCTTTGGCTTGCAAGGAGCCGGTCCCACGCATTTTCACGATTTGACCTAATTTCTGCCCAATTGCACGTATTAGGTCCAAAACTCTTCCAAATAATTTTGAATTTTCATGGAATGATCGTCAGTCGATCCCGTGACCAACCAGGGCCGATTTCATGAACCCTTGGTCGGTCCCTCACATCTTCATAATTAATTAGGTTTTATTACCTAAGGTTCAGACGAGCATTATTTTAATAAATGATTAAACCAGCATTTAATCATCCTTTCATCAAATCAACTGGTCTTCAGGAGACCTTGATATTTGATCACGTGAGAATCTTGGCGCTACATGGTTGATCCATAATCCCATGTAGCCTAAGCTCTCCTTCGCCTCCGTGGTTAATTTTCAATAAACTAATCGCTTAATCATCAATTTATCAAATTAGGGTTTTTGAGTCCAGGTTCATAATTCGATTCAAACGCTAATAATTTTACGTTGATCCCGTGATCAACATTTTATTTATCATACACGGTTCAATTGCCAATATCTTATTTGTCATGCTACCAATAATTCATCGAATGAGCAATATTTGCTCGTATGAGCAATATTTGCTCAAACCGAGGAATACCGGTTCAACTATCAATATTCAAATAAATTCATCGAATGAGCAATATCTCGTTCATGTTAGCTTATTCACGCATTATATCTCTCGTCTCAATGACATGTTCAATTCATGAGTCTCGAGCATTCCAAGTCACGTTCGACTCAACAAAACAAAGACTCATCGTCCCATGAAGTCATGAAGTCAAGAAGCTCGACTAACTAAATACGCCCGCTTGCGTACTCCACAATCACACGAACATCAATCGTGTTACATGGGGGGATATTAACTAGGTTTTTAGTCTCATGTTCTCACGTACGTGTGTTCATACGAGAGAATGTGAGCAGCCGTCTGTCTGATTGAAGGAGTTAACAAAGTAATGGATGGAAAATCAACAAAGTCTCCGCATGTTGAGCAAACTGCTTTCTTTGATTTCCCACTTCCCCATTCTTTGATCCATCAACTGTCACACTTCATGAGATCATGGTGTTTTCTAATTCCATCAATCATCACACTTCATCAATCTGTCAATGCGTGATGGTAAGGAATCCTTTTATTATTGAATGCGCTTATGCGGTAAAGTTTGGGTCCGATTAACGAGTATCATGATTCCATATAACAAGTATCCCGGAAGACGATTCCGCACATACTCGTACATGTAGTTGAGGACTCCGTTTAGTATCCCAAAGTTGTTACATATCTTTCCGGTTTTGCTACACTTGGGATAGATACACCCATATGTGCCCGGCGATATCCACCATTCATCGGTTCCACAACCCACCCACCAAGGAAAAAGCAAAGTGGGTCCATTTAAAGAATGAACCCCATACAAATTTGACATATAAGCGGATATAATTTTGATGAAGGAAATACCACAGGTCCTAGAAATAATATATTAGAGAGAGTCTAGTCCAGCTTGACCTAGTCAACCGTCATTTGGTCCTTTTTGAAAATATAAGTTATAGTTTGGTCCTAGAAATATAGTTTGGTCTAGGATGACGCCATGGATGATGTAATTTCTTCATGTAGTGGCAGAAATACCTTTTGGGACCATTACATCATCCATGACGTCACCTTAAGATATATAGTCAATTATCAAGAGAGAAGATATTATTTTCGTTTACTTGCTCTCACCTCCATATTTTCGAATATACTTTATCTCTCTCGTTTTTTCTTTCTCTCGCAACTATTTTTCTCTCGCTACTATAAAGAAGATGAAGAAAGAAATAAAAATGATGTTGTTGATTAAATGATGAAGACGGCATTTTTTATTTAAAATGTTCTTTGATTTTGTTTAATGATCTCGATGAAGACGACGTTTGACCATGTTTTCTACTCGTCAAGATGAAGATGATGTTTCTTGCTCCTATCAAGATGAAGATGAAGATGATGTTTGTCGCTCGTGTTGGTGATGAAATATTTTTGAAGAATCTTTTGCTGCTCGTGTTGAAATCAAGATGATGCTCTCCGTTTTGCTGCTCATGTTGAAGATGATGTTTGCTGCTCGCGTTGAAGATGAAGACGACTGTTGTTCATCAAACATAACGAAATCAAACCGCTTTGTCCAAGAAGATGATGTTCTTCGATTCATTTTTACGCGAAAAAGATGAAGATGAAGATGATGATGTTGTTCATTTTTACAAATGAACTCGCTTTTTTAGGTTTTTATCGAGTTCATTTTCTCGAATGAACTACGGTTTATATAGGTTTTTATCAGTTTATGTCCTGAAAACGAACTTCATTTTTTTAGGTTTTTATCGAGTTCATTTTGTTGGAATATTTTCAACTATGCCATCCAAAGAGGTCCTGAGGGCGTAGCCTCAGACCGTGCAAGTTAACGCCCCGAAGAATTTTTGGTGTTACGTAACCGTTTCGACAGTTAGAATCATATCGAGCTCTTCTATCCAACAAGCTTCATTCATGTCGATGATGAAGAGACGC
>JAJJWW010012859.1:0-21931 GCA_023531295.1 Papaver armeniacum | reverse complement strand
ATGGTTACACTTGTATTAGCAAATGTGCTGATACAGGAGCATGGTTCTATGCACAATCGTCTCTAATAATATTCACTAAAAGTATGAATGAATTTCCATAAACAATTAACAAAACCAAGCACAAGGGAACACCACGAGTCGATTTAAAGAGTCGTCTTGGCTCTTGACGTAGCTCAGAGTTGTTTGTTTTTTCCTTCTAATAGTTATTGTCTGTTGATAAGCTTTTAATGTTTTTGTGTTTTTTTTTTTAAACGGAAAGGAAACATAAGTTAGAAAAGTTGTGCCAGAATAGATGCCTCTGAGATTTGAGGACTTTGAGTTTGCTTTCAAAAACATCTAAGTTACAGAGACCAAAGCTATGTTTTGGTCTAACGACCTTACACTCCAAAACATCAAAGTTATTCATACTACTTAGAATGCTGTCTACTTTGTTTTTGGTCTGCCAAACTGTACTTCTTCTTTTTCATTACAGGGTTTGCATGAAATCTGGGTTGGAGCCTTAAAGTTGAAACTTTTGCAGTGGAGTTGCGAAGCCCACTGTAGAGCTTCAATGACAGCTAGGCAGTCCACTTCTTCCTTCCCTTGCGTTCTCCTTCCTGTTGTTCTGCTACCAATGGTGTTGCCTTGTGGATCTAGAATCACAACACCCAATCCAATAAGTTCAGTTCTAGCATTGTAAAAAGTATGAAAAGCAAAAGTCCATAGATTATTCATCCCTCCTGTTTCAGAGACAACCCTACACATTGCATTTGTTTTTGTTCTAAGTTTTCAGTTGTCATCCAAGGTCTGGTTAACAAGGTTAGATGTTGTTCTAGGATTTGGCTTTTTGTCTGAAAAAAACTTCTTGTTAGAGCACTGCTCGGTCAAACTCGTAAGCGTTGTCAAGTTTAGTGATCAAAACTGTAAGTATGGATTTCTAGTCTACTTATAGCTATGTCTCTGACTAGGATAGAATGTGTAGTTGAGCTTTAGACTTCACGACGTTCATCAATGGAAGACGAAGAACTACCAAGGGGGATCTTGTGGAACCTCATCAATAAAAGGTATGTGGAGACCTGAAACTCATCTATCACTCGGGGAGTCTATTTCTACTATATCTCCTATTTGAGACAAAAAGTCGTATAGCTATATAGACTTCATTATACACATTTGATATTTCGATCTGAGTTTATCTCTCTTACATATTTCTTGAAATATGTGTAGGTAAGCTTTAAACTTTTAACCAAGTTCATCTTATATTCTTGACGAAAGTCAAAAGATGATCATGTGAAAATCACCTAGTAACATCTTACATGATTTGTGTGAGACAATCATTTTATGTAGACTCAGAATATTTCGTTTTAATCATTTGATCACTTGAAAATTGCTTTGAAGCTAATAGTTTGTGTGAGACAGTTATTGTCGTCTTCCGAGAATTTTTCAATTATTGAAAGGAAAGTTTAGAACACCTAACCATGATTGGATTATAAGCACATTATGCGTACTTGCATATGTGTTGATCCAAGATCGGAACTTAGTATGCATGCACGTATGCGTACTGGATGGTCAGGTAAAATCCAGGAGCTATAGTATGCATACATGTACGTGTACTGGCGAAGTCAGTTGAAGTCCGGGTACTTGAATATGTGTACATGTACGGGTACTGGTTTCAACTAAAGTTTGGAAGTGTACGACATTGGTACCCGTTTGCATACTGGCAAACACGGTCAAGTCGGCTACTTAGGTATGCATACCCGTTTGCATACTTGAGTGGGTTTTGTTCTAGAATCAGTTATGTCATAAACTAATACATTTATTATAATAAGGGATAAAATCTTTTGCAAACTGTGGCTATAATGTTCATGAATTGATTCGAGTGAATTAAGATGATTTTGCTTTAATTGTGTCTTGTATACTTCTATGAGAATAAACAATTGAACAACTCTATAACTAGTTTCATTTGAGTCATTTGAACTAGTTGTGGTTAAGATGAATAAGGTTGATATGAAAATGTTCATATGGCTAACTTCGGTTATCTATTATTGAGCCAACTTGGTGTACACGTTTAGGTACGGTTACTCATATCTAAATGAAGGTACATTTCATTTGTGTGTAACAAGCTAAGTTCGATCTAAAAGTTGAAAGATATTAGCTTGAGTCTAATCAGGTTTTCATCTAACCGTGAATATTGAATGCTTTGTTACCAAGGTAACATTAATTGTGTTAGAGCACTGCTCGGTCGAACTAGAAAGCGTTGCTATCTTAAGCTTGTTTGTCAATGTTAGTGATCAAAACTATAAGTCTTGATTTCTAGTCTACTTATAAATATCTCGGACTAGGATAAATTGTGTAGTTGAGCATTAGACTTCACGGCGTTCATTAATTGAAGACGAAGAACTACTAAAGAGAGCTTGTGGAACTTTATCAACAAAAGGTATGTGGAGACTGAAACTCATCTATCACTTGGAAAGTCTATTTCTACTCTATCTCCTATATTGAGACATAAGTCGTGGTACGATATAGTTTTCTATTATACACATTTGAGATTTCGAGCTGAGTTTAACTTGCTCACATATTTTTCGAAATATCTGTTGGTAAGCTTTCGCTTTAACCAAGTTCATCTTATATTCTTGACGAAAGTCAAAACATGATCATGTGAAAATCGCCGAGTAACATCTTACATAGTTTGTGTGCTACAATCATTTGGTGTAGACTTGGAATGTTTCGTTATGATTATTTCAATAACTTGAAAATTGCTTTGATGCTAATAGTGTGTGAAAACGGCTATTGTCATCCTCTAAGAAGTGTGCATACTTGAAGTTGTGAAATGTATTAGTAACATACTCGTATGTATACTTGAAGTTGTGAAATGTATTAGTAACATACCCGTATGTATACTTGAAGTTGTGAAATTTTGTGCACCAAGTTCACATACTTGCGTAAGGTATAGGTCCGGGAATTTTTGCTGGGTTTTGGAAGTATACTAAGTATGCGTACATGTTCGCATACCGGCAAACCGAAACTTAGATCGGCTATTAAGTATGCGTACACATTTGCATACTTGAGTGCTTAAAGTTCTAAAATTAGTTGTGACATGAACTAATACATTTATATATTAAGGAATGCATTCTTTTCAAACCGTGGCTATAATGTTCATGAATTGATTCGAGTGAATCAAACCGATTTTCCTTCAATTGTGTTCTTGTATACTTCTATGATAATATAGCAATTGAACAACTCTTTAACTAGTTTCATTTGAGTGATTTGAACTAGTTATGGTTAAGATGAATAAGGTTGATATGAGAGTGTTCATATAGCTAACCTCGGTTAACTACGGTTGAGCCAACATGGTGTACACATTTAGGTACGGATAAATAAACCTAAATGAAGGTACATTTTATTTGTGTATAACAAGCTAAGTTCGATCTAACGGTTGAAAGATATTAGCTTGAATCTAATCAGGTTTTTATCTAACGGTGAATATTGAATGCTTTGTTACCAAGGTAACTTAGATTGCAAACCCTGATTTGAAAACTATATAAATGAGAACTCTAGTAACTGGGAAACCTAATCCCCACACCTTTTGTGTGATACTAGTTGTATAAGATAGAGTCGATTCTCCTTTAACCTTAGGTTTTTCACTAAACCTTGTAGGTTAACGACTTAAAGACTTCATTGGGATTGTGAATCCAAACCCAACTATTTTCTCTGTAGTTGTGTGATCTGATTTTGATGTTTCTATCATATTGAGTATTATCTTCTTTAACATTTGCTCCAGATTTAATCTCCTACAAGCAAGATAATAAGTAGTCACAAACATCTTCGTCTCATCGTTTGTGATTCCACAATATCTTGCTTCGCTACCATACGATTAAGATTATTATGAGGTGATTGATAATACTAGGGCTGTTCTTGGGAATATAAGTCCGGGTTATCAATTTGTTCATTTTTACCTTGATATATCAAAAGATGGAACAAAACTTGTAGGTATTTACGGGGAGGCAGTTTATCTATTCCAACAGACTTTTCTGTGTGAGATAGATTTATTTATCAAGTCTTCAACTTTGGGTCATTGCAACTCTTGGTTGTGGGTGAGATCAGCTAAGGGAATCAAGTTCCTAGTATCTTGATTGCAAACCCTGATTTGAAGACTATATAAGAGATAATTCTAGCAACTGGGAAACCTAATCCCCACACCTCCTGTGTGATACTAGTTGCGACTAGAGTCGATTCTCCTTTAACCTAGGTTTTTCCTAAAACCCTCATATGTTAACGACTTGAAGACTTCATTGGGATTGTGAAGCCAGACCCAAATAATTTCTTTGTAGTTGCATGTTATGATCTTACTTTATGCTATCATGATTGAGTACTATCCTCTCTAAGATTTGCTCGAAATTTATCTCCGATAGGTAAGATAAAAAGAAGTCACAAACATCTTCGTCTCACCTTTTGGGATTCCACAATATCTTGTTTCGCTTCTATATGATTAAGATTATTATGAGGTGATTGATATTACTAGGTTGTTCTTCGGGAATATAAGTTCGGTGTATCAATTTGTTCCAGTGTACCTTGATTTATCAAAAGACGGAACAAAACTCGTAGGTATTTCTGTGGGAGACAGATTTATCTATTCCAATAGACTTTTCTATATGAGACACATTTGTTTATCAAGTCTTCGACTTTGGGTCATAGCAACTCTTAGTTGTAGGTGAGATCGGCTAAGGTAATCAAGTGCGTAGAGTCAAGCTAGGATTCAGAGACGTAAGGAGCATAACTGTACCTTGATCAGTGTGATATTGGTTAGGGCACAACTACATTCCAGTCCGAAGTTAACTTGTAGTACGCTAGTGTCTGTAGCGACTTAGTACAATGTGGTGTTCAAGATGAACTAGGTCCCAAGTTTTTCTGCATTTGCGGCTTCCTCGTTAACAAAATTCTGGTGTTTGTGTTATTTCTTCTACGCATTATATTTTCTATATAATTAAAATATCACGGGTTGTGCGTAAGTTCAATCAGTTCTTGAATCCGGCCTTTGGGTTTTTGATTGAATTGATTGAAACTTCGATATTGGTTTTTGATACCGTCCAAGTTATTTCTTTTATTCAATCGGGCTCGCAAATTCCTATTTGTTTGATTGCGGATTGAAATGAGAAATAGAGATATAACTCTTTGATATACTTTTCTAAAGATTGAGTCTGATTATATAGTTGATTCTCTTGAAAGTATATTTTGGAGTTAGTCAATATAGATAGCTAAACGAAATATTGGGTGTGGTTGTTAGACCCCCGCTTTTTCACTTCTCACATCTGGCCTTCCACACATTCCCACAGATAGTAGCATAAATGTCATCTCAAGGACCCATGCTAGTTATTTGGTTAGGTAAAGAGAACCAGGAAGTGCACCAGTCAATAGTAGAGGCAACATTTCTAGTAGAGTTTCCTAGATTTATAGCATAAAGAGACCAGACATCTTTCGCAATTGACAGTAATGAAGAGATGCTCTCCAGTTTCTACGAACTGATCACACATGACACAGTTGGGATTAACATTCCTCACATATCTAGAGTTTTTAGAATTGAAAGGGAGAATTTCGGTCTTCAGTTTCCATAAGAAAAACTGAATCTTTGGTAAAACTTTCATTTTCCAAATTTTACTAGCTAGAAGGTCATCATCATTATCCTGTTTTTTTATCTAGGAGATCATATAGGGATTTACTAGATAAGTTGCCCTGGGCATTATCATCCCATCTTAGAGTATCGTCCTTAGTCACATCTGTAGTGACGGTTAGAATAATCCTAACAATATCCCAGCTAAAAAGGTTGTTTAGCAAGGTAATATTCCAACCACAAGGGGATAGAAGATAAGAGGCAAGAGTGGGAATAGTTTCCAGAGAGGAGTAACATGTGGGTTGAGGACAGTTTCCATGTTTGGGATCCATTTGTCTTTCCAGATGTTAATACTCTAACCACTCCCAACCTCCCAAGTGTTATAATCCTTTATAATCATAAAGCCTTTGTGAACTCATTTCCAAGCCCCAAGAGGCGTAAGAGTTCCAAAAGGCGTGAAAGGGATTGTTGTTTTGGAAATACATAGCTTTCATGGTTTTAGAGTATATAGAATTGGGTTGGTACATGGAAGAGCCTCCAGCCATTTTTAGCTATAAAAGATAGGTCCATTTTATAAAGATCTTTGAGCCAATTTCCCCATTTTTTCCTTAATTTTTCATAGGACCTTCAATTTCCTCAAGTAAATACCTTTTTTGGGGACAAATTTCCCCTACAAGAAATCCCTAATCTTACATGTAGCTCTTTTGGTAACAGTTTTGGGAAGAATAAAGGAAGACATAAAGTACATATTTGTCCATGAGTCCCCTTGCCGCCTGAGTAATTGAAATAGATTTCCAGCCCTGAAGTCTGTTGTCCATATTATCAAACAGATTGTTAAAACAAGCTATTTTGGATTTGTGAACAAAGGACCACCTAGGTACTTGTCACCAAGCTTAATCTTCTGAACATGCAAAATTTTATGATTTCCTCACTAAGAGAGTCATCAATTTTAGGGGTAAATAAGATCCCCGATAGGTTAAAATTTATCATTTGCCGTGAAGTTCTACCATAAGTTTCTAACATGTTCAAAAAATTATTGGTTTGAGCAATAAAGGCTTTAGAGAAGATCAGACAGTCGTCTGTGGAAAGCAAGTGACTAATAGAGAAGGACATCCTAGATTTATCCTGAAACCCTTGATAAGCCCAAGTTGCTCGGCATGGAAAATAGTCCTAGAGAAGGATTCCATACAAACAATGAACATGTAGGGGGAAAGAGGTCCCCTTGCAGGGTTTGAAATAAGAGCTGGGAGAGCCACTTAGAAGAATGGCAAAGGAGCTAGTATTGATGCATTGGAGAATCAAGTTGCACCAAGTATCGCTGAAACCTATTTTTTTAAAAACAATAGTGAGAAAGCTCCATTATACTCGGTCAAAAGCTTTGGACATATCTATTTTCAGACCCATAAAATGTTCCATGCTCTTCTTTTTTTCATAGCATGGATGATTTCATGAGCAACAAGAATGTTATCAGAAATGAGTCTTTGTTTGACAAAATCAGATTGATAGGGAGAGATCAGTTTGTCAAGAAGAGGTTTTATCCAATTTGCTATAACGTTTAAGATGATCTTGTAGGAGATGTTGCAGAGACTAATGGGATGGTAATCACTAGGAGTGGAGGGGTGCAGAACCTTAGGAATGAGAGAAATAAAAGTTTGGTTGAGTTGAGTTAATATGACCACTAGAGAAGAAATCCTGGAAAGTTTTGACCACATCATGACCAACTAGAGTCCAGTTTTTTTGGTATAAGCAGGCCGAGAATCCGTCGGACACAAGACTAGATTTATGAAGAATACCAAAGAGGACATCTCCTACCACATCGAAAAGAAGTATAACCGTTAACAAAAGAGAGAGACACATACTTTATAGACTGCATCGGAAAGAAGTCACACTGGTTTACATAACTTAACCTTATTACACCAAAGGCGGTGACTAAATGCCACCCTTGTTCGGGTTAAATGCAACTCGACTAAATACAACCCCTTTATACACGTAATTAGCTAATTACAACCCAACCACCTTTTATAATTCCCTAACATACAACCCAAAAAAATATTGACTCTTTATTTACTAGAAGCACTACGATTCTCTAATTACCTTTCGTTTTAACAAACAAACAAAAAATCCAAAACTCCGTTCATCTTCTCCATCGAAAATTAATGGTTGGATCGTTCTTAGTTTGTCGAGCAAGTTGATCTATCGAAATGTCTATAAAGTACAAACATTCCAAATCTAAATTAGCTAACATTAAGAAAATTCAACTATAAAAAAATTTCCTTGATTCACTAATTTACTCAAGCCTATTCTTCCTCATATTAAATGCGAAAATGATTTGTGACTCCCAAAATTCTCTACTCCCACTGATCCCGATGTTAGGTGGCGTCCACCTAGGATTTTATGTAGCAACAACTTCCATCTCCAAAAGTCGCTGGCCCACCATCAAAATAGCTTGAGTTGATAAACCAAGAGAGATATACAGTCATGTGTCTACTACATCCACTATCAAGGAACCATTGAAAAGGTGATGTTGACTTTAGAGCAAAGGCTCCCATACTAGCATTATAATGACCATATTTTGTTTTCTTGTTGGTATTTAATATCTTTTAAGAGAAGACAAAAGTTTTCCAACTTTATTATGAAGATCACCCGCAATTTTTAATCTTTTCTTGAAAGGAACACAAGCATGTTGAAAGTGATTATGAACACCACAAAACAAGCATGTTCCAACATCCTTATCCTTGTTCGAAGCGATCTGAGCACTATCAGGTTGACAAAGCCTAGACCTCACTTGTCACCTGATTTTCGGCAATTCTTCAATGAAGAATCAAAGGAGTTATTTAAAACCATTGAAGATGACTTTACAGATTTCAAATCCTTAAGCTTTGCAATTTATGCGGAAAGATCAGAATTAATCCGTATTTGTTCATCTAACTTTTTATGGAGGTCAACTACCTCTTCAGCATGTTCTTGAAGCATAAATTTTTTGATATATACTTCACAATGAAGACCATCAAATTTTCTTGTCAAACAATGTTTTTTCGAGACAAAGAAAATTGATGAGTTTTTTTAAATCAGGATTCTCAACCTTATCGATGGTTTCTAGAACACGCTCAATATCGAGTTTATCCATTTTTTGTGAAGCATTTTCAGAGACTATACTTTCCATCATCAAATCGCTACAAACACAGACTTATAAGGTCTTTAATATGTTTGCATGCTCTGATACCAATTGAAAATGCGGGGGTCTAACAACCACACCCAACAATTCGTTTGGCAATATGAGAGGAGTTACTCCAATACACTTTCTAGAGAATCAACTATACAGTTAGACTCAATCTAGAGTAAAGTATATCAAAGAGTTTAATATCTCTAACTCTTAATTCAATCCGCAATCAGCAAATAGAAATCTGCGATCCCGGTTGAATATAAGAGAAATAACTTGATCGGTACCAAAGACCAATGTTCAAGTATCAATCAATGTAAATCAACAACTAAAGGTTGTATATTCTAATTGATTGATCTTAATGCACAACCTGTGATATTTCGATTATATAACAAAATCTAATGCGGAAAAGAAATAACATAGACACCAGAATTTTGTTAACGAGGAAACCGCAAATGCAGAAAAACCCCGGGACCTAGTACAGATTGAACACCACACCGTATTAAGCCGCTGGACTCTAGCCCACTACCAATTAACTTGGATCAGACCAGTAGTTGAACCCTAATCAATCTCACACCGATTCAAGGTACAGTTGCATTCCTTATGTCTCTGATCCCAGCAGGATACCACACACTTGATTCCCTTAGTTGATCTCACCCACAACCAAGAGTTGATACGACCCAAATTAGAAGACTTGATAAACAAATCTGTCTCACACAGAAAAGTCTATAGATTGAATAAATCTGTCTTCCACAGAAAATACCCAAGAGTTTTTGTTAAAGTCTTTTGATAAATCAAGGTGAACAACAACCAATTGATAAACCAGACTTATATTCCCGAAGAACAAACCTAGTATTATCAATCACCTCACAATAATTTTAATCTACTAGCAAAACAAGATATTGTGGAATCACAAACGATGATACAAAGATTGTTTGTGATTACTTTTATATTTCCTATCAGAGAAATTAATCTCGAGTCAATTATTTCAATTGTACTCAATACGATAAAATCGGGCAAGATCAGAACGCGCAACTACAAAGAAAATAGTTGGGTTTGGCTTCACAATCCCAATGAAGTCTTTCAAGTCGTTAACCTACAGGGTCTCGATAGAAACCTAAGGTTAAAGTAGAATCGACTTTAGTTTATGCAACTAGTAACACACAAGAGGTGTGGGGATTAGTTTTCCCAGTTTCTAGAGTTCTCCTTTATATACTTTTCAAATCAGAGTTTGCAATCCAAGTTACCTTGGTAACAAAGCATTCAATATTCACCGTTAGATGAAAAACCTGATTCAACCAAGCTAATATCTTTCAACCGTTAGATCGAACTTAGCTTGTTACACACAAATGAAATGTACCCTCATTTGGGTTTATGTAACCGTACCCAAACGTGTACACCATGTTGGTTCACAAATACTTAACCGAAGTTAGCCATATGATTACTCTCATATCAACCTTATTCATCTTAACCATAACTAGTTCAAATGACTCAAATGAAACTAGTTAAAGAGTTGTTCAATTGCTATATTCTCATAGAATTATACAAGAACACAATTAAAGAAAAGTCAGTTTGATTCACTCGAATCAATCATGTATAGCCACGGTTTGCAGAGATTGAATTCCTTATTATATAAAAATTTGTGTTCATGTTCATAACCGATTTTAGAACTTAAACCTTCAAGTATGCAAACTAGTACGCATACTTGGAATACCCGGACTGAGAATGAGTTACGCCAATATGCAAACAAGTACGCGAACTTTAAATCCCATCAGAAATTCTAGGACATGAACCTGTACGCCAGTAAGCAAACGTGTACGCATACTTATGTTCCCAGAATTCTCAAACCAACAGGTACGCAAACGTGTACGCATACTTAGGTTTCCGGAATTCTCAAACCAACAGGTACGCAAACGGGTGCGCATACGATGGTTCCCGGACATGGATTACATATGTACAAGAGTTCACAACATGACATATCCAATAATGGTTAAGTGTTATAAACTCTTATTTCAATCATTCAAACTTTCTTACAGGATGACAATAGTCGTTTCCACACACTATTAGCATCAAAGAAATTTTCAAGTTATTGAAATAATCATAACGAGACATTCCAAGACAACACCAAATGATTGTATCGCACAAAACATATAAATGTTACTCGGCAATTTTCACATGATATAAGATGAACTTGGTCGAAGTGAAAGCTTGCCAACATATATTTCGAGAAATATGTAAGCGAGATAAACTTCATTTCAAATCTCAAATGTGTATATAGAAAACTATATCGTAATACGACTTATGTCTCAATATAGGAGATAGAGTAGAAATAGACTTTCCAAGTGATAGATGAGTTTAAGTCTCCACATACCTTTTGTCGATGAAGTTTCACAAGCTCCCCTTAGTTGTTCTTTGTATTCAAATGATGAACATCGTGAAGTCTAAGCTCAACTACACAATCTATGTCCTAGTCCGAGACATCTATAAATAGGCTAAAAATCAAGACTTATAATTTTGATCACTAACATTGACAAACATGCTTGAGATAGCAACGCATGTGAGTTCGACCGAGCAATGCTCTAACAGAGTTCATGACCATTTGATATTAAAAGCTCAACTTTTGCTTCTTTCAAGTATTGATTATAATGGGTGATTTTTTTTTTTTTTTTTTGTTTGTAGAGATTCGAGAAGAGTTTTTGATGAGGAAATCACGGATGAAGATTCGAAGATGAATTTGTGGTGATTTCGGGCAAGATTTAGATGGGGTTTGGAGGATTGTGGTTGAATCAAAGATGGTGGTTGATTTAGGGTTCTGATGATGATTAGGGGTTTGATTCTGGTGGTGTTGTTGGTGTGTCATGTGAAAAAGAATTAGATGTATGGTCTTTTTCGATTTGATAATAGTGATAGAGAAGGAGGTAAAGATATTGTTGCTTTGAAGGTTGCTGCTTTTGGTTGTGATGTTCAAAAAATTGTAGGCGAACAGGGTATGGGTGAATCATGAGGAGACATGAACTTCGGCGAGAAGAAGAAGTGAGAATTTTGTAAATATTTAGAAATATGAAGGCTATGATAGTAAACACATTAATAATTACATTTTCTATAAAATTTCTTATAATTAATTATGACTTAACCTAGTCAACGTGAGTCAACATCCATTCCAGGTACCAATCCCTAACATTGGACAAATGTTAGACCAAAGCCTAGTGTTGGACAAAACCCAAGTACTAAAATATAATTATCCCTATAGAAAATCGAGATCAAAATAGACATATCTATCATGAATCTAGACCCTAAAAAAATGTACTGCAAATGATTACTTTAGATTTGAAAGATCAATATGTGCAATTTTGTCCTAAACCTAGAAATGGTCGTTCCAGTCTTGCTTCGGTCACAAATGAAGGAGAATGGTTGATCTTAGGGATGGAAGAATAGAAGGTGTTGAGACCACAGTGATGAACCATGTAAGGTGTAGATGTTTTATGACTTGTATCAGAATATTGAACTTGCTTGCAAGAAGTGGTTAGCTCTAAGCTATTGTTGTTCTTTGATAAATTTGTGTTGGATTTTGAAAAAATAGATTAAAAATATCTTTATATCAAGTCATAGTCGAACACCTTGATCTCATGGGAAGTAGGAGTAAATGGAGATCGTGTAAAGGTGGTAGAAACCGTGTCCTATTGTGAAGATTGTAATGAACGGTTGTGTACCCACTTCTCCTTTACTTTTAATTTCCCACTATTTCCACCACTTTCTCATAATGGGTGTATTGTACACCGCATGTTTCGTGCCGCTGGACCAATACCTAATGAACATCCCCATTTGTGACGTTATTGATGTTTCAAATATTTTATAGAAAATAATACCTAGTCGTGACTTTCATAGATATATGGTTACATGACTAAGGTGTACTTGCAAGACCGGGCTTACATGTAAGATGAAGTCAACATGTCATGAAAGTAAATCGTGTCACAACTAGTGATATGGTAGTTGATGAGTGGTGCCACCATCATCACTACACCAAATTCTGGATTAGAAACAACAGGGCCGTTACAAAAATCGGGTTGTAACGGCCCTCGCTACTGTTGCAAAAGTGGGTGTTACATTTTTTTAACGGCTTTGTGGTCGTGCAATTTTTTTAACGGCCTCGTAATGTGCTTGAGCTCGCGTCTAATTTGCCACGTGGTAACGGCTCGGAGGTCGTTACGATTTTTTTGCAACAGGATGTTGTAACGAGTCGAGCCGTTTAACTTTTTTTGTAACAAAAAAATTATCACCGGTCAACCTTGGACTGGTCAAAATTGGTCAACACCGACCAATTTTGACCCGGTCAATGTTTACCCATAGCTCATTTTCGATCGAAATACACCTGAGTTCAAATTTTTTTTTACCTGCATAAAAATATTTCATTCAATCTAATTATACAATATCACCCATTCAATAACAATACTTTCTTCTAATCTTTCCAGATTCATTCAAGCAGTTCATAATGGAATACAATGTTATAGTGGAATACAAATTATGTTTTGAAACTCAAATAAAATTAAGAACACTGATGCAAAACCAAGTTCAGTTGGTCTGAGCAATTATACAAGACAAGACAAAACAAAAGATATAGCAAATGAAATCTAAGACATAACGAAACAAACTCACATAACAATTTTTGCCTTCTCTTACTCTCTTGTTTTTGTATCAAATATGCAACACTTCGCCTCAACTGCTCTAACCATACTCAATGACCTAATCATAAAAAGAAAGGCAGCATTAAGTAAATGTGGAGATACATGTGGAGAAGATTAACCAAGAACAGCAATCGAAGACGAAAAGATATGTTCAAAAATAAAATGGCACAATGTCAAATTCTGAGGGAAGACATAGAAACTACTAAGTTCATATCATTCTCACTTAAATCACTATAAGAAGATACTACAATAGGAACTTACTTAAAACTTGCAGCTGCTAAGGGGACCTAATGGATGCCATTTTAATGGTAGAACCTCTTGCTGGAACATACAGGGTATTTGAATATGATTTCAAGGGTATAAGCCTTGAAACAATATATGTTTGTACTTCCATAAGCTCAATTTGCTGTGGAAACACCAAGGAAAACCCCTCCAAAGATCTGCCACTATATGAAAGCAACAATAAGACATCTGAGAAGGATATATTATGTGCCATCAAATTCATGTATGATTTCTAAGCCATGAGTATTTATAACAACTTTGTTGTTGCATCCGAGAAAATAACCAGAAAACTATATAATCATGCGAAGTACAACCATTGAGAATATACAACAAAACTATGTGACTGAAACTTGACAAATATCAATTAGTGGTCAAGAACGTAAGGAAGAAGGATCGAACAAGAGTACATTACATCTACCTAATAGCATTTTAAACTTTCAAGAGTGGCTTCTCAGAATCTAAAACGAATAAAACTGATAAAATTAGCAGTCGTTCATTACCAAATTGAAGGACAGCCATTTCAGGTGCTCCAATCGCCTTCTTTAGTTGAACAAATCCTCCGTTACGACCCCCTGAGCAAACAAATCAATGCATGTATGTATTTAATTGATTGATACAACAAACAAAATCCTTGACCAGTCTCATACATACATATAAAATGGAGAACTCGTATGCTATACCTTATCGTAAATTCGGGATCTTTACGAAATTCTTCAAGTTGTATCTTGAGCTCCCCTTCACTCCAAATGAGCCTTTTTTGCAGCCTAATAACTTGGTTAGAATTGACATGCATAATTTTTCAACCTCATTCACACTAAGGATTTATGTGAAAGTAATTTACTGATTTCGATGCAACTTTTTCTTAACAACTACACCTATAAGGAAACTCGGAAAGTGTTTTGAGCAAAAACAAAGGAGACTTTTCCAAATCCTCGAGAGACATTGGTAACACGGTAATATCAATAAACAAAAGACTAAATCTATTTTTACAAAAGGGAATCGAATTAGTTACCTATTTAGACTGCATCTCTGGAATGAATCGTATCCAGAAGAACACATTGCTAACCATTGCACGACCCTAAGCTTAAAGTCGCGCCATGATTCCTTCTCGGCTCAATTTTAGCCGCATTACTTCATATACACCCACCTACTTTCACCTATAACTCTTGCTTAGCTCAATCAATCCAAACACAACTTCCCTGCAACTTACACACTGCAATCATCCTCTTCCGAGCTATACACAACCACTGTACCTGGAGTTCAGCCTACACAAATCACTCCATTTAGTCAGTACTCGCTCTAGTTACATTTCAACTACCACTTGGAGCTCAACTCAAAACCAACAATCCCAGTTAAGTTCACTTCCTGCAACCCCATCCCATTCTCTCAACTCCTCCTTTAGCTTTTGCAACAGCTGCAATAGTCTTTAGTTCCACCTGAACATCGACAGTGCAAGCTTCTCTGCTATCAAACCAACATCTTCTTGCTTCATCACCAACAACAATACAACCAAAACCACTGCTGCCACACCATTTCTTGCAATCTCAGTGCCACCAATTCAACAGCCACAATACCCATTGGTTTCAGCTCTTTCATCAGCTACATAACCACCACAGCTTCATCTCTGCAACAGACTCCACCAATCCTCCGCACTTACACTTGCATCTGCTACTCAACTGTAATCTCGACCATAACACCACACCTCATTCTCCAGAACAATCACCACCAGCCTCATCTCTAACCTTATTCTTTGTAATTGCTCAGAATCACCACCATTTCATTACCAACTTCAAGCATCAAAATCTCCTTAATCAATCGACCCATTGCAGTAACCCTCAATACAACAACACCTCTAGTTTCTCCAGGCAAGTGAACTACTTAGCACTGTAACCATCTTCAATCGCATCTCTCACAAAGCACCAACAAACCCATCTCCTAATTCTAATTATAAATGAAAGAAAACCCATCATTTGAGATCTTGAATTCAACACCACAAACCTAGTTCAACAACTTCATTTCTCATGCTATTCAATTTCTTTGTTGTTTCTACAAATTAACACAAACACTAACTCTCCTTTATAATAGTCATGGAATTCATGGTTCATAATATCTAAATTATAGCTATCACACATTCACGGTAATGCTTAAATGAGCAGCATGATAAACACAATCATAATTCACTTAACATAACATAATTCTATTAGGTAAAGAAAGTTTACCTTAAATCAAATTCCTAGAATGAATTAGTTCATCTTGATTTCTTGTTTAGCTTCAATTGAGCTTCGCATCAAGCACTTTAAACCCTAGCCATCGACCTCATCTTAAATAATTTTCCAAAACCTAACTTCCTCTCTCTGATTCACCCTATCCTTTATAACCCGAGTTAATACATCTCCACCATCTCCTTCTTCTCGTTATTCAATCCACCAATACCTCCTTCGATTTTTCACCAACTCAATACAAACTCTAACCCTAATTTTATTTCTTCGATTCGTTGTTCTTCAATCAATAAGAACCCTAACCAAAATCAAATTCACACCCTCCCGCAACACCTTCCCCGATCCATTTACTTTCCATATTTCTTCTTAATTGATATGAACGATTTCTCGGTTCATGCTTTTGAGAATAAAAAACGAAGAACAAGAAAAAGAATAAGTTGGGAAGAGAAAAACGAAGAACAACAGAGAAGAAGAACAAGAAGAAGAAGAAAATTAGTTTCTCTTCGACCACGTTTTTCCGAGAGATCGAGAGAGAAGAGGAAAAAATGAAAGGGAGAGGAAGAGGGGACGATGAGTCGTAGAGAAAGGGATAAGAGATAGTAATGTGGAGTGGGTATAAAATCTAGGGTTTAGATGCATCTCGAATAGATTGAATGATAGAGATATTAGTTTGGGCATACACGGTGTAGATGGAAGGGTGAAAAGCACGCATGTGAATGCCATACACACCAATTCCAAGTGTTACGACCCATGAGTGACCAAGCGTGTGATTGGCACGCCTAAAAAAAAATTCGTAACGGCTGGCATTGCAATTAAAAAAAAAAAAGTAACGGCTCACGCTTTGTTACGATTTTTTTGTAACGGCCATTTGTAACGGGAAATTTGTAACGGCCCATAAGCCGTTACGAATTGCTGTTACTAATCCGAGAATTTGGTGTAGTGCATGACTTGTGAGAAGTGGTCATAAAAGGTGGAGTAGAAAACATGTCGTCATCTTAGCAATTAATTGGTGGTGCATTGGTAGGCCTCGGAATGTGTATATTTTATGGCCTACGGTGATAACCGCAAGTGCACGGCGTCTATCGGAGACGCGACAAGTACGGGTCGATCCCACAAGGACTTGTGTTGCTTAAGATGATCAAATGGCTATGCTTAACTGAATTCCTAGAGGAGTAACACAATTATAAGGTTGTCGAAGCGACCGAAAAATGGTTGAAGTGACTCTCGAACTAAGGAAAAGAAATAAAATGTGACAATGGGAAGTACCAAAGTGGTGAATCCACCACTAGACTCTATGCTAAGGTCGATTAACTCATGTTGTGTTCTTACACCTACCTAGGGGAAGATTCTAAGGAGTAATACATCACTAATCTCACTAGTTCCCCCTAGTATAGAGTGTCTTTTTACGAGTGACACTCTATCACACAAGTTCTTTAGTTCATTACTAAGCATCACTCATATTTTGTTAAGCACATATCTCATCCTTGGCGGTTCGGATGGGGAATTGATTAACCTTTCACTCTAACTCTCTCCTAGTATTGGTCGTCTTCTTACAAGATGACCCAATCACAAGAGAGTTAGATTACTTAGCTAATTATACTCCTAATTACGTGAAGCATGGTAATAACAACAACATCAATCTAATTTACTCAACATATAATCTAGGGTTTCAACAACACCTAGCAAAAGATCTTAAAACATGATTCAAATACAAAGAAATACAAATTAAACCTAAATGATACACCGGCTAGTCGAGGCATGCCTTCTATCAACACAACTCATCCCTATTTATACATGCAACAGACCCAAAATTACCAAACCCTAGTTCATAAAAATTAATTGCAAAATAATTCGAACCCATACCGATTGCTTCTCCTCTTCACAACCGGCTTCGAGCTCCATGTGGGGTTGTTGTGGAGAAACCCTAGTTTTAGTTATCTCTAAATTAGCCTCTAGGTTATGAGAGAAGCTAAGAGAGAGGTAACTAACACTAGAGAGGAGTTGTGCGGACAGATGATGGAGAAGGTTGTTCTTTAGTGTCGAAGAGAAGATGAGGATGGTGGTGGCGTGGTGGCTCGCAAAGGTGGTCGGGTGATAGGGGAATGGGTTTTGCGGAGAGGGTTGCTCGAGAGAAGAAGAAAGAAAGAGAAGAAGAAGAGGAGAATGGGTTTGCTCGAGGGTATAGGGGTGTAGGTAGTTTTGTTGTGGAGCGGGGACATCAAGCTTTGATGAGGCGATGGAGCGAGCGTCGAGATCTAGGAGAAGAAATCTCAACGGCTCGGCATGATTTGGAGTGATCTCGTGTTGCACCTGGAGCAGCGAAACTCCGATGCGCGTGGAGGCAGCGACCATAGGATGTAGCTAGGTGTGATCTCAACGGCTCGGAGTTGGATGGGCTCGGATCCGGTCGGGTGGGTCGGGTCTAGCTCAAGCCCATGTCTTGTAGATGAGTTGCTACTTGTTGGGTTGCAAGCTTGCGCGCGCGGGCTTTTGGCTTTCCGCTCCATAGATGCTCGACTCAATTCTTCGCTCTTTGGGCTCCTCGAATTTCTCGAGCTTTATTTATTACCTAAAAACACAAAATTAATTATTACAAATATTTATTCTGAAAACAAGGAAAACACGAACTGGGATAATATATGATTTCTAAGCGCAAAAGATGAGTAAAATGCCAATAAAAAGGTGTATAAATATGCACTATTTGGCACTCATCAAATACCCCCAAACCTGAATTTTACTTGTCCTCAAGTGAAACAGCAATTAAGAAATCCTAACTATACCCCGTCGCATGTCTCTCGAATGCATTTAGCGTATGCACTAAGCCTTTAAACCCTAGGTGTCCCTAGTGGACGAGTTGTAGTCTCGTGAGGGTTTACCGGGGTGTACCCACAAAACCTTCTCCAACTTCCGAGAGTGTAAAAAAGAGTCTCAAGCCTCCAAGAAGCTATGAGGACATAGAGTTTACGCATGCTAGTAACAAGTTAGAACTATCGAAGAACGCATTCTCATCCTTAAGTCTTGCGAGAAGTAACCATACCATATGAAAGAATTCGATTCGATCAGTGATCATAAGCCTCGACTTCGCCTCACCATTGGGGTTTTATGATAATTGCACTCAAAAAGATCGCTTTTTAGTCTCTCATGTGTGCGGGCGGGAATAAAGAGAGAAATCCCGCACACGTTGTAGGTAAGAAGGATAACCTTCCGAAATAAAACTGGAGACTCCACGAGGTGTGGACAAAAAGAATCTTTTCTCGATGATCTCTAAGAAAGGAAATCAACCATTAGCAAGGGGTGGGAGTACTCACTCACTTCTCACCCGATCGGCAATTAATATCACTCTCTCATAAGAACCATAGAAACGTCTTCAATCTTCGGTCTTCAACTGTTGATGACGAACTTCTGAACTTTACAAAAACTTGAAATTTTTTAACTTTTCTACTCAAATTCCTTGTTGTTTGGATTTTCCTTTTTCAATTCTTCTTTACCATGGTGGTATCAAAACTAATAAACTACAATATTTTTTTGATTTTTTGATTGATTTTTTTTTTTTACAATAAGTGAAAATAAAAATACAAATAATGAAACAACTAACTCCATGGACAAAGGACTTTAACACTCAATTTTTCCACAACTTGTATTGTCTTGATTTTATAAATTTTATTAATTCTCATCTTATTTTCTTTTCTTTGTTTTGTTGCATATAAACCTTGGACTATATCAATTTTTCTTTCAATATTCTGATGATGCTCCGTTTGTTGACGATGATGTGTTTCTATGGGTCTTGCTGATTGAGAGAGAGAGTGATGCTAACTGCAAATCGATATTTAGAAGGAGTTTTTATCTTTAGACGTCACCCTCATGATTGACAAAAACTAGCACTCAAGAGATCAAAAGTAGTCTTGAAAATGGTGCGAAGTTGGTAGCTCACCATTCCTACCCGAATTTACGTAAGGTGACACACACTCTATGACTTTTCTAAAAGTTGCAAAAATTGAAGGTTGGTGCCTCACTTGATGTAAAATGGGTAGTCTCCACTATGGGTGATCACAATTCTACTACCGAATATCTATGACACCTAATTCGCTCTCCGGTATAGTTAAATCCAATTTTAACGCTCTAATCAACTAAGAAACCCGATTGTGTTCTCCTAAAGTACTTCCAAGTTACATTTATTTCGGTCAAAACTCTCTATGTAAACATAGCTAGAAGCATGCTAGTGACTCTAAAATCTCTAAAAGTTGGAGGTTTTTATTTGCAAAAGTTTTGGATTTTTTTTTTTTTTTTTTTTTTTGTGAAAATAAAAGGTAAAATAAAAGACTAAAAACTCTAAATGCAAATGCACCCCCAAACCTAAATCAAACATTGTCCTCAATGTGTCGACAGATAGAAAAAATTAAACAATCACATACCAAGAGAACTATCTTTGATAAGAGAAAAGGGAAGAGATTACCGGTATGTCGGCGGGAGCAGGTTGAGCTTCTTTAGTCAAGGCTAGAATCCAACATTCTCAACGAGATCATATCGGATTAGCATAATATATGCGCATGAAGACTCAACCGATTCAAGAAAAGAAAATTTAACAAGTCCTCACTGGATATATACAATGAAAATTCACCATAAACTAACAATCTAAAGAGTTGAGGATCAATCAATAGAAAATATATACAAACATCAACACCTTACACGAGATATAACATGAGAGTGCAAGTAAGACTGCAGATGTGAAGGAGTTTCCCCCAAACCTAAACTTGTGAACAGTGTGTTTGTGAGAACAAAATCTTACTTTAGATTTGAAAGATCAATATGTACAATTTTGTCCTAAACCTAGAAATGGTCGTTCCAGTCTTGCTTCGGTCACAAATGAAGGAGAATGGTTGATCTTAGGGATGGAAGAATAGAAGGTGTTGAGACCACAGTGATGAACCATGTAAGGTGTAGATGTTTTATGACTTGTATCAGAATATTGAACTTGCTTGCAAGAAGTGGTTAGCTCTAAGCTATTGTTGTTCTTTGATAAATTTGTGTTGGATTTTGAAAAAATAGATTAAAAATATCTTTATATCAAGTCATAGTCGAACACCTTGATCTCATGGGAAGTAGGAGTAGTGGAGATCGTGTAAAGGTGGTAGAAACCGTGTCCTATTGTGAAGATTGTAATGAACGGTTGTGTACCCACTTCTCCTTTACTTTAAATTTCCCACTATTTCCACCACTTTCTCATAATGGGTGTATTGTACACCGCATGTTTCAGGCCACCAGACCAATACCCTAATGAACATCCCCCATTTGTGACGTTATTGATGTTTCAAATATTTTATAGAAAATAATACCTAGTCGTGACTTTCATAGATATATGGTTACATGACTAAGGTGTACTTGCAAGACCGGGCTTACATGTAAGATGAAGTCAACATGTCATGAAAGTAAATCGTGTCACAACTAGTGATATGGTAGTTGATGAGTGGTGCCACCATCATGACTTGTGAGAAGTGGTCATAAAAGGTGGAGTAGAAAACATGTCGTCATCTTAGCAATTAATTGGTTGTGCATGTATGGCCGGGAGACGATGTGTAAGTAATGGAAAGTCAAGTCTATTTCCAAGGAAACACCAAGAAGTGTGGTGCTCTTTAATTAGGTTTCTGGACAATACCAATACATGTAATGTATCATTATTAGGTTTTATCTAAAACCGATAAATGTAGTGTATCGATAATAATAAAGCAGTTTGATCAAGCCGCAAATTTTTTGAAATTTAAGTTTAAAAGACTTGTCAAGTGAGACTTACACGGTCAGTATTAAAACATTTTCTTATAATTTTTAAGGAGCATGTTTGTCCCTCTTCGGTTGACCATTGGTTGTTGTACATGCGAGCTATGGACGACGTGATTGGTCCATTGTGTAGAGGGTCAGTCGGTAGCCGTCATTACATATCATTGGTCGCCCATGGTTAGATCTAGGCCAGTCAAAACATCTAGCTAAGTCGGACGTTCAAGATGAATTA
>JAJJWW010012858.1:0-327233 GCA_023531295.1 Papaver armeniacum | reverse complement strand
GTGGGAAGTGGAGGAAGTGGAGGATGGAGTAGTGGAGTTGTGTGTCACACACGATCGGTCTTGCCCACTTCTCCCGTCACCGCTAACCGTCCATAACTTACTAACACGTTTGTGATGGCGCGTTACACGCCGCACGCCAGAACCGCCGCACCAATACCCCGCATGTATCCCCCAGCCAGTGACATGATTGATGTCTGAATGTGTGAATCGTGAATCCACGAAAGGTAGCATGTAATGCTGTTGAATAACCATCGTTATTCGTAAAGTTGATACTTGTGAAGTATCATGTGTATTTTATGTGGTACGTATCATGGTGTGGTAAAGTGATGGGTGGTGACGCCTCACTAACCAATTAACTCCTCGACCCGTGGTTGTATAACCAAGTCGGTGAAGTTGGACGGACGAGATGATCTTTGAGACACTAATCACACCGTTAATGAATTGGGGTTTTTGAAGAGGTGCACAAGCATCACTCTTCACTTGGTCAAACCAAGCATGGGAAGGTTTTTGAAAGGACCGACCGGCATGCGTAGACAACATACCTCGGTGTACACGTCCATATCTCACTGCCCCATGAAGGTGCAATCTAGGCCACTCAATTTGACCGCAAAGAGGAGTGGTGGAGATCGATTTTGTAATAGAATTTGGTACCGCAAAAAGCGCACCATGCTCACTTCCTGCTGCCAAGATGACCTAACTTGGTCGGCCTTGGCCGACCGGCCTGGCGTGTAAGTGGTAGGCTGGTGTTCACGCCACACCCGACTATCCCATGAAAACGTGATCCAACCACTCAAATCGTCCTGAAGTCACGAGCTGGTCGAGATTAGTTTGCTTTGGGAGGTGTGACCACGCTAGTTTGAGCGCTGCGCCTTGGAATGACCAGGCGTGATATGCCTTGGCCGACGGGTGAGGGGATAGATGGGTCCACGGTGTTCATGCCGGTATGACCGGACCTCGCTTAATCTAATCTTGGACCCTCCATTCGCACGGAGAAGATGGACGCCGTGATGCTCAAAACCCTAATTTTGGGGTTTCAAGGCCGTGCGTCAATGCTTCATTCGCGTACGAATTGGAGATAAACAACCATGGTTGGTCCCGACCGATTGGTCGTGCATGTAGGCTGCCCACGCGATTGTGTTGACATGCTCGGGCCCTTTAAATCTACATCTACACCCTCCATCTATACCCGCGAAGATGGATGGTTAAGATCATTTTGCGACACATGTAATATGTCGCAAACCCTAATTTTAGGGTTTTCCGCCCATACCGCCATGGTTTGGACGTTTTGGCAAGCTAGGCCACTGAGGGAGACCGACCATGCGGGTCCGCGTTGGTTCCTAGTGGGATATTCCATACCGCTTGGGGGTGATGGAATTGATCCGGGTCATCCAATCATGCTTGTGGAGTTGGATGGCGGTGGATCATATCCTGGATCATACGGCCAACCGATGCTCAATCGGGCTAGAGATATATAACACACCGAGAGTCACCATGCGGGTATTTCGTGCATGGCTTCATTATAATGCTTGGAGGTTCGTGTTGCTGCGTAAGAGCAATACTCTGGTCGCATGCCGCACCGATAATGAGTACAGAAATACAAGGCCGATTGCGCATTAATTAATAATGCTAGAAATTCACAGGGTATATGGGATTGTTGCTACATGCTCCAACCCTCGGATGAATTTCGTGTATTCATAGAATGGGATTGTTGCCACATGCTCCATTCTAGGTGAATTAAGTGAGGGAGTATCCAACACTTATTGATGGCCTTATCTTTTACAAGATGTCAGCGATAATCTTCTCGGTTTTTACAATTTTAACCTTAAATGAAAATCCACCATCAACATTAAGTCCCCTGCCTAGACATAATGGTTACACTATTGTGGGGTAGGCATGAGATGGTGACAAATTTTATACATTGAAATGACCAAGCTAAGGTGAATGTATATTTACCTGATAGCCGACATCGTCAGCGTTGCCTCGGAACTGGTTGGTCCCGATCGGGTTGTGAAGGAAGTGAGGGACTTGATCTCGTGAGTCGCTTGGTTCCCCTTGTGTATATCCGAGCTTGGTCCCTTCCTTGGGGTCAGGTACTCCCTTTCATCACACACAAATTTCTCGGGGTATCTCGATAAGCATCGTTGATTGTTATCCCGAATTGGTAGCCTTTATAGGTGGTAAGTAAAGATTTCTTTTTCTCCCTGGGATTCTTTTCGACTTGCGAGATTATAAAGAATCATCTCACACAAGTCATTTATTCTATATCTCGTGCACGCCTCCGCACTTATCTAATCTCCCGATTAACCGATCAATTGATTAATTGATGATTTTTTTTTTTTTTTTGTTCATAACCTCTTCTCCTTGTAGCTTATCATGAAAGCGGTGGATCGATCATTCTCACACTTCTCCGTAAAGAAGCTTCAAGTTGACAAGCCCAAACCCATGCGCATGAAGAAGTAATGGCTAAGATTGATCTTCCACTTCGTGAAGTCGGTAGTGCTATATGGGATGTCTATCCCGCACCCGCGTATTGCTGGGGACGATCCAGGCGCTTTCAAAATGCGATTGACATGGAGGAGCGGTGGAGGCGCGAGGAAGCGCCAGAGGCACCGGTAAGCGCAAGGGCGAGAGATATGCAAATGGGTTGAAGAGGCGGAGGGTTGAGCATAAACATCCTCTCGAATGAAGATAAGTGTGATTACCCAATCCAGACGGCGTGGATAATTTTCGACTCCGGCACGAGGAACCCGAACATCTAAAAGCAATTGGTACGACTCCTAATGTTGATGCGCTCTTTAATGCTCCGATGATGTTGGGATGGAGTGTCTTCGTCATGAGATGTCCGATGCGTGGTTGAGGTAGATTCGAAGGGAGGAGCATCAATGTGATGGCGCGAGCAGCCCGACAGCTGGGCAAAGGCGATGTCGATCCTCTTGACGACTAAACCTCTTTTCTTCTTTTTCCGCTTTCCAAGTAGATCCGTACATTTGAACATCTTCCTTGTACTCGATGGCAGCGAGTCCAAGGTTTTCTTCCATTTGATTTTTGAATAAAGGTTTTTTTTTTTATAACCCTTTGTCAAGACCGCAATCGATTCTTCTCAAAGTAAGGGCGCGCTTTACACATAACTCTTTGTGATAAAAGAAATAATGCCATAATGAAATATCCACTACCTGTGTTCTCGATGCAAGATCTTCCCGTCCTTGCCATGTATGGCTCAAATCATTTTCCTTTGTGCACACGTTCGCTTTTTCTTCTTCTCATGAGATGTTTGCCTAAGGTTTCCTTCCTTGCTCTAATGGGTTGATTTAGGCTGACTCAGACTTTTGTTTTTAGGGGTAGAGAGGTTCTCAGGTGGAAATAATGCTTCAATTAAATTGAAAATTGAAAATTGAAAGTCCTAACTATGAATGCAAGTATTGCAATCATTTTATGGGGAATTACAAGTATGACATGAAATTGTAAAAGGAAACACGCTGGAAAAAGTAGCACAGCGTTTTAAAGGGTGGAGGACGCTGGAAAGTGGTAGCACAGCGTCTTAAGTTCGGTAGGGTTTGAGCCATTGTGAGTGAATTGTTATGCCTTCTAGTTTATCAGCGTTGATGAGCTTGCAGTATCCGCCAGATAACATCTGCTACTGTGTACTGCCTCTTCTCTTTCGGTGGGTGAGTCGTGGAGTGATCATTTTCACCGTCATGCTCCCAACCTTGAATGTAGTCGTCGCCACACTGTGTCTCCAATTCCAAATGGTTTTGGGCGTGCAGATACTTGGACCTTGGCCTTATCGTCTTTGACCAAGACAGCCTCTACGCTCTTGATAAAACGTTTGAAAGGACCTATTCCCATTCACATATCCTAGCCAGGTTGGTTTGTTGGTTGGATCCACCCCCTTCAGACTTGTCGAATGAGGGGCGAGGTTGTAAAGAGGGTTGCGTGACGAGACTTACTTGAGATCTAACCTTTCAAAGTGTGTGTCGATGCTCTCTCTCCTGGAAGTTGTGTCGCATCGGCAAGCTACCGGTGCGGCAATAGACACATCGAGGTCCAAGGCATGTTGAGATTCTTTCGAGTATCAAACCTAGAGGACAGACTTCTAGTATGGCTTTGTTGCCATGCATCCAAGAGCGTCCTAGGATCATGTCGTAGTTGGGATGATCTTTGACTATGTAGAACTTTGCTTGTATCGAGGCGTCCCCAATTTGACTTCGAGATCGATATATCCATATGCATCTATGAGTTTTCCTTCCAATATTTAATCACAAGCTTGGGTGACAAGTAGCTTCTTGCTTTGAAATCTTTTCCGCTCTCAAGGTCTTGACAGAATGATGTTAAATTCGAATCCATATCAATCAACGCGCTATCGAACTCAATGTCTCTCAAACGAAAGTGACGCTTAGGAGTCCCCATTTTCCTTGCCCGTCCCTTCAGAAAGACCGGGGTTCCCGGACTGCTTCTCGGATATAAACGCCTGCCTCGACACAACGTGGTTGAGGGTCAGAATATGTCTTGACGCTGCCCTTTGAGAAGTACAGATTTCACACAAGTGCTCCATCATAGATTGTACACTTGCGAACGGAATCCCCGTAAATCATGCAGCCTCCCGATAGGGAGAGGGTCTCCGCGAACACCTTCGCCCAAGATGGAGTTCCCCCGTCTCTATCTTTTCCCCCGAATATTTGTTTCAACTCGTTACAATCTTTGGTTGGATGATGTACTGAATCTGTGGTAGAAAAAAGTTTGGGATCTGCCATGTCTTTCTCGATGGAGGACGCCCGATAGGAGGCACTTGACGGCATCGTCTTGGATCCATGCTTCCAAGAGTTCTATCACTTCATTCATGGGGAAAGGAAAACCCGTATCTTCGTTGTCTTGTGCAGGAGCTTTGTCCGCTCCTTTCCGAGACGAAGTCTTGTGTGCCTGGGATGTACGCTTGGTTTGTTGTTCCGTCACTGGGATTTCCTTTTTCTCCTCCACCCACTACACTCACGTAAGGACCATGTTGTATTGCTTGTTCGTGAGGCGCCCGCTTCCTCGACTTTCACGTGAATCTTCACTTGAATAACTCGGTTCTTTCTAGCAACGTTGGTGCGCTTGTTGTTGAACGTTTGGCGCCTTCATGGAGTTCGTAGAACGTTTGAAAGCCCAGATTCTCTAACCGAGCGCGGATATGGGTATCATCCCGTTAATGCACAACTCCACCAATTGTCGTTCATGACATTCCCGGTCGTGACAATCCAGCCGCTTGCTTCCAACCTTTGACGAAGTCGTTAGATGCTCGTTGTTCCGCCGAAGAATTCTTCCTAGATCCGAAAAGGTAATTTGTTCGCACACGAAGAAATACTTTTCAAAGCACCGACCATCTCGCCTCCAATTGGATATGCTTTGTTAGGCGCGATGTTGTTGTACTGTGTACGCCTCCCCGTAAGTGATTTCGAGAATTTTTTCAAAGCAGAACATGATTGTATTCATGTTCCCCCAAGGATTCCTAGAATCGAGAGACGTGTTCACGAGCATTACCGCACTGGTCGTAGAGGAGAACTGGGAGAGGTGTAACCTCTGGAAGAGGAATTCGTTGTACATCTTGAGGGTACGGTCTGAGGCATGTTGGTGTACATCCGTCGGTCCCCTTTTCCTCGATTTTGGAGAAGTCGCCCGCATCCTCACGTGTAATGAAGTTGGAAGGTCGTCCTCTCCCTTTGGCGCTGAGCAACACGAGTTTCTTCATTCATGTGGGTCTCGAGTTGAAACGCCCTCGTCCGGGTGTATTGAATGCATCTCTTGCCGACTCCAAGGGTTGTCGTGAATCTTGCGGCAATCGTTCGGTCAAAGTTTTAAGGAAAGTGAGTACCTCTTTTTCCGAGTTGCGCCATATCCGTTTGAGTCTTAGAAGAACTTCCCTGCTTCTCCATCAAGTCCGCAATGGTGATAGACGGTGTCCTCCTCTTGTGCCTCCGGCCTCGTCCCGATGAAGGAGTGAAAGTTGTTGCTCTGGGTAACTACCGGAGGTGTTACACTTGAGGAGATGCCGGGTTTGCACGTGCCTGCTCGGGTGATGGGAGGCGTTACATTTATCGGAATATTTCGATACGCCGTGCCGATGGTAGAAGTGACGGCTCCATAAGATGTATTGACCACTGATGAGTTCCAAATAGTGCATATTTATACACCTTTTTATTGGCATTTTACTCATCTTTTGCGCTTAGAAATCGGGATATTATCCCGCATTCCCGTATTTTCTTTGTTTTCAAGAATAAATATTTGTATTAATTAATTTTGTGTTTTTAGGTAATAAATAAAGCTCGGAGAAATTGAGGAGCCAAAAGAGCGAAGAATCGGAGGCAAGTGTCTATGGAGCAGAAGCCGGGCCGCGCGGCGCAGCTTGCAACCCAACAAGTAGCAACTCATCTACATACATGGGCTCGAGCTATCCATCTCCGACCCACGACCCGATCCAAGCCCATCATTTCGAGCCGTTGAGATCTCCTCACTACATCCAACTGTCGCTCGCTCCACGCGCATCGAAGTTCGCGCTCCCTGCAACACCAAAATAGCCCAATTCCTCCTCACCTGTCCAGATCTCTCCCACCCGCATCCTACGGGTCGCTTCCACCGGCGCATCAATTTTTGATATCCTCGCTCCACAACAAAAACCACCAAGCCCTATACCCTAATCGAGCAAACCTATTTTCTTCTTCACTTTCTCTTTCTTCTCTTCTCCTCTCCACCCGACAGAGCGAGCTCTGCTCTTCTCCATCTCCTCCCTCTCCCCGACAAACCACCACCTCACCACCTCTCCCGTCGCCATCACCAAAGAGCTCTATCAACCACATCCGCACCCTCTCTAGGTCTAGTTATCTCTCTTTTAGCTTCTATCATAACCCTAGAAGCTAAATTAGAGATAATTGGGGCTAGGGTTTCTCATACATCAAATCAGTCGACACAAGGAAGGCTACCAAAGACGAAGTGACAAGAGGAGAGCATTAATCAGAGAGTATGGGCGATTAGGTTTGCATTCAATTTCTATTATGATAAGAATTAGGGTTTGGTAATTTTCCTTTGCATGTATAAATAGAGGAAGAAACTGTGTGTTAGGGTATGCCTGGGCTAGCCAGAGCACCACTGTAGAGTTATTTTTGTGTTAATTGTTGTTTTATGATGTTCTAATTTAGTTGCTAGGGTTTCAATGAAACCCTAATTTCCTGATTGTGATGATTAACTGTGTTAAGTTGTTCTTGCAAGCTTAAATTATAAACATGTCTTCAAATTTAGCATCCAAAGCTTTTCTCTCACAATGGATGCCTTGTATCCATTGTAGTTAGGTCACAACTGTTTTGAGATTGCTACAGCTCATTCCTTAGGCACAATTACTAATTCCTTTGATTAGTTGTGCTTAATTAGACAACTAATACTCGGGTTAGTACTTTAGCCGTCATTTGAAGCTTTATATGGAGAAACCCTTAGATAGGTGGTGGAATTGACACCCGCCCTTATCAAATACAGGACAAGAAAGCTCAACCGAGTTGAACTTACAATAGGAGTTAGAGGTGAATCAAGACCCTAGCATCCCCTTTGTCACTGTTTTATACCTTAGTTTAGAGTCACTTCACTATAACTCAGCCGTATCGGCAACAAAACCCATTGTGTTACACTTCCTTGATAGAAATTCAGTTTAAGCCAAGCCTTAGATCACACATAGCACCACAAGTCTCTGTGGTTCGACCCGTACTTGCCGCGTCTCCGATAGACGCCGTGCACTTGCGGTTATTACACGTAGGCATAAAAACATACACATTCAAACGCCTACCAAGTTTTTGGCGCCGCTGCCGGGGACTTGGCGTGTGCCCTGTGTGATTTTTGTTCTTGCTTTCTTGAATTTCACCTCACCCTGTACATAGTTGCTTTGTATTATTGCTATTAGTCCCGTTCTAGTGTAACTTAGCTTAACTTTGTGTTTCCCCTGTTTCTTAGCTTAACTTAGCTTAAATTGTTGCTCTTAATCACCCGCATCTTGTCACCGCATTGTAGTGTAACTTGTAGTCATCATAACTCGTACTTAACTCGTTAGTTTCTTTTTCTACATTGCATTGCATATTATATCATTGCACTTTTGTTTTCTTTATCTCGCATATTGCATTACTCATTGTTAATTATATCTTAGTTGAGTGCATATCTGCATATCTGCATGCTCTTAGTGCTTCTTGGCTTGCATAACATCTTTGCATTGTGCATATTTCTCTCTGTGGCTTGAGCTGTCAATAACTTAGCTGCATCAGCTGCTGTGCTGCTTCATTCTCTTTGCCTTAAGTTGCATATTGTGGGAACTAAACTCTTCTCTTGAGCACACAGGTAACTGCAAAGTTGCTGGGAAAGCTGAGGCAAGGAAGAGAAATTGTTAACAAAGCAGCCTAAACAGGTTAGCAGCAACTTCAGTGGAGGTCAACTGAGTAAGTTGACACCACAGAACCTGTTAAGCTAAGTTGCTCTGTGCACTTAGCATTTCCTTCTCTGTTAACCACATTTCTACTCATTGATTGATAAGCATGCTCAGACCTTGAATGATTGAATGAATGATAGCATGTATGATTGAATGAATGATAGCATGATACACACGCTCTGTACTAACTCCAGCCCCACGAAGCTGTGAGTTTGAGCAAAATCTGAGCATAAACCTGAGCATACCTTGAGCATACCATAATCCCTTGCTGAGTCACTTTTATTGCATGAAATTGCTTACTCTGCCCTGCACCTGTGTGCATGCTCTGAACTGAGGTTAACCAAATTTGTGTGAAGCTTGTACTTGTGTGACTTAGCTTGTGGAAAAAAAAAAATATATATTCTGGAGTTGAAGTCAACCGAGACAATTGACCTCAACTCGTGATTGTGACATCAACCGAGTGAGTTGATGCCACAAATTATGCAAAGCCCCCCGTGCACATCACCCCGAATTGTTGCTTTTCCTTGCTCATCTTGTTCTCGTTTGCCTAGACCGTGCACCTACCAACACCTTTGCATGAGCGTGTGCATATAACCTAGTCCGAGCATAAGTTTCCCCTGTCTGGCCGTGCACACATTGCATTGAGCTATGTTTGTGTACTCAGAAAAAGCAACATCAAGCTCCCGTGATGTCAACTGAACTTTGTGTGGCCTGAGCATAAACCTGTGTGCATTTCCTGTCATTTGATCACTTGCCAAGCTAGTCACCTTGAGTTGCATACCCTGAGCATTACCTGCATATTACATTTCCTGTGTGCATTTCCCCGTCAACCCCGTTGCATCTCGTGAAGTTGTAAATCTGCAGTTGAGCTGCCCTTGTTAACTTTGTCTTTGTGAGTTGCACTTAGAATTATGTCTTTGTGAAACTAGACAAGCCGTGCTTGGGCTGCCAACCAAAGACATTACTTGTCTTTGTCTTTGTGACTATAACTTGCCCGTGCATCTTACTTTGCTTGAGCTACCAACCCGTGTATAGCCCGACTCGCATACCAACCGGCCAACAACTGGCCGGCTGTGTCTCTACACACACCAGTGCAGACAAGCCATGCTAATCTGTGCACAAGCTGAGACCCACACAGCCGAGCTATAAATCTGCCAACCTCTGCATAAGCCAGTGCTGTGTTGATAACACATCAGCTGGAGCTTCTGGGCTGCTAAATTGGCAACCTAAACCCACACAGCTGGGCTGAAGCAAACCTTTGACAGGTTAGCCCACATCGCCAGACTGGGTCGCTTAAATATCATCTGAGGCTTTACACATCCAAAGTGCAAACAACCTTCACCCCCACAAAACCAAAACAAGCCCACTTGTTCTCTGCAACAAATTAAGCCCACATAAACCAAATTGAGCCCACACAATCCAAAGCTGTTCACATACCTGGGCTCTCCAATAAACCAAATAGAAGCCCAAATGCAAAACCAAACCAGCCCAACAAACCAAAGCCCATTTAAACCAAATGAAACCCAATAAACCAAACTGAGCCCACTACAACTGGGCTTTGAGTTCAATTTGAGTTGTTAAATCATGTCGATTTTGGTCTGAACCGGGGATACGAACAAATCCATTAGAGAGCTTGCTTACGGGCATGCTTCACAATATGAACTCCCACATACCATAGTGATTTTAGGGAATTTTATGAGCCTTCTCAAGGCCCTGACCTCACATACCCTAATCATTATGAGCACATGCATCATCCACCACAGGTTGAAAATGAACACTTTCCTCATACCAAGTCATCACTTCTAGATCAATTAGAAGCTCAAGTTTCGCTTTAGAAGGCAATTACATGAGCAATCTGTCAAATCTAATCCCCTAGGCACTATGCAATGTATACTTGTACCTTATGTGGTAGCTTAGACCACCCTCGAGAACTGCTACATTTTACATGAGTTTAGGCTGGTCTAGGGAAAGCCATGATAATCAAATGTACGAATTGTCTAGAAGTGACTATGACCATGCACACATGAATCATCCATCATCATGGGAAGTTGAACAATGTTATACTCACCCAACTCCTAGTTTGCAATCAATAATGGAAACGCTCATGGAGCAAAATGCTAGGCTTGAATCAATGCAATACATGACCATCCATATAACAACATGCATGATCATCCCTTCTCTAGTGAACCATGTGCACAACCATTTAATGATTATTCATATGAAACATGCATACCCACTATTGAAGACTCTCCTCCATTGAACAATGTCACATGTTCTTAAAGATGAACCTTATTCATTTAGAAAAGGAAGAATGGAAGGCAGTTCATGATAGGATGATTATTGTCCCTAATAAAGTAAATCTTGAAAATAGTGTTTCTAATCCTACTCATGTAACTAACACTGAATATGAACCTAATCTAGAGGTAAATGAGTACACTAGAAATGCTAATAGGGAAATGGATTTTTGTGATGATGATGATGATGAATATGATATGTTAGAAGAGCATGTGTATGCAGATAATATGATGGAATCTTTGGGTTCAGAGACGTTAAGCGTCTCTTCTGTGAACCCTACGAATGATACGTCTTCTAACATTCATATATGTGATGTTAATTCTGAGCTTGGGTTTGTGAAATTCTTCAGTGAATGTGAGCATGCTTTACCACCTGTTTGTGACCTAGGAATAGCTGAATTGTCTGTTGACACAGATGATTCAATGCATGTGCCTGATTCCATGCCTAGGTTACAGCATGATATCTCTCCTGGTTATGTTGTGCATGAGAGTGATGATGATTATGACATGGAGATTGATGAATTGTTCTATGCAGGTGAACATGATTTACCCTCTTCTGACTTTAGGAAAGTGTGTGATGGTGCAAACGATTCTATACATGAAAACAACTTAGATGCACCTAATCTCTCTCCTAAGTCACAAATTGAAACTCCTCCACCAAACCTAGGTGTAGTTTGTCACAAAATTGCAAAACCAACTTTTCTAAAAATGCCTAACTTAGGCCTAGAGCTTTGTGCTTCCCAAGTCCTCTTGGACTACTTTGCATCAAAGTATGACACCTTTAGGGAACCACAAAGGTTGGAATGTGTATGTCTCATTGTTCTTAGCAAAACTCACTTTGAGTTAGACCTTGTGCATGATGTACCTTTAATTTTGCAAGATTTTGTTCTCAAAAACACATCTGTTGACAAGTTTAGGTTTGGGGGAAAATCAGTCACATATGAAGTCTTACTTGCACTTTCATGTTATATTTGTGTACGGCTGGTGATGTTTGTACATATTTTCTATTGGGTTGATCCTCAACTCTTTAGGTTGTTAGTGTATGGTGAATTCTCATTGTATATAATCCAAAAGAGGACTTGTTAAAATTTTCTTTTCTTGAAACGGTTGAGTTTTCTTGTACATATATTGTGCTAATCCGATATGATCTCCGCTGAGAATGTTGGATTCTAGCCTTGACTAATGAAGCTCCAACCTTGCTTTCGCCGACATCCGGTAATCTCTTCCCTTTTCTCTACTCAGCATAGTTCTCTTGGTATGTGACTGTTTAAATTTTTCCTATCTGTCGACACATTGAGGACAATGTTTGATTTAGGTTTGGGGGTGCATTTGCATATAGAGTTTTTAGTCTTTTTAATATTTTATTTCCAAAAAAAAAAACTCTTTTTGTAAAAACCTCCAACTTTTAGAGATTTTAGAGTCACTAGCATGCTTCTAGCTATGTTTACATAGAGAATCTATACCGAAATAACAGAAATTGGAAGTACCGGAGAACACAATCGGGTTTCTTAGTTGATTAGAGCGTTAAAGTTGGATTTAACCATGCCGGAGAGCGAATTAGGTGCTGTTAGATATTCGGTAGTAGAATTGTGATCACCCATAGTGGAGACTACCCATTTTACATCAAGTGAGGCACCAACCTTCAATTTTTTGTAACTTTCTAGAAAAGTTGTTAGAGTGTGTGTCACCGTACATCAATTCCGGGTAGGAATGGTGAGCTACCCAACTTCGCACCAATTTCAGCACTACTTTTGATCTCTTGAGTGCTAGTTTTTGTCAATCATGAGGGTGACGTTTAAAGAAGAAAACTCCTTCTAAATATCGATTTGCAGTTAGCATCACTCTCTCTCTCAATTAGCAGACCCATAGAAACACATCATCGTCAGCAAACGGAGCATCATCAGAATATTGAAAGAAATGTTGAGATAGTCCAAGGTTACAAGCAACAAAGAAAAGAAAAGAAAATAGGATGAGAATTAATGAAGAGTGAAGACCAAAGTTCAGAAGTTCGTCATCAACAGTGAAGACCAAAGACCGAAGAGTGAAGACATTTCTATGGTTTCTATGAGAGAGTGATATTAATTGCCGATCGGGTGAGAAGGTAAGTGAGTACTCCCACCCTTGCTAATGGTTGATTTCCTTCCTTAGAGATCATCAGAAAAAGATTCTTTTTGTCCACACTTTTGTGGAGTCTCCAGAATTTATTTCGGAAGGTTATCCTTCTTACCTACAACGTGTGCAGGATTTCTCTCTTTATTCCTCGCTGCGCACACATGAGAGACTAAAAAGCGATCTTTTTGAGTGCAATTATCATAAAACCCTAATAGTGAGGCAGAAGTTGAGACTTATGATCACAATCGAATCCGAATTCTTTCATATGGTATGGTTACTTCTCACTTTCAAAGACTTAAGGATGAGAATGCGTTCTTTGGTAGTTCTAACTTCTTGTTACTAGCACGCAGAAACTCTATGTCCTCATAGCTCCTATGATGCTTGAGACTCTTTTACACTCTGAAGTTGGAGAAGGTTTTGTGGGTACACCTCTTGTAAACCCTCACGAGACTACAACTCGTCCACTAGGGACACCTAGGGGTTTAAAGGCTTAGTGCATACGCTAAATGCATTCGAGAGACTGCGACAGGTATAGTTAGGATTTCTTCATTTCTGTTTCACTTGAGGACAAGTAAAATTCAGGTTTGGGGGTATTTGATGAGTGCCAAATAGTGCATATTTATACACCTTTTTATTGGCATTTTACTCATCTCTTGCGCTTAGAAATCAGATATTATCCCGCATTCTCGTATTTTCTTTGTTTTCAAGAATAAATATTTGTATTAATTAATTTTGTGTTTTTAGGTAATAAATAAAGTTCGGAGAAACCGAGGAGCCAAAAGAGCGAAGAATTGGAGTCGAGCATCCATGGAGCAGAAAGCCAAAGCCACAAGGCAAACAATGCTTGCAACCCAACAAGTAGCAACTCATCTCAAGACATGGGCTTGAGCTAGACCCGACCCGCGACCCGGATTCGAGCCCGTCCACTCCAAGCCGTCGAGATTTCTATCTTCTACATCCAACGGTCGCTGCCTCCACTCGCATCGAAGTTTGCTGCTCCCGTGCAACACCCTATCACTCTAAGTCTCCTCAACCGTTCGGATCGTCCCCACCAAATCCAACGCCGCCGCTCCTACGTTCTCATCAAACCTTGCTGTGCCTGCCTCACAACGAAGTTCCCTACACCCCTATACCCTATCGAGAAAACTCATTTCTTCTTCTATCTTCTCTTTCTTCTCTTTTCTCTTTCCCACGACTCTGCAAAACCCATCCTTCTTCCTCTCCTCCCATACCGACTGCAGAGTTTCATCATCACCACCATCTCCTTCTCCTGCTGTAGGATCATAATATCGCAACGTACAAGGTTTGCGGGATTAATAAACGACGGTGTCGCGAGGGAGTCGCAGGGAGCTAAAATAAACGACGCGATGAATAACGACAAACAAAACAATTAGAGGACATGAAACCTGGCGAAGGTTAAGAAGTGTCGCGAGAATGAAGATTTGTGCACTTGCGACACTTCGCGAGTTATTCCCGAAAATAAAGGACAGCTTAGCTGTCATCCATTATGTAATACCCTATATAAAGGGTTGAGTAAGTCTGTTGTGGGGGAGATCTTTGGAAGAATTGTTGAGCAAGTTATTAGGAGAGAGAAAAAGTTTAAGAGTGTTTTAATTTCTAAGTGTAATCCTATTCTTCCGGTGTGGACATTTCATGAAATCAATCAATAAACATTCCTAATCATCCATCTTTCAATGTGTTAATCAAGTAGAATTAAGTGAGGGGTGTATTGTGGGATTTCCTGCAACTACATATGCGCTAGAAACAGGGACGAGCAGTGATTGACAGAGAGATTAGAAAGAATTTGGATTATCAGAGAAAAGATTTGAAGTGATTCTCAAGAATTCATTGAAAAAGAAAAATGGCTAGAAGAAGAAACGCACAAGGGCAACCAACAATCGTGAGAAGAAGTGGGAGACTTGCTGGAGAAAGGAGGAATGAAACAGGAGAATCATCAAGGATGAACATGAGAAATGATGAAGAAAATCAAAATCAGCCACCGATCTCCCCGAAGAGCAAACGCAGCTGTGGATTATGATAGAGTAAGTGTACACACTTGGAGGTCGATTCTCAAGACGAGAGGGAAGAGGAGCAACCCAGTGGTGAACAATGGACAAGGAGGAGGAGAGCAAGGAATGAATGGAGAAATGAATCCAGAAATGAAGAAATCGTGGCGTTAGAAAGATTGAGACAAACAATACATGAAGAGAGGCGACTAGAGGCGGAGGTACGAGCAAACTTGACAAGACAGAATCATGAGTTGAGGATGGAAAATATGAGATTGCAAAATAGAAGATCAAGAAGTAGTGCGAGATCAAGTTCAAGATCGATTAGGGAAGAAAGAAGGAGAGTTTTACCAACAAAGTACCGAGGAAGAAAGCCAACAAGAAACACAAAATCCAAGCACGAGCATGGCGAGAGAAGAGGGGAAATGGAAGATCGTTATATTCCTCGGCCCAAGAAAATCTTCAAGATGAGCGGAATAGGGAAAACCAAGGAAACATGCAACTCCAAGGGCCGAATGACCCAGTGGCGAAGGAGAGTAATCTTGCACGGAGAGAAGCATTGAGAAGAAACAGAGAGATTGAGGATGACATTGAGAGGCACTACATTGAACAAGCACGGCTAGCTCGCGAGAGAGAAAGGGTAAGAGCGAGAAGTAGAAAATCAAGAGATGGAAGAGGCAATCCTAGAATAACCACGACAACCGGAAAGAAGGAGGGAACAAAATCGTATCAATAGAAATATTAATGAAGAATATGAGAGGGTGCGAGAGGAGAGCCGAGAGACAGCCAAGAAGAGAGAACAACCGATATAATGGCGTGCGAATTGAAGAAAGAAACGAAGAAGAACGTCGCGGGAAAGGAGAGAAGAAATGACGAGCAAGAAGGTCAAAGTAGGCACGAGCGTAGAAGGAGAGAGGTAGAACTAAAAAGACCAAAGAGAACCAAATTGAGGCAAGTGAACAAATCTTAAGAGAATCGGGGCTGAAATGAGAGGATTACTGAATAATAGAAGAGAAGGAGGAAGGAGACAATTGGACGAAGCCATCGCAGAAGCTGCGAAGAATCCTTTCACGCTAGAAGTACAGATGGGAGGAGTACCTCCTAAATGCAATCTACCTGCGTTAACCAACATCTTTGATGGAACAACCTGTGCGATACAGCACATTAAAGCTTATATGAGGTGTATGTTGCAGTGGGAGAGTCATGATGCTATATTGTGCAAGTACTTCGCGTCAAGCTTAACGGGAGAAGCGTTAAAATGGTTTGAAGGTTTACCCAGAAACACGATCGCGTCGTTTAACCATTTGCAAGCTACATTTTTGGGAGCGTATATAAGCAACAACTTCACGCGACCAGGAATTGAAGATGTATTCGGGTTGAAACAAAGAGTTGGAGAGAGCTTAAGGCAGTTGACAATAAGATGGAGAACCATGTGTAGCGAAATGGCGGGGACGAGTTGAGGAAAGATATCTTATTCTCTCATTTATAAATGCTCTCTTCGCGACTAATTTGCTATACATTCAAATTTTTAGAATCAAAAATACAATCACGATGGCGAATCTGAGAACTACGGGAAGAATATATTGCCTTGGAAGAAAGACGAGAATGAAATGGAATCTTATCCAATCGCGAACACAAGCTCGAACGCTGCGAACGCAAGCTTGTTACCTAAATTCATAAATGCGGTGGCGAGCACGTCGCAAGGACAAAGAAGAAAGGAAGGTGATGATGGGCGGCGGAAGATAGTAGCTATGGGAAGTCGCGACCAAGAAGAGTTTGAACAAGAAAGAAAACTACTACAACCGTGGCAATAACAATAAGATTCGGAGGCTAGATCATATGCAAGAAACCTACGGTGGGCGAAGACGAGAATAATCACGGAGGGCAGAGAAGTCGCAGAATAATATGGGAGGAGATTAAGATGCCACCACTGAATGCTAGTGTGGAAAAGATTTGGGAAGCTATACTTGTGATGGAAGATGTCTGGCACCTTGGAACGTGGGGATGGAACGGTCATCGGGAGAGAGAAGCCATGAGTTTTGCTCTTATCACCGCTTTCACGGACATAAAACAAATGATTGCAGAAACCTAAAGAGAATCATTCTTAGAATGATTGATCGGGGAAAGTCAATCACTTTCTAAAAGATGAAGAAAAGGTCGACGTTACCACCACCACCAGAGATGCACGCATGTCGGGCGAAAGGAAAGGAAAAACGTTTGTGATAGAAGTCGGAACAAAAGCTAAAAATTTGAATTGCAATTCTATCGTCCACTCATATCGCACAATCAAGATTTTCATGATAACGTGCTCAGTAGAGTCTTTGCGAGAGATGCTAATGATAAAGAAATAATGAGTCTGGCGAGAACGACGCAGTTAGAAAAGTGGCAGCTGAAGACCATCTCTTTCTCTGCAGATGAAGTGCCAAAAGGAAGAGAAACACATGATAGCCCGTTGGTTGTGAAACTAGAGATTAACCCAAAACCAGTTGATGAAGAAGATGATGAAGCCGAAGATTGTCTTGGGCGATCAACCGAATCCTAATCGATCCTAAGTTCGGTGAATATTCTTTTTTACCATACTTACAAGACGATGGGAGGAAAGGATGAGGATTTGATCCCTCGACATACAAAATATATGGCTTTAATGGCACCGCAAACAAGCCAAAGGGAGAGTTCACATGAGAATACCTCTACAAGGATTATCAATGATGTTTTATTACGTGTGGTTGACGTGGAATCTCCGTATAATGCGCTGATTGGGAGGCCATGGCTTCATGAAATCTTGGGGTCGCATCAACATACCACCAATGTATAAAATTTCCACATCCAAACGGCATTGGTATTATACGGGGGAGATTGGAAGGAGTCGCAACAATGTCATGAGGTCGATGTAGAAAGCTGCGAAGAAAGAAATGCCAAAAGAAAGGGTTGGAAGCAACATGTGAGAGATGAGCGAGAGAAAGGAAAAAGCGATGGTAGATGCTATAGAAGTGGGGGATCGAACATACCTCGCGAGGTGAATGCCTAGAGACAGGCGAATATTATGATAATAAAGAAGCGAAGGATATGAGGAACAAAAGGCATAAGAAGTGAATAATCAACAAAAGCGGGAGAAAAAAGTAGCGATTGAAGTAATGACGTGCGAGAATCTCAATCAAGAGTATATGAGAGTTCGGTTAAGAAAGAAAATGAAATACAACAAATGAAACGGAATTATGCGAATACTTCGTAAACAAATATCAAATATCAACAAATAATGAAACATGAATGATTGAATGATTTAACAAAGATGAATGAGTAAAAGAATGGGACGAACCTTTATGGCGTACACCCTAGTTCGCGAATAACATTTCGTAAGAGGCAAATGTAAGACCTAAAGTGCGTCATATAAGGGGGTATCTCGACATGGCTCGGGGGGAAGGTTACACCGCTCCCGAAGCCCGAGTCATGAACATTTGGGGCCCATGAAAGCCTATCCTAAGAGGTACCTTGGATTCCCAACTATATATATAAGGTTATACCCTGGTTGGGCGACCGAGGGTCTCTTCCAAGGAGTCGATGTATGCTCAAGGCGCCGAGGTACACGGTTGAGCCGCAGTGCCCGGATGGATGAACCTACCACTCGGCCATTCTTGGCAAGTCTTGGCATATGTTGCACTCGCCAAGAAAACTCCACTTAGGGTGCAGTCTCATAACCATAAACCCTATAGGTATAAGGGACAAGAGGCTCACAAAACAAGCGGTTGTTGTTAAGACCGGATGGGAGGAGCTAGTCTTGTATGGCCGATGTTTCGCCTCCTTGAAGGGGCAACCGGGAGATGATAAGGGCGACGCTCTCCATTAGGGGGAGTGTCAAAATGACGCAAATGTCATAAGGTCAGTGTTTTCGCAAGAGAATTTAGGCTTGTCATATTTGTGCAATGATCCTGCAGAGGCAATAATACTAACGCGAGGTTAAGGCGAGATCAATGGGTCTTTACACGAAAGTGTACGGACGTCCTGCGATTTCGTCGCAAGACGGCAATGTCATGGGGCTTTATGTTCGCAAGGATATCTAGGCCTGTCATATTGTCGCAACTAAAACATCCTGCAGAGGCAAAAATACTTGGAAAATGATAAGGCAAGATCAATGGGTCTTTACATGCAAGTGCAAAGACGTCCTGCGATTTTGTCGCGATAAAAGGTGGCAGGGGAAGACCTCTAATTAGGGAGGTCTAACTTGGAAGACCACACAAAAATGATAAGGCAAGGTCAATGGACCATTGCATGAAAATATAAAGGCGGCCAGCGACCTTGTCGCAACAAGAAGAGATAAAATAAAGACTACCGAAACGATAAGGCGAGATAAGTAGGATTCTTAATTTATGAAGATACCCGCGACCCCGTCGCAACGATACATTTCAATAACAATAAAATTATTATCCAACAAAATACACGATGACAACTAAAATCTTCCATCTGAAGATAAATAACAGAGGCAAGTATGGGAATGGAAAAGAGGGAATATTGTTATTCATCTTCTGATGAAAGAGTTATACATCAATTGGAATATTGTTATTCATCTTCTGATGAAAGAGTTATACATCAATAATGCTAGCCAATTATATTACAAGGAAGAACTACCAAAAGGGGGAAGCGAAGATTGAATTTAAGGGGAACAATCCAAGAAGTACACTACAATAAAGAGATACAAATGTACGAGATATTACAAATGAATTATCTCTTTGGTGATTCTTCTCCTTTATCTGATTCTTCAGTCCTATTATTCTCGTCGCTGAATTTTCTTCTTCGCTAGCCTCACTATCGTAAACGTCCGAGACAGGCGATTCTCGGAACTTCTTGAGAAAGCCGAGGATATGAATGCGAGAGGGATTTTGTGGTCATTACAAACATACTCCATGGCTTCATTGCAAAACGAACTGGCATCATTATTAAAATTCGCCACCTGTCGTTAGAAATTGTTTCTTCAACTTGGAATATTTATTCTCGCGAAGGAAGAGACTCTTTTTAATGTTCTTTTTCGCCTTCAAGTTCTTCATTCTCATTGGAAAATTCCTGGCGAGTTGTTCTTTTCGATTCAAGCTCTCTAATTCTAACTTGAAGTCTCTTCTGGATTCTACAAATAAGTAACAACAAGTTAATAATTTACAAGCAATACTACAGAAGTAAGAAGCGATGAAGGTATAATAAGTAACCTTCTCTATCAGATATCATATCTTTAATCAAGGAAGTATGCTCAGCATGAAGACTAACATCAACACCTAGGTTATTCCTGGCATTATCTAAAACTTTCGCAGCCCAGGCGAATTCATCATCACTATTAATAACAAGAAGTGAACGAACTTGCTCTTCTCGCTGCTCAAGTATGGTATTCTCAGCGAAGGAGTTCATCTCGCTCAACTTGCACACCAAGAAGAGATTTGTGGAATTCCCGCTAACGCCCGTGCACCTCAAGTTAGTAATGCGATCATTCTCATCTATGAGATCACTAATTTTCTTCCTTAAAGTTTTGGCTTTCTTCTCGGAATCAAGGTACATTCGTGTAAAGCGATTAGTTAAATTTAAACTAGATCTCATGCTCGATCTCTAAGAGATGATATTTGGATTGAAGATCCTTTAATGAAAGGAGGTTAGTTTTACTTGAGGAACTACTTAGAGATTGATTGAGGTGAGTAAGAAGGACATCATCATTCATAGGCTCGAAATGAATGGAGAAGAATGGATTCTTCAGAGAGATTATATACGTCTGCGAGAATAATAGTCAGACAAAGAAAAATAAAAGGTAACATGAAAAGGATTTGAGAATTGAAAATTACTATACCATAAAGTTGCTGATTTGAATTCTGAAGAGTAGATACTCTCTCCTTTTGGAAGTCCAGATCGGCTTCTAATTTTTGAATCTTATCGCGAGATGACGCGGCTTCAATTTCTAGCTCTTGGGTCTTCTTGTTCAATTGTAAATTTTTCTTTTCAAGATTGTTGCGTCTTCTCTCGAGATCTGAGGCAACTACAAAAGAAGTTTTTCCAGCCTATGAAAGAAGATAGAAAAACCGTTAATATATATATATTTAAAATTTTTAAAAATTAACAGGGAAATATGACTGTATGCATACCAAAGACCCAAGTGCATTCAAGAAGTCAGGAGACACAATTCTAGAGGCTCCATTGAAAGAATTATTGCCTTCTAATAAAGCAAAGATTACACACATTTGCGAGAGCCCCGCAAAGGGAAGCTAGGGAGCATCTCCCATTCCCCGGAAAGAGTCCGAGAAGATGCTAGATAACCGATCCATGGAGAATCGTCAACGGAATCCTTTTAGCGAGGGAAGGATTCGAATCATGATTATCCTCATCGTAAGATTCGGAGCTTGAGCTAAGGCGAGAAGAAGACCGAGTCTTTCGCTTCTTGGATAATGGAGCGAGAAGATTTATCTTTGCGAACGACGGTTTTACCCTTACTTCTAAGCTTCACTACCGCCTTCTTCAACTTCAACCTTCGCATACGCTTAAAGATAAGAAACCGAGGCAACAATATTGTTTCAAATGACAAAGGAAATTTTTCTTACTTCACCCGTAAGCGATCGAAGTATCGTCAGTACTCTCCAACGGATTATTCTTGTAGCTTCTTCTCAATTTGGTGATCTCGAAAATTTTACAAACTCAAGAAATATAAAAAGAAAGTTGCGAGAGCAAGATTTGAAGTGGGAAACATACCTCTTTTGCCTTATCGGGCCATTTGAATTCCCAAGGATGATATCCTGCGAGATTCGCAGGAAGAATATGCGAGCCCGCGATGTAAGGGCCATTTAAGATCAAGGGTACAACCCACCACTTCTCATCTTTGGAGTGGCGAGGAGTAGTATTGTTGCTCGGGTGCCAGTCAATATCTTGCATGAGTAATTTATCTGTAGGATTCAAATATCGCACAACATATTTTCTTAGCATGCGAGATTCAATTATTTCCTTAACTCGCGAGAAGAGCTTGCGAGATTCATTATTTTTCATAACTCGCGAGAAGGTAGCAAGACTCGAGAGAATGTCTCGAGAGGAGGTAGCAAGACTCGAGAGAATCTCTCGAGAGGAGGTAGCGAGAGCCTGCGAAATCATTAAAGGGCTCGAGAGAATGTCTCGAGAGGAGGTAGCGAGAGCTCCGCGAAATTATCAAAGAGCTCTCGAGAGTATGAGCTGTATGTGAGCTGTCATCCACTATGTAAACACTATATAAAGAGGAGAGCAGGAGAGAGAAAGGGGGGAGAATAATTTTGGAGAGAGATATTTTTGGAGAGAGACTTTATTTTCTTTATCATTTTCTTCACCTAAAACTAGATCTAGAGCTCTACAAATTATCCATTAATGGAGATTGTAAATGTAATTCTTGTGTAACCTCAACAATCATAGTGGAGAATCGTGGATGTAGATCACATTGATCGAACCACGTAAAAAATCTTATGTACTATTTAAATTTCTAGCACTTATATTTGGAATTTAGATAATTAATAAGATTTAGATCTACAAAATATAGTGAGGGGTGTAGTGTGGGATTTCCTGCTACTACATATGCGCTAGAAACAGGGACTACTTGTTGGTTCTAAGATGATTCAAAGAAATTAGTTGCGGTTGATGATGAGTTTAACTGGATCTATAAGCTACAAGGGCGAAAACAGAAGTTCCAATGAGAGAACAACAACTAACATCAGGAATTAACAAAATCAAGGATTTTGAAAAAGTCACAGATATTGATGCCGCATCAAAGATTATAGACAAAGAAAATACAGCAAGAAAGAGATCTAATGAATCTGCATCAATTCATTGTTTGAACAGGACAAATTCTCTTTTTTCTCTTTAATTATATATGTTAATAATCTAGATCTGGAAGATTTCGAATTTTTAACTACCAAACTTTGTTTTTAACAAAAATTGATTCTTGGTTGATATTTTGAATCAAAACGAGTTTTGATCATAAAATTACACCAATAAACCTTGATTTTAATCATAATTTTGATCGTAAAATGGATCGGGTGAACAGAGTCTCGTGATTGAAGTCCAAGACAAAGACAACGTTAAAGTTAATGAATTGAGGAGCATAGGACTTGCTTTACAAGAATATTATAGCAAAATCAACAAATAACAAGGAGGTGAGCGTGGCAAGATATCAAGCGACAAAGCCATCGCACAGAACAACCAAATTTCAAAGACGCCTAGAGAGACAAAATCACCATTCAAAGAAGAACAAAAGAACGGAACTATGGATAAATAAGTTAGTATAGGAAGAAAAGCAAACTGTCCAAAACACAAAAGTCAGTATTGATAAGAGAAAGAACGAAGAGGGACCAAAGAAAGTTCAACCAATAAAGCCCGTGCGAATTTCACAATATGCTAAGAAGCAGGAGAAAAACAAAGGACACTGAGAAGTTTTATACAAAGAGTGGCAACAAGATGATAACGTGTGCGAATGATACCGTACCAACAAAAACAAGATGTAGCATGAGATAAAAGCTTCGTATTTCATACTCAAGGACGAAAAGTAGGAGCTAGCTAGTGGATCAATGAGAGGAGTCTCCTAACTTATTAGTTTGTTTGCCAAATGAATAAGCTGAAGACGCCATCCATTTCTTCCCCCTAAGGAAAAAGCTCTCCTGCGAATGTATAGACTAGGAACGGTGTATAGATAAATAATTTTGCGAACACCCACTGTTATTACAAGACATGCGAAATAACTAGCGAGCAACAAGATAAACAACGAAAGAACAAGAATAACTGATACGTAACTAGCGGTGAACTTGCGATATCATCGCAAAGGAAGTTACATCTCATCTGGCAATAATAACAAAGTAAAAGTTAAAACTTGAAAAGCAAGAACCAACCAACTCGCGAATAGCCAGCGAGAAATACCAACCAACTCGCGAATAGCACAAGGGAGCACATGGAATTTTATAGAGTAATTTGTAAATGAAGGCACTACTTAGCCAGACCAACAACACTTCAAAGTGAAACGGCCATAACGATTCAAAGGGAGTATTCTTTTCTTTTTATTTTTGACTTTCAAATTATTACAGGGAGTAGTAACAATCAGTAGAACTCTTAAAAGAGTTTGATTAAAGGGATTTTCATACCACTGAGTACAATAACAGGATAAAGCAGTCATTAATCGATTAATTATTCCCAGGAGCAATATGAACCTCTACCAGGATAAAGCGATAGCTAACCCGCCAGTGCATCGCTAAGCCGATGAAAGAAACGAAGAAGAACCAGGCAAATGATAACCAAAGTTACTAGATTAGAATCTTGTTGTCATTCGTATCAGGATTTTCATCTCTGCATCGGTAAAGACACAAAGAACAAAGACAAAGCTCTCACCATCATTCGTCGATTCGTCATTGGACATCGTTGCACGTCAACTTAAATAGATGGAATGATCACAAGCAAAGAAAGGTGGAGACTAAAGACGGGACGTGAAGAAGAAAGACAAAAAGAAATGAGGGAACTACCAGATGAAGAAAAGAACGTGTTTAAGTCAAAGAAATCAACACCACTAACAGCGAAGAACAACTTTTGAATATGCCAGAAAATATAGACGAGGCCAACAACTTACGTGCAAATTCATTCTCAGGCGAAGACAGCAAAATTCACAGCAAGAAAGTTAATCATCCACTTGCCGAAGCATTACTACAGTTACTCATTTACTCCAGAACATCTACCATTGCAGCGAAGAAGATCATTTCAAACTCATCAACTATTCTACATACGCTAAGATAAAGCTTCTCTCTGCGAAGACAACTTCCGTTCTTGAAGTCTGCACATCTCATCGGCAAACAGCGAAGAAAAAGTAAAATGGGCTTTCCTTTAGATTTGAGATACTCACATCGGATTAAGGCTCAACAGGCGAAGATGAAATCCCACACTACAGAAAATTGGAGAAAATATAGATATCAACAAAATTTATTTTATCAAAGAAGAAGAAGTACACCCCTACGAAGATTTTGGCTTTCCAGGACGTCTTTGCGAAGTTTCAAGAACATTTATCAAGTTTTAAAAATATCATACTCACAAGATAATGAAGCTGCGATGAGAATGCATAGTACAACCAAAAAGATGAGGAAAGGAAAGAGATTAAACTAAGTGGAGAGTCGCGGGTTGAAATTCCGACGAAATTCAATGAGTTTCTATGAAATCCAATGTCCAATGTGCTTTGATGAAGGTCCAACTAGCGAAGACAAATTATGAGAGGGAATCCCACCGGTTGCAAAGGAGATAGCGAAGAAACCAAATGAAGTTCATAAGCGAAACTTCGCAAAGCCAAATCCCGATTGACTATTCGCAAGAACTTAATCCAATAATATATCAAAGTTTCAAAGTGGAGCACAATAAGAATGCGGAGCACAATAAGAATACTTACAAAGAAGACAAACTGTTGAGGTGGAGATGTAATAAGCAAACATAAAAGAATAAATGGTGCGAAGTTTACCGCAACAACGAAGCACAAGTCAGCACAGATGGTTCTGGGGGTGGCAAATGCGCTTAAAAATGCAAGATCGAATCCCACCAAGCTTAGTTTTTCGCACAATTTCGAAATCCTAGAGGCGAAGAAATGAAGTAAATTCACAGCACCATGTATTTCTTTCGCACACGGTGAGTGGCACACATGGTTGGAGAAGAGGCATGCAAACTAGAGGTCGCGGGTTCGAGTCTTCCCCTTCGCATTTAATTTTTGTTTAGGCGATATTTATTTTATGCGACGTTCATACATTTCAAGGATGATAGCCCAAGCAAATCATATACTTCGCAAGAGACAACAACAAAGAAAGAAATCGCAAATGATATGATATTATGAGAATGAATGAAAGAAGTGACAGAAATGAAGAAATGAATGAAAGAATGAAGACATGCGATAATTTCGCAAAGATAATGAGAAGAGATAATCAAATGAATGATTGAATGAATTGACAAAAATGATTGAGTGAGTGAATGGGACGAACCTTTATGGCGTACACCCTAGTTCGCGAATAACATTTCGTAAGAGGCAAATGTAAGACCTAAAGTGCGTCATATAAGGGGGTATCTCTCGACATGGCTCGGGGGAAGGTTACACCGCTCCCGAAGCCCTCGAGTCATGGAAATTTGGGGCCCATGAAAGCCTATCCGGAGGAGGTACCTTGGATTCCCAACTATATATGTAGGTTATACCACTGTTGGGCGACCGAGGGTCTCTTCTTAGGAGTCGGTGTATGCTCAAGGCGCCGAGGTACACCTGTTGAGCTGAGTGCCCGGATGGATGAACCTACCCTGGCCATTCTTGGCAAGTCTTGGCATATGTTGCACTCGCCCGAAGAAAACTCCACTTAGGGTGCAGTCTCGTAACCATAAACCCTATAGGTATAAGGGATAAGAGGCTGCGAAAACAACTGGTTGTTGTTAAGACCGGATGGGAGGAGCTAGTCTTGTATGGCCGATGTTTCGCCTCCTTGAAGGGGCAACCGGGAGATGATAAGGGCGACGCTCTCCATTAGGGAGTGTCAAAACAGACGCAAATGTCATGAGGCTTTGTTTTCGCAAGGAGACTTAGGCTTGTCATATTTGTGCAATGATCCTGAAGAGGCAATAATACTAACGCGAGGGTAAGACGAGATCAATGGGTCTTTACACGAAAGTGTACGGACGTCCTGCGATTTCGTCGCAAGACGGCAATGTCATGGGGCTCCATGTTCGCAAGGATATTTAGGCCTGTCATATTGTCGCAAACAAAACATCCTACAGAGGCAAAAATACTTGAAAAATGATAAGGCAAGATCAATGGGTCTTTACATGCAAGTGTAAAGACGTCCCGCGATTTTGTCGCGATGAAAGGTGGCAGGGAGGACCTCTAATTAGGGAGGTCTAACTTGGAAGTCCACACAAAAATGATAAGGCAAGGTCAATGGGTCATTGCATGAAAATGTAAAGACGTCCCGCGATCTTGTCGCAATGATAAAATTCAACATAAAGCAATGAAGAGATTATACTATCGCATGAGCACAACGCAGGAGATAGAGGAAAGATAAGAATGAAGAAATAACTCACTCATTCAACACTTTTTCAATGATTCTACCTTCGTAGATAAAGAACAGAGGCAACAATGGATTACCGAAAAAACATTTTATGTTCTTTATTTTCTCGGCAATGTTCTTTATTTTCTCGACGAATCATTTCCAAGGAAGATGTTTACCAATGAACAACAAGAATCCTCACCAAAAATGGAATAACGACTTCGCATGAACAGGCAATACTTCTTATACTTCAAGGATTAATATTTCTTATCCACTTCGCAAAGTTTCGTAACTTCGCGAAAGAATAGAAAGCATAGCATGAGGCAAAGAACATGGAGCGAGAGTTTCGCATGATGGATTCGCAATACTTCTTACATTTAGAGGATTGAGTACTTCTTATACTTCTTCAAGGATACTTCATACTTCGCATAATTCAAGAAACGATACTTCATATATACTTCTCAAAGCTTCTAACTTCGCAAAAGAATAGAGGCAAGTACGTACTTTTCAAGTCCAAGATTCTTCCGCTCGTTCCTTCATCAACAAAGACCAAAGATTACTACAACAATGATTTTTCCTTCAAGATCGCTCTTCAAGCAATATTCAAGGAAAAAGAGGCAAGATGTAGGATTCAAATATCACACAACATATTTTCTTAGCATGCGAGATTCAATTATTTCCTTAACTCGCGAGAAGAGCTTGCGAGATTCATTATTTTTCATAACTCGCGAGAAGGTAGCAAGACTCGAGAGAATGTCTCGAGAGGAGGTAGCAAGACTCGAGAGAATCTCTCGAGAGGAGGTAGCGAGAGCCTGCGAAATCATTAAAGGGCTCGAGAGAATGTCTCGAGAGGAGGTAGCGAGAGCCTCATGAAATTATCAAAGAGCTCTCGAGAGTATGAAATGTATGTGAGTCGTCATCCACTATGTAAACACTATATAAAGAGGAGAGCAGGAGAGAGAAAGGGAGAGAATAATTTTGGAGAGAGATATTTTTGGAGAGAGACTTTATTTTCTTTATCATCTTCTTCACCTAAAACTAGATCTAGAGCTCTACAAATTATCCATTAATGGAGATTCTCAATGTAATACTTGTGTAACCTCAACAATCATAGTGGAGAATCGTGGATGTAGATCACATTGATCGAACCACGTAAAAATCTTATGTGTCTATTTAAATTTCTAGCACTTATATTTGGAATTTAGATAATTAATAAGATTTAGATCTACAAAATATAGTGAGGGGTGTAGTGTGGGATTTCCCTCGCTACTACATTATCTTCGGGACATTATCCTTCTTTTTCAGCGAATGCCCCAAATGAGATTTCGCATTCCTCATCTTTATCACTTTGCATAATTTTCAAAAAAGTTCTCTACAGTGTACTTCTCAAAGCAGCTATTTCCAAGTCTGCAAATTGGGGTTTCTAACAAGATTAGAGTATAAAGATCCTTTGCCAAAGCACCACGGTTCGCGAACTCAAGCATTAGGCGAATGCAATCACCACTTAATTGATAAATAGCCCGAGAGAATTTTTCATGGGCCAAGATTTCATAAAATAAAGGCATCTCAGGATTGTATAAGGGAATGGGGAGTCCTGCGAGAAGCTGACCTAGCGAGACTATAATTTTTTGATCATCACATTGATGATCAGAAAACAACTTTGCGAAAGAATAGATGAAGATTCTTGATCGGGAATGGTTGATAGAGTAAAACCCTTCTCGAGCAACTTCGTTGAACTTCATCAAAAGAAGATTTGTATGCACGACTAATGGAAGCCATTATCGGTATGGGAATGGATGGGAGATTGGAGATTAGGATCAGCGTTAGAAGGGATGAAGAAAAGATTTACAAGAGAGCAGGAGCGCAAATTGCGGAAGGGGAGAGTCAAGAAAAGTTGTAGAGAGAAACTAAAGGAAGAAAAGAGGAGGAAAAGAAAGCTATATATATAAAAAAGATTCTCAAGAAAACGAGAGCATTTAATGCGAGAAAAGACACGAACGGTCGAGAATAAACGGTTGGAAGAGACGTGTCAAGAAAAGACTTTAATAGTCAAAATCAGGTAATAGTACGGAGTTGAAACAGATAAAGATAAGTAGTCGCGGTAAATAAAAATATTGATTCTCATGACCTTTTCTCCCTCGCAGAGGAGATGTGAGGAGAGACAGAGACGGAACTTCATATATATATTACAAAGAAGCTTCTAACTTCGCTAAAAGAATAGAGGCAAGTACGTACTTTTCAGGAAAAGTATTCTTTCGCTCGTTCCTTCACCAATTAAAGCCAAGGATTATTACAACAATGAATTTTTCCTTAAAATCGCTCTTCAAGCAATATTCAAGGAAAAAGAGGCAAGATGTAGGATCATAATATCGCAACGTACAAGGTTTGCGGGATTAATAAACGACGGTGTCGCGAGGGAGTCGCAGGGAGCTAAAATAAACGATGCGATGAATAACGACAAACAAAACAATTAGAGGACATGAAACCTGGCGAAGGTTAAGAAGTGTCGCGAGAATGAAGATTTGTGCACTTGCGACACTTCGCGAGTTATTCCCGAAAATAAAGGACAATGAATAGTCATGTCATCCATTATGTAATACCCTATATAAAGGGTTGAGTAAGTCTGTTGTGGGGGAGATCTTTGGAAGAATTGTTGAGCAAGTTATTAGGAGAGAGAAAAAGTTTAAGAGTGTTTTAATTTCTAAGTGTAATCCTATTCTTCCGGTGTGGACATTTCATGAAATCAATCAATAAACATTCTTAATCATCCATCTTTCAATGTGTTAATCAAGTAGAATTAAGTGAGGGGTGTATTGTGGGATTTCCTGCAACTACACCTGCCACCACCACCACAACAACTCCATCAGTCGCCTGCTTACACTTCCTCTCTATCTCGAATCATCTCTCTCATATCTTCTTCAACCTAGAAGCTAGGTCAGAGATAATTAGGGTTAGGGTTTGTACAACGTACCCACGCATGGAGTGTTGAGAGATGAATTGACAAGAGGAGAAGCGATTCGAGACAGTATGGGCATTTGGGTATGATTAAATTGCAATTTTTGAATTGAATTAGGGTTTGGTCCGCATGTATAAAGGGGTCTCGAGAATTGTGTGTTAAAAATGTCATGCCCGGAGTAGCCGGAGCGGTAATTTGTGTTTAATTTGTTATTTATGTTCTAAATTATTTGTTAGGGTTGAAACCCTAATTCACCGATATGATTTCAATCTTGCTTGAATGTTCTTGAGTGCTTAATGTATCGATATGCTCAATTCTAACACCTCATTACTCCGCTCTCACAATGCATGCCTTGTATTCATTGTAGTTAGGCTAACATTGTAGTGAGAGTGTTTCACTCATACTTTAATTATTAGTGCTAACCCTTGACTAGTTGTGCTTAGTTAGACAACTAGTACTCAATTAGCACCCTTAGTGATAAATTGAGCTATCCCGGTGAAACTCCTTAGGTGATAGAGCTAGTGATAAGATTGACACATTATCCCTAACCATCACAGAATAAGAAACTCAACTGAGTTGAACACATATTAGGAATTAGTAGTGGAAATTGATAACCCTAGCACCCTTTTATTTGCACTGTTTGTATTTCATTATCAGAACTTAATCTCAGTCGCATCGACAAACTATAAGATTGTTACATTGCTGGGAATTCAGTTTAGGCCAAGCCTTAGATCACACATAGCACCACAAGTCTCTGTGGTTCGACCCGTACTTGCCGCGTCTCCGATAGACGCCGTGCACTTGCGGTTATTACTCGTAGGCTAAACATAAACATCTTTCCAGGCCTACCAAGTATTTGATGAGTGCCAAATAGTGCATATTTATACACCTTTTTATTGGCATTTTACTCATCTTTTGCGCTTAGAAATAAGATATTATCCCAGATTCTGTATTTTCTTTGTTTTCAAGAATAAATATTTGTATTAATTAATTTTGTGTTTTTAGGTAATAAATAAAGCTCGGAGAAATTGAGGAGCCAAAAGAGCGAAGAATCGGAGGCAAGTGTCTATGGAGCAGAAGCGAAGCTCGCGCGCGCACGGTTGCAACCCAACAAGTAGCAACTCATCTACATACATGGGCTCGAGCTATCCATCTCCGACCCACGACCCGGATCCAAGCCCATCATTTCTGAGCCGTTGAGATCTCCCTCAGCTACATCCAACGGTCGCTGCCTCCACGCGCATCGAAGTTCGCTGCTCCGTGCAACACCAAAATAACCCAATTCCTCCTCACCTGTCCGAGATCTCTCCCACCCGCATCCTACGGTCGCTTCAGCTGGCGCATCAATTTTTGATATCCTCGCTCCACAACAAAACCACCAAGCCCTATACCCTAATCGAGCAAACCTATTTTCTTCTTCGCTTTCTCTTTCTTCTCTTCTCCTCTCCACCCGACAGAGCGAGCTCGCTCTTCTCCATCTCCTCCCTCTCCCCGACAAACCACCACCTCACCACCTCTCCCGTCGCCATCACCACTAGCTCTATCAACCACATCCGCACCCTCTCTAGGTCTAGTTATCTCTCTTTTAGCTTCTATCATAACCCTAGAAGCTAAATTAGAGATAATTGGGGCTAGGGTTTCTCATACATCAAATCAGTCGACACAAGGAAGGCTACCAAAGACGAAGTGACAAGAGGAGAGCATTAATCGGAGAGTATGGGCGATTAGGTTTGCATTCAATTTCGTTATGATAAGAATTAAGGTTTGGTAATTTTCCTTTGCATGTATAAATAGAGGAAGAAACTGTGTGTTAGGGTATGCAGGCTAGCTGTGAGCACCACCGTAGAGTTATTTTTGTGTTAATTGTTGTTTTATGATGTTCTAATTTAGTTGCTAGGGTTTCAATGAAACCCTAATTTCCCGATTGTGATGATTAAGCTGTGTTAAGTTGTTCTTGCAAGCTTAAATTATAAACATGTCTTCAAATTTAGCATCCAAAGCTTTTCTCTCACAATGGATGCCTTGTATCCATTGTAGTTAGGTCACAACTGTTTTGAGATTGCTACAACTCATTCCTTAGGCACAATTACTAATTCCTTTGATTAGTTGTGCTTAATTAGACAACTAATACTCTGGGTTAGTACTTTAGCTGTCATTTGAAGCTTTATATGGAGAAACCCCTTAGATATGTGGTGGAATTGACACCCCGCCCTTATCAACACAGACAAGAAAGCTCAACCGAGTTGAACTTACAATAGGAGTTAGAGGTGAATTGAAGACCCTAGCATCCCCTTTGTCACTTTGTTTTATACCTTAGTTTAGAGTCACTTCACTATAACTCAGCCGTATCGGCAACAAAACCCATTGTGTTACACTTCCTTGATAGAAATTCAGTTTAAGCCAAGCCTTAGATCACACATAGCACCACAAGTCTCTGTGGTTCGACCCGTACTTGCCGCGTCTCCGATAGACGCCGTGCACTTGCGGTTATTACACGTAGGCATAAAAACATACACATTCAAACGCCTACCAGCTCTACTGACAGGTACTTCGACACTACGATTATTATCCGTACTAGCTCCATCAGAATTGATTGCTGATCTAGACCTTAATTCCACCATCTTGAAATGAATTGTTGATTGAATTGATTCTAAGATCTACCCTTTTTGAAATTGATAAAATTGAATGGAATTTGAAGAAATTGACTTTACAACCGAGAGATTAACCTCCCGCTGTGGTCGCCAATTGTTTATGGGTGAAAACTACTCCTGCCGGATTTGGTAATTTGGGGTGTGTGGATGAGGAATGAATCTAAACCCCTAAACAAATGCACTGCGCGGTGAGTGCTTGTAGATTCGGAAATCAATCTGTGCAAGTCCGGCCTAAACCAAGAAATGGCCGTTCCAGACTTGTTTCGGTCACAAAGTGAAGGAGATGGGGTTGATCTTAGGGAGGGAAGCGAAGAAGGTGTTGAGACTGTGAAGGTGTTGGATTGCTTATGACTTGTAACGAAAGAACCGGCTTACATGATGCAAGCTATCGATTCTTGTTTTGTATTAACACTTGGTTTCTGTATTTTGTCTGGACTTGCCCTTGTTCGTGGAAATAGGGAGGAGAACCTATTTATACAAGTCATTGAGCCTTATTCACGTCTCTCGTGGGAAGTGGAGGAAGTGGAGTGATGGAGTAGTGGAGTTGTGTGTCAGTGTTACACGATCAGTCTTGCCCACTTCTCCTGTCACCGCTAACCGTCCATAACTTCCTAACACGTTCTTGTGATGGCGCGTTGCACGCTGCACGCTGTAAACCGCCAGACCAATACCCCAGTATGTATCCCCCAGTTTGTGACATGATTGATGTCTGGAATGTGTGAATCGTGAATCCACGAAATGTAGCATGTAATGCTAAGTTGAATAACTGCGTTATTCAGAAAGTTGATACTTGTGAAGTATCATGTGTATTTTATGCAGGTACTGCATCATGGTGTGGTAAAGTGATGGGTGGTGACGCCTCACTAACCAATTAACTCCTGACCAGGGTTGTATAACCAAGCTGGTGAAGTTGGACGGACGAGATGATCTTTGAGACACTCATCTGCGACCGTTAATGAATTAGGGTTTTTGAAGAGGTGCGCAAGCATCACTCTTCAGCTTGGTCGAAACCAAGCATGGGAAGGTTTTTGGAAAGGACCGACCGGGCATGCGTGTAGACAACATACCGGTGTACACGTCCATATCTCACTGTCCCATAAAGGTGCAATCTAGGCCACTCAATTTGACCGGCAAAGAGGAGTGGTGGAGATCGATTTTGTAATAAGAATTTGGTACCGCAAAAAGCCGCGCACATTCTCACTTCCGGCGCGCGTTCCAAGATGACCTAACTTGGTCGGTCTTGGCCGACCGGTCTGGCGTGTAAGTGGTAGGCTGGTGTTCACGCCTACACCTGACTATCCCATGAAAACGTGATCTGAACCACTCAAATCGTCCGGCGAAGTTGAGCGGTCGAGATTAGTTTGCGGTTTGGGAGGTGTGACCACGCTAGTTTGAGCGCGCGTCTTGGAATGACCAGGCGTGATATGCCTTGGCCGATCGGGTGAGGGGATAGATGGGTCCACGGTGGTCATGCTGGTATGACCGGACCTGCTTAATCTAATCTTGGACCCTCCATTCGTACCGGAGAAGATGGACGTTCGTGATGCTCAAAACCCTAATTTTGGGTTTCAAGGCCGTGCGTCAATGCTTCATTCGGCGTACAAATTGAGATAACCAACCATGGTTGGTCCTGACCGATTGGTCAGGTATGTAGGCGGGCCCACAGTGATTGTGTTGACATGCTCCGGGCCCTTTAAATCTACATCTACACCCTCCATCTATACCTGCGAAGATGGATGGTTAAGAATGTTTTGCGACACATGTAATATGCCGCAAACCCTAATTTTAGGGTTTTCCGCCCATACTGCTATGGTTTGGACGTTTTGGCAAGATAGGCCAGTGCGGAGGGAGGCCACCATGCGGGGTCCGCGTTGGTTCGGCAAGTGGATATTCCATACCTGCTTGGGGGTGATGGAATTGATCCGGGTCATCCAATCATGCTTGTGGAGTTGGATGGTGTGATCATATCTCGGTTTGACAATGTCGGTCCGGATGCTCAATCGGGCTAGTATAACACACCGAGAGGGGCTCAATCGGGCTAGTATAACACACCGAGAGTCGGCCATACGGGTATTTCGTACATGGTTTCATTATAATGCTTGGAGGTTCGTGTTGCTCTGTAAGAGCAATACTCAGTCGTCATGCCGCACTGATAATGAGTACAGGAAATACAAGGCTGATTGCGCATTAATTAATAATGATAGAAATTCACAGGGTATATGGGATTGTTGCTACATGCTCCAACCTGGATGAATTTCGTGTATTCATAGAATGGGATTGTTGCCACATGCTCCATTCTAGGTGAATTAAGTGATGGAGTATCCAACACTTATTGATGGCCTTATCTTTTACAAGATGTCAGCGATAATCTTCTGGTTTTTACAATTTTAAGCTTAAATGAAAATCCACCATCAACAGTCGGCAACAACACAGTATCTAGAAATCACCTGGTAGCTTTCCATTCTGCTAGCCAGTTCTACTTTCAGATACAAGTCATAAACAACCACACCATCAGAATCAACGATTCTGGTATCAACATTCTCTTCGATTCCCACCCTAAGACCAACCCTTCTCCTTCAATTTGTGACCGAAGCAAGCCTGGAACGACCATTTCTTGGTTTAGGCCAGGATTGTACAGATTGATCTCTCGAATCAAAAGTACTCCTACACAGTACATTGTTTAGGGTTTAGACTCATTTCTCACCCACACACACGAAATTACCGAAAACAGCAGAAACCGTTTTCACCCTCAAACAATTGGAGACCACAGTAGGAGATTAATCTTTCGCCCAATTTCCAATTTCCAATTTATTTTTTCAATCCCGATCTCAAGATGGTAGAACTCAGGTCCGGATCAGCAACAAACCCTGAAAACACTAGCGCTGAGATTACTCTTGGTATTAACGTTTCTTCCAGTGGCATTAATACGCCACCTGTCAACACCAGCGGCGCGAAAAACGTTCCTTCAGGCGTTACACCTCTAGTCACCAGAGCCAGAGCCGCTGCCGCCACCCCTAACGTTTCTTCAAGTGTGACACCTCCAACAGTCACCAGAGCCGCCGCTACTCCACCATCAGGACGAGAGACTGGGGAGCCAGAGGAAGCCGATCCCTTATTACCATTGCTGATTTGATGGAAATACAAGAAGTTTTTGCTAAGGCTCAGACAGACATGGCCACAACTCAAAAGGAGCGAAACAATGAACATACGAATGATTAGTCAAGGGATTGAGAATTCGGGCGTTAGATTGTCATAAACCAGATGTGACCGAGCATCAATTGGTGGAGTTATGCATTAATGCTTTCTGGGGACTTTGTTCACAAAACCATGTAATCTATGACGGAGCATGTGTGTGAGACTTTTTTTATTTCTCCAAGTTGCAGCGCCGAGATATATTTTCAAGCTCTCAGCCGTATTGCGTTGGCGCTTCGAACTTTGCTCCAGGAGCCGCTTCTACTTTTTCTCCAGAAGCTGTTCCGCTTCAACGTTCTCTCCAGAAGCCGCTCTGCTTCAACGTTTCTCTCTAGGAGCCGCTTCAACGTCTCACCTCCAGAAGCCGCTCCTCTTCAACGTTTCGCTCCAAGAGTCGCTTCTAGTTTTCACTTCAGAAACCACTCCGCTTCAACGTCTCACCTCCAGAAGCCGCTCCTCTTCAACGTTTCGCTCCAGAAGCTGTTCCGCTTCAACTTTTTTTCCAGAAGTCGACACTCCTCCCTGTTAAGGATCGTGATCACAGCCAGTCAAGGTTCGTAGTTGTGGCCAATTTTTGATCCATCCCTCCAAACCTCGTGGTCGTGGGTAGTTTACTCGCTTACACATCCAGCCAATCCCTTTGCTTCCATGGACACCCATGCAATTTCAGCCAACCTATTTTGGTTCCCATGACGATGTAGTCTCTTCCGATCACATCTGCTGCCAAGAACTGTTGTTGCTCGTTTGTCAGAGACTTACCATAGCAACAACCACTACAAAGATAGAAACGCGTAAACCACACTTGGGGACTGAGGCTCTACACGGGATCCCTTCACTGTCAAAGCTCATAAGACATGGCCAACCAAAAATCATATCCATGACAAGGTCATCCACCCTTCAAATTGTAGCGTAAGAATATCATCACCTCTCTATCTAGAAGGAGCCTGTAACACTTTACGAGGTCGCGGCGGATCCCAAGCCTACTCAGAGAAAACAACTTCAGTAACCAAAGAGAAGTGCGACTGGGGACTGCTCATCACGGTCCATCCCCGACAATAATCAAGCATTCATGAGATAACTCCAGAGACGCGGATGAAACATTTTTCTTGAAGAGACAGAGGGAGCCACGATTAACGACATAACTCCCTCACTTCTACCTCTTCGTTATCCATAATGTTTTGTCCATGTGATATTCCAAGCATCTCAGCATCACATCCAGGAGAGTATGATAAGATTGTATCAAATCCCATAGACGTGGATTCAAGGCGATGCAATTAAAGTAGGCTACACTTGGGGACTGAAGCCTCCTTCATGTTTAGAAGCTCAAACGCAGTCACCACCTTACCAGTGAATGCATCAGTAGCACATCTTCCATGAGAAAATAGGTTCAGTATAATTACACATGGGGACTACCAGAATGGGATGCCTTCACTGCCCTCAACAAGGTTATTTCCGATTTCAACATCATCACTGTCAAAGTTTTACGAGCCGCAAGAATTTCTCAACATGAAGCCGTACACGCGCATCAAAGACCCCAAAAGTACGCCACAGAGATACATTCACATATCCGGCCACGCCATCGGATCTAACAGAAGTATAACTGGGGACTGCTCACCGCATCCCGTTCCATGCAAGATTCAGAAGATGGTTCAAAGGATTTCGCTTGGAACGAAGTCCTTAAAGACTTGATAGCAGCACATCGGCAATGGAACGCTCTCAGCTCGTCTACTTCACCCAATGGCTCCAGAAGATTTCGACCATGCAAGCATCCACAACATATCATCATCGCAATCAGAAAGTCCAGGCACCAGATAACCTAAAGTCAAGGATGGACCAACAACGCAACCATAATCTCTAAGATACTCATTCTTCTGGAGTTAGAATCTTATTACACATTCTGGAGAAGATCGATGGTACTGTTGGTGGCTACATGCGAGAGCACCTACCTTGAGTTCTCCTGGCTCTCCTTGCTGCTGATCATAACTATTGAAGATTGCTTTTTCTCCGTTAATGCTCGCTCTACCACCGCTAACAAACGACGAAGATGAGCCAAACGCTGCAAATGAAAACATAGAGCCGGACGAGCAACACAAAACAGAAGAGGGTCGATACCCCTTTTCATATGAACAGAGTTTCTAGGGTTTGAATAGAAGAAGGATTCCTCCTTGCTCCATGAACGGGAATAGATGACTGGGCGCACCACACTCATGCTCCATAGCCGAACAAGTAGTGTGCCAATATCTCCGCTCCATGACCGAGCCAGCAGCGCGCCAGCACGAGGAACACCAGTCGCTCAACCTACAACGCTCCATGGCACCAGCACTCCATGGTCAAGCCAACTCTCTATGGCTCCAGCATTCCGTGGTCAAGCCAACTCTCTATGGCTCCAACACTCCGTGGTCAAGCCAACTCTCCAATACTCCAGCATTCCGTGATCCAGCCAGCAAGCCTTCCAAGTGCCATTTCCACCTGAAGCCATCAGCGCCGCTATCACCAATTATAGAAGCACCTTTCCTCATAATTCTTTCGAACATATCCTGTTGCTTTCGTGACCAAGGCAGCGTGTATTTCTTCTTCCTCAGACATGACAATGTCAAGTTTCCCAATTATTGGAGGACTCAACAGAACGGCTATGCTTTTCAAAGAAATAGTCATCTCACCCCATCTACATATAGCCGTGTGAGTTTCCGGACACCATCTGGAGATGAAAGTAATCAAGCCTGCAGCGTCTTTCCTGATTTGAAGTATTGCAGAAGCCATGACAGCATTCACGATTTGCGTCCCAATCAGATTAGCTCTTACGTGGTCTCGGCTCATCATGAACTTCATCCATAAGATCGCAATGGACTATGACATATTTTAAAGTCTATGAGAGAAGCCAGATACTCTTTCTTCTGAAGACAAAACCTCATTATACGCCCTGGAGTGACTGATTGAACTTCTCCATCATTCTCTGAATCAGTCAGAAGAGTTGCCACGAATTTGGGATGGGTCCTTGTAATCATAACAGATTTCGTAAAAAAACTCATCATCTATGTTCGGCTTGGAGTTGTTGGCACTTCTCGACGCGGCGACGGAACTGCTTTCAGGTGACATCTTAACAAAATTCCTTATGCTTTTGAAGTAACTACAACAAAGCAAAACAGAAAAGTCACTACTCTGGAGAAAACTGTGCATGAAAGTCTTTTCAAAGTACGATGACCAAAAAATCCATGACAAGTTTTCTACGGGAGACTTTTATTTTGGCCGCAAGTCATAACACGCATACCCAAAGGAGTGGGGACTGATGCTCGTTTCGACAAGCCATATTTACCGCAGGAAACATGCCCTGGCCAAAACTGCATCTCGCCACAAAAAGTATGCCAAAAGAGAGAATGTGCTCCACATAAATTTTGCTCACGACCACGGAAGGAAAAGGAAACCCTAAAACTAGGTTTTTCATGGAAAGGGGATCAATGGCAGCCACTCGCCCGTGCATGTCTACTTTGCATAATAATTGGCTTCATTACTATTAATGTGGTGGCTAATATTACTACAATATCTTTTGCTACCGAGAAGAATCATTCATGTGGAAGTATTTCTACGAGTTTATGGAAGATATGCCTATGGCTAGGGTTTACACCAACAACAGAAGAGCAAACAAAAGAAGAAACACGGAGATACATACCTGAAATGTGCTCGCCTGCTTTATTGCTACCACTCTACCGCTAGCACCAAGACGCGGAACAAAGCCAATAATACGAGGTAAAGAGGACAGGTGACGCTGCATAACACTTTTTGGAGTTTGAATTGAGGAAAATTTCTTGTTTTGGGCTATACACGGGAAGAGGCAATCAGACTCGTGCTGGCAAAGCTCCATGACGCCAACAGGCCGCGGCCAAGCTAGCGTTAACAGCCCGCATCCCATCCAGCGTCGCACCCAGCGCCAACAAGACACTCCCAGGCACCAACAATCCACGCCCTAACCAGCGGCGCCATCGATCATGCCCTAGACAGCCCAAGCGGCGCCATCTTCACTAGCCAAAGCAGCGCCATCTTAGCCGTTCAAAGCAGCGCCATCTTCACTAGCCAAAGAAGCGTCATCTTAGCCATTCAAAGCAGCACCATCTTCACTAGCTAAAGCAGCACCATCTCCGCCGTTCAAAGCAGCGCCATCTTAGCCGTTCAAAGCGGCGCCATTCACCTTTCCACGAATCAAGAGCCAACCGTGTCATTTCTGCTTCTCTGTGATCTGGCCAACCAGATGACATCCATCGCTTTACGGACATAACCAACCAACGCCCATCCCGCTGACCAAATTGCAATGTCACCTCTGCCAATCAATAGTCAAAGCTGTAGCGCTGATGCCAATGCCCCGTGGCCAAACCAAATTTATGCGAAACCGTCGATGCAAGGATCGCAGATTCTTCGTGCCTCCTGACAAAGGTTAGCCAAATATCCCTGACAATCTCCTCATGACTTGTTGTTTCGATCTTATCCTCATCTGTCACCATCTCATGCTTACCCCGCAACAATGCCACTGTTCTGAGCTAAGCAGGGGACTTAATGTTGATGGTGGTTTTTAGCTTAGGGTTAAATTCGTAAAACCTTGCATCTGATGTGACGTCACTCTGCAAGGAAACAGATCCACGTGTGCTAACCTCTCCACTGGCATATTTATTGAGCCGCTCAATATACTTACATGAAATTTATCCAGACTGGCGAATCCAAGATGTTCTGTAAATTTCGGCGCCCCGCGTATATTCATTTAATATAAGTTCCTCTGAATGCCTTCTATGCTATGTTCTCCAGCTGAACTCTTAATGTTGATATGGCATGACGATTTGTGTTCACTCGCAGCAGAGTAGCACGAATCTCCAAGTATCAAGAATAAGATCTTTGCATAAGGTATTCAATCAGAAAAGCATGCTGCTCTCTGGCAACAAACTTAAATGAGCTCTGTGTCGACACATATAATTCAGTCAATCGTCCTGACTAACTTGCAGAAGTTAGGGTTTCGCGCCTCGCGCAATATACCAGACATTGCTTGTCAAAATTAAGCCTAATAAAACTAAGTAATTAATCCGCCATGGATTAGTAGGTGCAGAACCTCGCTCAGAATAAGGAAAAACAGGGAGCCGCAGTGGCAAAAAGAGGCGTGGCCATGCCCAAGGCCAGCTAGCACCATTGGCCACGCCCCGACCCTATTTCCTCGACCAATCAGATCGCTTTAAACTCGCCACATTCTCACCAGAAGTATAGTCGTGCCTTATGTTTGGCCGGCCCCCTTTTTGGGCCAATCAAGTTTCTCTGAACTTGCCACCATACATTAAATGCCAAACACGCCCTACCACAACAACATATTGGTCGGCATGCCAACATGCCACTCTACCGTGGTAGCATGCCAACATGCCACTCTACCGCGTCAACTTCGGAACATGCTACCTCGCAGACATGCCACTTCGTGGCAACCTGTCATAAATAGCCACCCACAGCAATTCCTACTCATGTGGCCGTTGCCACACTATGGCCTTGCCATAGTTCCTTTGGTATAGCCATGACGCCATTTGCACAAAAGTAGCGCCATGCCGCAGCCGCATGCCACGTGCACTAATTAGGGTTTCGACATGCCAAACCCTAATTTGGGCAAATTGCTACCAAAGCCAAATAACGTTTCCCAGAGCAAAGGGATTGGCGTGGCAACAGGGCCAATATTGCCACGCCACATGTGGGTCCGACTCCACGGCGCCAAGTTTTGGCCACGCCAAGCCCTAATTCTTCCACGGCGCCTTGGCCACGCCAAGCCCTAATTCTTCCATGACGAATTCATCCACGGAGCCTTGGCCACGCCAAGCCCTAATTCTTCCACGGCGAATTATTCCATGGTGCCTTGGCCACGCCAATCCCTAATTCTTCCACGACGAATTCTTCCACGATGCCAAACTCTAACTTTGGCCGCAGAGCCAATTTTTAGCTTTGGCCATGCCGCAACATCACTGGTATACCACTATGCCGCAGCTAATAGCATGCCGCTATGCCATGTCTACGCCACTGGCATGCCATTAGCATGTGGCTGACGCCACTTTGCTATACAATAAGATGTGGCCATAATCAATGGCCATCCTTCTTCATGAGATGCAATCTCAGCCATCCAAGTTCGCCATCGAACTGATGGACTTGTGGCAACTCTTAGGCGACCAACCGCCTAAACCCAACGACCATGGCTACGCTAGGCGCCACTTGCACCATCGTGCCACTGGCATGCACAAGTCATGCCGCAATGATACTGCGCCATTTTCAGGCGCCAACACAAGGTAGCCACAATCAACGACTACCATTATTCATAAGATGCGATCTCGGCCATCAAAGTTCGCCACCAAACCGGTAAGCTCGCGATAAGTTTTATGCGACTAGCCAAAACGAGCCTAGCATCACATGCTATTTACCTGCGGCAAGCCTCTCGATTTTAACTTTCCACACGTAGCAAAGTGCTACATGTTTTCCACGAAAATACTCGAGACATCAAAATATGTCATAAACTGGGGGATGCTCATCAGGGTATTGGTCTGGCGGTTTACAGCGTGCGGCGTGCAATGCGCCCGTTACAAGAAAGTGTCATGAAGTGAGATAATTAGTGGTGGTGAAAAGTAACGGTGTAAGCAATTCATTTCCTTCATCATGGAAGTGTAATGACTGGCGGTTACACGAATTCACTTCCCTCATCATGGAAGCATAACGTCTGACAGTTACATGTTACTCTTTTCTTCTACCACTCAATCGTTTCCACTTCCTACGAGACCAGGGTACGTTTCACTATGACTTGTATAAATAGGTCTCACCTATTTTCACCAAACAACAAGTTTTGGTCGGCAAAAACACAGTATCTAGAAATCACCTGGTAGCTTTCCATTCTGCTAGCCAGTTCTACTTTCAGATACAAGTCATAAACAACCACACCATCAGAATCAACGATTCTGGTATGAACACTCTCTTCGCTTCCCTCCCTAAGACTAACCCTTCTCCTTCACTTTGTGACCGAATCAAGCCTGGAATGGCCATTTCTTGGTTTAGGCCAGGATTGTACAGATTGATCTCTCGAATCAAAAGTACTCCCGTGCAGTACATTGTTTAGGGTTTGGACTCGTTTCTCACCCACACACACGAAATTACCGAAAATAGCATAAACCGTTTTCACCCTCAAACAGGTTCGTAACCAAAAGGATGATCAACGCAATTCATAAATAGTTCGCAAACATCGTTAAATACGAGTATCGAAAAAATCATCAACAAATATTGATTCATAAACTGTAGGATCAGAATATCGCGACATCAATACTTCGCGGGATCAATAAACAACAACATTGCGAGGGGGTCGCAGAAGAGTAATATAGATGACGCAATAAATGACGACAGCCAAAACATGAAGAAAGTGTGAAGATCTAGCGAAGTTTAGGAGAGTCGCGAGATTATATATTTATACACTTGCGATATTTCGCAAGTCGTTCCCGAAAATAAAAGACAGCTTAGCTGTCATCCATTGTATACTACCCTATATAAAGAGTCGAATAAGTCTGTTGTGGGGGACGATTCTTTTCAGAGTGTTAGTCAAGTCATTAGGAGAGAGAAAGTTTGTGGTGATTGTAATTTCTTTAGCTCTTTTCTATCTTATCTTGTAAACATTCAAGGAATTAATCAATAAAATCATTGTTATTAATCTTCAAATGTCTTAGTTGTGTGGATTATTGTGAGGGGTGTAGTGTAGGATTTCCTGCAACTACATAATGGCGCTAGAAACAAATTGTTTGAGTAAGGATTGACATCGTGATTTGAAAGAATTTGGAGTAGTAGAGAAGAAATTTGATATAATTTTCAACAGTTTACCAAAATTAAGAAATGGCTAGAAGGAGAAATGCATCTGAGCACCAACAACTGTTAGGAGAAGTAGGAGACTTGCCGGAGAAGAGAGAAATGAAATGGGAGAATCCTCAAGAAGAAACATAAGGAATGATGAAGAAAATCAAATTCAATCACCAATTCAACCAGTAGTAGATAGAATTGTGGATTATGATAGAGTAAGTGTGCATACTTGGAGATCAGACTCTGTGAACGAAGGGGAAGAAGAACAACAATTGGTAAACAATGGACAAGAGGGGAGAGACCGAGAAGGAAATGGAGAAATAATTCATGGAAATGAAGAGATCGCAGCATTAGAGGCGTTGAGGCAAACAATACATGAAGAGAGACGATTAGAGGCAGAGGAACGTGCAAACTTGACAAGACAAAATCATGAGCTTAGGATGGAAAACATGAGATTACAAAACAGAAGGTCGAGAAGCACTACAAGGTCAAGCTCAAGATCAGTTAGAGAGGAAAGAAGGAGAATTTTACCTACAGAAAATGCTGATGAAGAAAACCAAGCAGAAGCGCGAAATCGAGGCACAAAATATTGCGAGAGAAGAGAAATGATGGAAGATCGTTATATCTCACGTCCCGAGACTCTTCAAAATGAGCAGAATGGTGGAAACCAAGGAAATAGGCAACGTCAGGAGCAGAATCAACCAATGGATGAAGAAAATCAAGAAGAAGGAAGAAGAATATTGCATGGGAGAGAAGCACGGAGGAAGCAAAAAGAAATTGAAGATGAAATTGAAAGACACTATGTCGAACAAGCACGTCTAGCTCGCGAGAGAGAAAGATTGAGAACAGAAATGGAAGAACAGGAGTTAGAAGAGGCAATTCGCCAGAATAATCATGATAATCGAGAAAGAAGGCGAGAACAAAATCGCAACAATGATAATATTAATAAAGAATACGAAAGAGCACAAAGGAGAACTGATAGGCACCAAAGAAGAGAAATCGATAGATATAATGGTGTGCGAATTCGCGAAAGAAATAAAGGAGAAGATCGCAGAGAAATGCGAGAAGAGAATGATGAACAAGAAAGTCAAAGTAGACATGAACGCAGGCGAAGAGAAGCGGAACTAAAAGACCAAAGGGATTCAAATTCGATGTAAATGAACAAATTTTGAGAGAATTGGCGAAATGAGAGGATTGATGAACAAGAAAAGGGGAGGAGGAAAGATACAGTTGGATGAAGCAATAGAAGAAGCTGCAAAACTCCGTTCACACAAGAGATACAATTAAGAGGAATACCACCGAAGTGCAATTTACCTAAGCATTAACCAAAGATTTTCGATGGAACAACTTGTGCGATACAAAGATATCAAATCTTATATGAGATGTATGCTACAATGGGAAAATCATGATGCTATATTGTGCAAATATTTTGCATCAAGTCTGATAGGAGAAGCTTTGAAATGGTTTGAAGGGCTACCGAAAAATACAATAACATCTTTCAATCACTTGCATGCTATATTTTTAGGGGCATATATAAGTAATAATTCCTCGCGACCAGGTATTGAAGATGTATTTGGGTTAAAGCAAAGAGTTGGTGAAAGTTTGAAGCATCTAACTGTGAGGTGGAAGACAATGTGTAGCGAAATGGCTGGCCGAGTAGAGGAGAGATATCTCATCTTATCATTCATTAATGCTATGTTTGCGACAAATCTGTTATATATTCAAATTTTTAGAGTCAAAAATACAATCACAATGACTGAATTGCGAGAACTTTAGGAGGAGTATATTGCTCTAGAGGAAAAGCAAAATGAGATGGAATCATACCATGTTGCGAATACAAGTTCAGGAGCTGCGAATGCAAGTTTGTTACCCAAATTGATAAATACTGTAGCGAGTACCTTGCAAGGTCAACAAGGAGTAAGGATACCAAATGATGGACAACAAAAATTGGTAGCTATGGGGAGTCGCGATCAGGAAGAATTTGAAAGAGAAAGAAATTTCTACAACCGTGGCGGAAATAATAAAATTCAAAGGCTCGATCAACCGCAAGAAACCTATGGAGGACAGAGGCATAATCCACAAGAGACTTATGGATGCCAGAGGCAGAATTATCATAGAGGACAACGAGGTCATAGAGTCGTATGGGAAGAAATCAAGATGCCACCACTAAATGCTAGCGTGGATAAGATATGGGAAGCTATAATCTTGATGGAAAACATACCTGCACCATGGAACATGGGGAATGAACCACCTCCAGGTGACAGAAGTCATGAATTCTGTTCCTATCACCATTTTCATGGACACTTAACGAATGATTGTAGGAATATAAAAAGAATTATCCTCAGAATGATAGATCAAGGGAAGCTAAACCAATTCTTAAAATGTGAAGAGAAGACTCAACCATTACCAACACCTCCAGAAAATCACAGAATAAATACGACAAAAGGGAAAGAGACATTTGTAGTAGAAGTTGGAACGAAGGCCAAAAACTTGTTCTGCAACTCTATCGTACATTCGTACAGGACAATTGAAGATTTTCATGACAGTGTTCTCAGCAGAGTTTTCGCAAGAGATGTTGACAATAGAGAAGTAATGAATATCGCGAAGTCATCGCCACTGAAAGAATGGCAAGCGCAGATTATTTCTTTTACCGCAGAAGAAGTACCTGAGGGTGGCGAGTTGCATGACAGTCCATTAGTGGTAAGATTAGAAATTAATCCAAAACCTGTTGATGATGAAAGTGATGGTGCAGAAAATTCATGGGCAATAAATAGAATCTTAATTGATACTGGAAGCTCTGTAAACATCCTTTTTTACCACACCTACAAGACTATGGGGGCAAAGATGAAGATTTGATACCGTCAACATATAAGATTTATGGTTTTAATGGTACTGCTAGTAAACCTAAAGGATAAGCTCGCATGCGAATACCATTGAATGGATTATCAACTGAAATCTTGTTTTGCATAGTCGATGTGGAATCCCCTTATAATGTATTAATTAGGCGACCCTGGTTACATGAGATCTTGGGTGTGGCGTCAACTTACCACCAGTGCATCAAATTTCCGCATCCCAGTGGTGTTGGAGTTATAAAAGGGGATTGGGCCGAGGGACAAAAATGCTATGAAGTCGATGTGGAGTCTTGCGAGGAAAGGGTTGTTCAACAGAAGAATTGGAAAAGGAATATCAAAGAAGAACAAAGAAGAGAAAGGCTGATGGTGGACACAATAGAAGTGAGAGATGAAGATATATTGCGAAATCAGTGCTTGAAGACAATTGAAAATTGCGAAGGTCTCGCAAAAGGGAAGGAAGTATCTGGAAATATGAATGAGGAAACAGAGAGCAACATGAGTAAGAGGTGTAATAAATAAATAATTGATTTCAGAGTCTTGTAAAAAAAAAAAAATGTGCGTGTCATGATGATCGAAGAAGGAGTGCGCGAAAAACTCGCGATATATGAATATGATGAAAGTTTGGTTAAATAATTACAGCGAGATCTCAGAAAATGAAGCAAGACTATGTGATAATTTCGCAAAGAAGATGAGAAGAAATAATCAAAAAACAATGAATGATTGTTTCAATGATTGAAATGAGAGTTTAGATTACATAACCATTGGTAGGATATAAGCATTGTTGTGGAAACACATATGTATAAGTCCTTATTCCTTGAACCAAAGTTTGCGAACTTTGTTGATCAAGAGAAATGGAAGTGGCGCAAGCCAAGTCCATGAATCCGGCGAAGTTCTCGACCCGAGAATTTCTGCTGGAGTTTGTGTACTCCTTCCATGAGCTTAAGTCCACGAACCCAGTCCGCGAACTTGAGTAGGTTATATCTAAAACCGGTTGTTCTTGAATTAATGTTTATATAAACTAAGGAATGCTTTTGCAAACCGTGGCTATAAAGTTCATGAACCGATTCGAGTGAATCAAACCGTTTTTGGCTTCGATTGTGTCTTGTGTAGTTACATAAGATCTAAGCAATTGAACAACTCTCTAACTAGTTCATTTGAGTCATTTGAACTAATTATGGTGAAGAAGAATATGGTTGATATAAGTGTGATCATATGGCTAACCATTTGGTTGACTATTGTTGAACCAACAAATGTTAATGTTTGGGTACGGTTCATAAACCCAAAATTGAACATTTCGTTTGTGTGTAACAAGCTAAGTTTTCAATCCAATGGTTGAGAAATATTAGCTTGAATCTAATCAGGTTTTCATCTAACGGTGAATATGGAATGCTTTGTTACCAAGCTAACATTGATTGCAAACCCTGATTTGAAAGACTATATAAGGGAGAACTCTAGCAACTGGGAAACCTAATCCCCACACTTTACGTGTGATACTAGTTTGCTAAGCTAGAGTCGGTTCTCCTTTAACCTTTGGGTTTCTTCTTCTAAAACCAGGTTAACGACTTAAAGACTTCATTGGGATTGTGAAGCCAGACCGATACTACTTTTCTTGTAGTTATGTGATCTGATCTTGATGTTTCTATCGTACGAGTACAATTGAGATAATTGGCTTGATATTTATATCTCCGATAGGCAAGATAGAAAAGAAATCACAAACACTTCGTATCATCATTTGTGATTCCGCAATATCTTTTTTCGCTACGTCGATTAAGATTATTGTGATCAATAATACTAGGCTGTTCTTCGGGAATATAAGTCCGGGTTATTGATTGGTTTCTGTTCACCTTGATTTATCAAAAGACGGAACAAAACTCATAGGTTTATTCGTGGGAGACAGATTTATCTATTCTATAGACTTTTATGTGTGATACAGATTTGTTTATTATAGTCTTCGACTTTGGGTCATAGCAACTCTTAGTTGTGGGTGAGATCAGCTAAGGGAATAAAGTATGTAGCATCCTGCTGGGATCCGAGGCGTAGGAGCATAACTGTACCTTGGATCAGTGTGAGATTGATTGGGGTTCAACTACGATCCGGACCGAAGTTAATTTGGAGTAGGCTAGAGTCTGTAGCGGCTTAATACAGTGTGTGTTCAATCTGGACTAGGTCCCGGGGTTTTTCTGCATTTGCAGTTTACTCGTTAACAAAATTCTGGTGCCTGTGTTATTTCTATTGAGCATTATATTTGTTTATATAATTGAAATATCATAGGTTGTGCGTTGTTCAATCAATTAGAATATCCGACCTTTTGGGTTGTTGATTTAAATTTATTGACACTTGGATATTGGTCTTTGGTACCATCCAAGTTATCTCTCTTTGATAAAGACTCGCAGATTTATATTTGCTTGAGTAAAGATCAAATCGAGAGATTGAGATATAAACTCTTTGATATACTTCTTATCCAGATTCAGTCTGACTGTCTAGTTGATTCTCTAGAAAGTATGTTGGAGTTTGTCCATACAGATTGCTAAGCGAAATATTGGGTGTGGTTGTTAGATCCCCGCTTTTTCAATTGGTATTAGAGCAGGCAAACACGTTTATGGCTTACAAGAATTGACAGAAATGAATGAGTGAGTGAATGGGACGAACCTTTATGGCATACACCCTAGTTCGCGAATGATATTTCGTAAGAGGCCAATGTAAGACCTAAAGTGCGTCATATAAGGGGGTATCTCTTGAACATGGCTCGGGGAAAGGTTACACCGCCCCTGGAACCTGAGTCATGAAGATTTGGGGCCCATGAAAGCCTATCCGGGGGAGATACCTTGGATTTCCAACTATATATATAAGGTTATACCCTGGTTGGACGACCGAGAGTCTCTTCCAAGGAGTCAGTGTATGACCAAGGCGCCGAGGTACACGGTTGATCCAAGAGTGCCTGGGGCATTTGAAGTGTCTCGGCCATTCTTGGCAAGTCTTGGCACATGCTGCACTCGGCCCGAAGAAAACTCCACTTAGGGTGCGATCTCGTAACCATAAACCCTATAGGTATAAGGGATAATAGGCTGCAAAACAACTGGTTGTTGTTAAGACCGGATGGGAGGAGCTAGTCTTGTATGGCCGATGTACGCCTCCTTGAAGGGGCAACCAGGGAGATGATAAGGGCGGCACCCTCCATTAGGGAGCTGATAAGTGTCAAAAGACGCAAATGTCATGAGGCTCTATTTTCGCAAGAAAATTTAGGCTTGTCATATTTGTGCGATGATCCTGAAGAGGCAATAATACTAACGCGAGGGTAAGACGAGATCAATGGGTCTTTACATGCAAGTGTAAAGACGTCCTGCGATTTCGTCGCAAGAGGCAAATGTCATGGGACTTCAAGTTCGCGAGAATTTTTAGACCTGTCATATTGTCGCAACAAAAGCATCCTGCAGAGGCAATAATACTAAAGAAATGATAAGACAAGATCAATGGGTCGTTACATGAAAGTGTAACGACGTCCTGCGATTTTGTCGCAAGACGGCAATGTCATGGGGCTTTATGTTCGCAAGAATATTTAGGCCTGTCATATTGACGCAATATGAGGGGTGGCAAAATAAAACCTTTAACTAGGAAGGCAAAATAAGACCACACAAAAACAATGATAAGACAAGATCAATGGGTCATTACATGAAAATGTAAAGACGTCCTGCGATCTTGTCGCCAATGATGAATTTCAACATAAATGAAGATAAGATAACACAAGAAATTGAGTAAGCAAATAAGCTTGCGAATACGACTATATTTCTTCATTTATTTGTGGAGAATTAGCAACAATGAGCTGCGAAACTAAGAAGTATCATTACTTAAAGATTATCGACTTAATTTCTCTCATGTGAAAATAAATAACAGATGCAAGTATGGGAATGATTAGAGTAAAAACTTGTTATTTATTTTCATATGATAGATTTACAGTAAGAGATTACAAAAATGAAAGGTTAGAAGGATAAATGTACAAGTATCACAAGAAGAGAAAAAGGAAAATGGAACAATCTTTCAACTTATTCTTCTCCTTCATCGATTCTTTATCGATTCCTCTTCTTCGCTTGCATCACTATCGAGACATCTGAGGAAGGCATATTTTTAGGAATTTCATCGAGAAGACAAGGATATGAAGAAAGAGGAATGTTGAGGTAATTGCAAACTATTTCAATAGTTTGATTGCGAAAACGGACAGCATCATTATTGAAATTCGCTACAGTAGTTTGTAGTTGCTTCTTCAGCTTAGAATATTTGTCATTACGAAGAGAGAAGTCTTTTGCAAGTTGTGCTTTCTCAGACTCAAGTTCCTTGATTCTAGTTTGAAACCTCTTCTCGATTCGCGAACAAATGACAATGAGTTAGCAACTTAATAGCAGTTTCATAAAAAAGAGGCGGAAAAGTAATGAAGAACAAGAAACAACCTTCTCTCGTCGAAATCATATCTTTAACCAAGGCAAGATGCTCAAGCATGAAGACTGACGCTAACACCTAAGTTATTTCTGGCATTATCTAGAACCTTCGCAGCCCAAGCGAATTCATCATCATTATTTATGACAAGAAGTGAACAAATTTGATTTTCTCGCTCATTAAGTATGGCATTTTGGCGAAGAGATTCATCTCGTTCAATTTGGACTTCAAGAAGAGTTTTTTGGAATTTCGCTAATGCTTGTGCACCTTGATTAGCAATGCGATCCTTATCATCTATAAGGCTGCTAATTTTCTTCCTTAGAATATTATTATTCTCCTGGGAGCTAAGATATAAACGTTTAAATCGGTTGGCTAAACCTAAACTAGATATATGTTCAATTTCTAAGAGATGAAATTTGGTTCGAAGTTCATTTAATGAGAGAGAATTAATCTTGTTTGAAGAACTACTTAAAGATTCATTGAGATGAGCGAGAAGAGCATCATCATCCATAGGTTCAGGGAATGAATGGAGAAGGATGGCTTCGTCGTTAAAGATTATAAATGTCTGCATAAAAAATGATAAGTCGTGCAAAGATAAATAAATGACAAAGTAGAAATGAAGAAAAGAGAAGGGTGTTATACCATAAAGTTGCTGATTAGCACTTTGAAGAGTAGATATTTTGTCCTTCTGGGTAGAAGACTCAACTTCCAACTGTTGAATTTTTTCATCCTTCTTGCGAGATGTCGCAACTTCAATTTCTAGTTCTTTGTTCTTCTCCTTAAGTTGAAGATTTTTCTTTTCAAGATTGTTGCGTATTTTCTCGAGGTCTGAGGCAACAACAAAGGAAGCTCTCCCAGACTATAAAGGAAAGTAAAAAAATTGTTAAGATAAGGTTTATAATCGAAATCACAAAGAAATATGAACATACCCATGCACTAAGTGCATTTAAGAAACTGGGAGTCATTGTCCGAGAAACTCCACGAAAAGAATCATTATCCACTAGCAGGGGGGGCATCGCAAATATTTGCGAGAGCTTCGCAAGTAGCAGAAAAACGATCATCTCCTAAAACTTGCATATAATCAGAGAAAACACTAGACAATTGTGCCATAGCAGATTCGACTGAATGATTCTCCTTCGCAAAAGAAGCATCAACCTCATTATTATCTTCATCAGAGTTCTCGCTGGTTTGGGAATTAGAGTGAGAAGTGGAATGGATTTTCCATTTTTTAGAAGATGGAGCAGAAGATTTATCCTTGCGAAGAGTGATTTTATTCTTGCCTTTAGCCTTCGCAGCTTCAGGAATGTCAATTTCTTCAACGCCAACCTTCGCACACGAATGAAGATAAGAAACAGAGGCAACAATATTGTTAAAAATAATAAGGGAAAATATTTCTTACTTCATCCGTGATTGAACAAAGTATCTCCAGAGTACTCGCTCTTGGATTTCTTTCGTAGCTCTTTCTTAATTTGATGATCTGAAAAAAAATCGCAAGATTAGATATAAGAGGGAGTGAAGATTGTAAAATAAGTAAAAATTAGGAAGTATACCTCTTTTGCCTTTTCGGGCCAATTAAATACCCAGGGCTGATAATTTGCGAGATTCGCAGGGATTATATTGGAACCAGAAATGTAAGGTCCGCTCAAAAATAGTGGAAAGACAGACCACCTCTCATCTTTAGAGTATCGAGGAACGTTGTTCTTGCCAATGCCGTCAATATCTAGCATGAGTATCTTATCGTCGGAAACGTTCTCTTTTCTTTTCAATCGGGCACCCCAAATGAGACTTATCATTTTTCATGTTTATTACTTCATAATTTTCAAAGAAGTTTTCTACAATGTATTTTGCAGCGACTATCTCTAAACTTGCGAAGTTAGGATCTTTAACGTTATCAGGATATAGAGATCCCTTACCAGCGCCGCGATTGGAAAATTCAAGCATTAAGCGGATGCAATCACCACTTAATTTATAAATAGCTCGCGAGAATTTCTCATGAGCAAGGATTTCATAGAACAAGGGCAGTTCGGGATCGTACAGGGGAATGGGAAGACCTGCGAGGATTTGACCTAGCGAGATTATGATTTTCCACCATCACACCGATGATCGAGAAACAATTTTGCGAAAGAATAGATGAAGATTCTTGATTGGGAATAGTAGACAAGGTGAAACCTTTCTCTTGTAATTTCTTTTGAGTTTCATCGAAAAGGGTTTCATATTTACGACCAGAAGGAGCCATTCTCAGAATATGGGAATGATTAGAGAATTGAAGATCAAGAGAAGAAAAGGAAGATTTACAGTAGCAGAAACGCAAATTGCGGAGGAAGAGAGTTGAAGAAAAGTTGCAGAGGGAAGGTAAAAGAGAAGAAGAGAAGGGTGAGAAAACTATATATAGAGAGAAGAATTCTCGAGAAAACAAATGCATTTAATGCGAGATGGGACGTGAATGGTCAAGAAAAAACGGTTGAAAGAGACGTGTCAAGAAAAGAGTGGAAGAAGAAACATGTGTAATAAATTCCGTGTAAAAGTAAGGGATTATAACAGATAAACATGAACAGTTGCGGCGTTTCAAAATATTGGTTCTCATGACATTCTCTTCTTCGCAGAGAAGACATGAGAAGAGGCAAGATGTAGGATCAGAATATCGCGACATAAATACTTCGCGGGATCAATAAACAACAGCATTGTGAGGGGGTCGCAGAAGAGTAATATAGTGACGCAATGAATGACGACAGCCAAAACATGAAGAAAGTGTGAAGATCTAGCGAAGTTTAGGAGAGTCGCGAGATTATATATTTTTACACTTGCGATATTTCGCAAGTCGTTCCCGAAAATAAAGGACAGCTTAGCTGTCATCCATTGTATACTACCTTATATAAAGAGTCGAATAAGTCTGTTGTGGGGGAGGATTCTTTTCAGAGTGTTAGTCAAGTCATTAGGAGAGATAAAGTTTGTGGTGATTGTAATTTCTTTAGCTCTAGTCTATCTTATCTTGTAAACATTCAAGGAATTAATCAATAAAATCATTGTTATTAATCTTCAAATGTCTTAGTTGTGTGGATTATTGTGAGGGGTGTAGTGTAGGATTTCCTGCAACTACATAAACCATGAAAGCAACTTACCTTAGATTTTCCCACATAAGACAAGATCATAAATACAAGTAAGTATTAAACCATACAACTGGGCATAAATTCAAAACCATTAAGTGCATTGAAATCGGAGATTTTGCACGAAAGCTTTGTTTTCAACCCACTATTGTTTAAAACTTACCATGGGCCTCATTTCAAATCAAACTCAACAAAATCTAACATTTTAGAAACTAGAAAAGACCTCCATTAATACAAAAATCTCTTGCAAATATAAGAAATTCATTAACTCCAACAACAAGAGAAACATAGTTTAAACCAAGAGCATAATTTTCAGAAACTTCAGTTCGGAGAGCCTATGTTCAAAAATTTGTGTAGGATTCATTACACAACGAAAATGAGTGATTCTTATATCATTCTAAATAAGAAAGAATAAGTTATGATATAAAAATTATTAGAAAAAACAAAAAGTTAAAGAACAGGTCTAAACCACGCTGGAAATGTCTGACAGTAAACTTTCCACAGAAAACCAACAATTTTGGTAGTCGACATTCAAATATTCACGCAAAATTTATTATCCAACGGAATTCAGTAAATTTGGTTTCGTTTGAAAGATTAGAAAGCCTACCTTTACATAAAAATGATAGGAAAAGATAATCAGGTACATTGGTGTATTCAAATATCTCAACAAAACAGGACAGAACTCAAGCTCTCTAGAAATTACAGTTTTGACAGTTTGTAATCCAAAATTCGTGTAACATTCATCACACAACGGAGTTTAGTAAATTTGGTCTCTATTGAAATCTGAGAAACCCCACTTTAACATAAAAATGATAATAAAAAGTAATGAGGCACATAGCTATGTTTAAACATCTGGATAAAACGGGACAGATATGCAGTTCTTCAGAAATTTCAGTTTTGGAAGTCTGTAATAAAAAATTCGTGTAAAATTCATTACACAATGGAATTTAGAAAACTTGGTCTTGTTATAAATCTGAGAGACTCATATTTTAAATAAAAATAATAACCAGGAGAAATCAGGTATATAGTTGATTCTAAAAGTCCCAAATAAGCAGGACAGTAACCAAGCTCTATAGTTTTTACAATTTTGGAAGTCTATAATCAAAAATTCGCCCAGACTTCATTACTTATAGGAATCCTTTGATTCTTGGCTAGTTTTAAATCATAGAATCCCCTCTTTCATAAAAAAAATATAAATAAAAATAAGGGTCACATTAAACTGGTGAGAATTTAACCCAAAAACAGGACAGAAAACCGTGTCAGAAATCTCTGAATTGCTTCTAAATTGAGTTTCAAGAGAAAGTGGTTTTCAATTCTAATAAATCGAGAATACCCATGGCTAATTTTCAGAAGTAAAATAGTCTTAACATCAAATTAGAAGAAAATCCTAACTTTTCATGAACCCTAGAATCAGGTTCAAGAAGAACAATCATGAATTTATTTTAAACATCACAAATTCATCAAATAGAGTTTCATAAGAGTATGAATAAGCTTGAATTCAATTGAGTACGAAATCAGAGAATCAAAATAATGAAATTCAATTCAAATTAGTTTTAAAGAAGGTTTTTCCTCCTACCTTTTATGCAATTGAAGCTTCCAAAGCAATCAAATTCAAGCAAACCACCAAACGATGTTAGTTAAGCTTCAAATTTTAAGTTCTATGAGAAGATTTCTTTTGTAGGAAGAAGAACAATTCAAGAGTGAGGAGAAATGGTTTGTTTCTCTAATGAAAACCAGAAAAGGTATTTTATCAAAGAATAAAAATGACTGAAATACCCTTATTTTGATGTAAAATCGACACACATACCTGGTGAGTGTCCTTTCACCACAAATTTGAGTATAAAAACTCTACAAGCACCTGTACATTTCTATGGGCAGGCTCACATGAAAGAAAAACATCATTTCTCAGACAAATAAATAAATGTTTCTCAACCAAAACACAACTAGGTTTGACACTCCACATTGTGCTACTCCTAGTCTTCCAATCCAAATGGATTGGGCTCGCACCCTAATATTTTATAAAAAAGAACGCGTGTATTACAGTTACCTTACTCAAAGTTCAATTGCACCACAACTTTGAAGAAATACTATGGTGATATGTTCTCTCCCTTAGTCAATACTTAGTTCTTTGCGCAATAAGTAAAACCTATGGATTGTAATTCACTCCCCCTTACATAATGCTCCGAAAAGCCATATGTGAAAAAGCGGGGGTCAAACAACCACACCCAATATTCCGTTTGGCAATTGAATAGAAAAACTCCAATATAATTTCAAGAGAATCAACTAGACAGTCAGACTCAATCTATAGAAAAGTATATCAAAGAGTTTATATCTCAATTCCTCAATTCAATCTGCAATCATCAAATAGGAATTTGCGAGCCCGATTCAATAAGAGAAATAACTTGGACAGTATCACAAACCAACATCCAAGTGTCAATCAATTCGATCAACAACCCAAAGGTCGGATTCAAGAACTGATTGAACTTAACGCACAACCAGTGATATTTCTATTATATAACAAAATATAACGCGGAAAAGAAATAACACAGACTCCCGAATTTTGTTAACGAGGAAAACCGCAAATGCAGAAAAACCCCAGGACCTAGTCCAGCTTTTAACACCACATTGTATTAAGCCGCTACAGACACTAGCCTACTACCAATGAACTTCGGACTGGAATGTAGTTGAGCCCTAATAAATCTCACACTGATCAAGGTACAGTTGTGCTCCTTACGTCTCTGAACCCCAGCAGGATTCTACGAACTTGATTCCCTTAGTTGATCTCACCCACAACCAAGAGTTGCTACGACCCAAAGTTGAAGACTTGATAAACAAATTTGCCTCACACGGAAAAGTCTATTGGAATAAATAAATTTGTCTCCCACAGAAATACCTACGAGTTTTATTTCGTCTTTTGATAAACCAAGGTGCACAAGAACCAATTGATAAACCGGACTTATATTCCCGAAGAACATCCTAGTATTATCAATCACCTCACAATAATCTTAATCGTATGGAAGCGAAACAAGATATTATGGAATCACAAATGATGAGACGAAGATGTTTGTGACTACTTTTAATCTTACCTATCGGAGATAAATCTCAAGCAAATCTTAGCAAAGATAATACTCAATCACGATATTAGAAGTAAGATCAGAACATGCAACTACAGAGAAAATAGTTGGGTCCGGCTTCACAATCCCAATGAAGTCTTTAAGTCGTTAACCTACCGAGTTTCGTGAAAAACCTGAGGTTAAAGGAGAATCGATTCTAGTCGCAACTAGTATCACACAGGAGGTGTGGGGATTAGGTTTTCCATATGCTAGAGTTCTCCCTTATATAGTTTACAAACCAGGGTTTGCAATCTAAGTTACCTTGGTAACAAATCATTCAATATTCACCATTAGATGAAAACCTGATTAGACCCAAGCTAATATCTTTAAACCGTTAAATCGAACTTAGCTTGTTATACATAAATGAAATGTACCCTCATTTAGGTTTGAGTAACCGTACCTAAACGTGTACACTAGGTTGGCTCAACAGTAGTTAACCGAGGTTAGCTATATGAACACTCTTATATCAACCTTATTCATCTTAACCACAACTAGTTCAAATGACTCAATGTAGATGGGGCAAAACAAGTTGCTGTTTTTTACGGAATTGAGGAGACGACCGTGCGGAAGAAACTCCTTGAACCGAGCGAGTTAAACCTCACACAGATGCATTGCAAGAAGGGAGTGCTTTAAATTCGAGTGATCAATCTGTGGTACTCCGGCCTAAACCAAGACAATGGCCGTTCCAGAGTAAATTAGGTCACAAGAGAGGATGGGTCGATATGTAGGAGGGAAGCTGAGAAATGTGTGAGATCAATGGTGATCAAAGATTGTAGGTGTGTTGTGTATTCTGAAATAAGATAAGTTCTGAAAGATTGAATTTGCTCTATTGAGATTAATTTCTCAGACGTTGAGTTGTTAATCTCGTGTTGTCTGTTTGACGTGAGATTCTCTTGTGTTTCAATCATGATTCAGGAACTTATTTGTATTGCTAGAATTATAAACACCATGGTCCCATGAAGTGTGACAGTTGATGGAATCAAAGAGTGGAGAAGTGGAAATCGTGTTAAAACTAGTTGCTCAACGTGCGGAGACTTGGTCGATTTTCCATCCACTACTTTGTTAACTCCTTCAACTGATTGCATGACTTGCTCACATTCTCATCGTGTGTGTGAACACACGTGTCGTAGACCGCCAGACCAAAACCCTAGTTAATATCCCCCATGTGACACGATTGATATCTCGTGATTTAGTTAGTCAGTTGCTGACTTCATGGGACGATGAGTCCTTATATTGTTGAGTCGAACGTGATTTGCAAATGTTCTGAGACTCATGAATTGAACGTGTCTGTTGAGACAGAGGTATGATTCTAACGTAAATGTTGATAGTTAAGGTGAGCAAATATTGCTCATTCGATGGATTGTTGAATATTGACAATTGAACCAATATTCCTTAGTCTAAACAAATATTGCTCATCTGAGCAAATGTTGCTCGTTTGATGAATTATTGATAGCATGACCAAATAAAATATTAATTTAAATACCGGCAACTAAACCAAGTATAATTATAAAATGTTGACCATGAGATCATCGTAAAATTATTAGTGTTTGAATTTGGAATTATGAACCTTGGACTCAAAACCCTAATTCGATCAATTGATGGTTTATTGAAAATTAACCACGGAAGGAGGGTCCGGCTACATTGGATCATGGGTCGACCATGTAGCGCCCAGATGCTCAAGTGAGCAAATACCAAGGTCTCTTGAAGACTTGTTGATTTGTTGATGAGAGGATGATTAAATGCTGGTTTAATCATTTATTAAAATAATGCTCGTCTGAGCCTTAGGTAATAAAACCTAATTAATTATGAAGAGATGAGGGACCAACCAAGGGTCATGAAACTGGCCCTGGTTGGTCACGGGATCGACTGACGATCATTCCTTGAATTTCCAAATTGTTTGGAAGAATTCTGGACCTAATACGTGCAATCATGCAAATTAGGTCAAATTGTGAAAATGCGTGGGACCGACTCCTTGCAAGCCAAAGAGCCAACCTTGGTCAGTCAAGGTAATATGCTCACGTCGCTAAAATGCTCGTGCCTCAGTCCTGAGAATTTTGATATTTTTTGATGTGCGTTTGAGCAATCATTTGAGAAAATATGAAGAAATCATGGATTTTGCTGAAACTGAGGAAACTTCATGAGAAGAAGGAAAATAATCATAAAATGAAGGAATCATGGAGTGTGGGACCGGCTATGGCCAAGGCATGGTCGTCCGGCCAATGAGCCCGGTCCCCTAACACTTTTCCTAATTTTATTATATTTTTCATGATTTTATGGAAATACCATGAAATCAAGGAGTTTGTTGAAATAAAGGAATTTTCCTTGAAGTGAAGGAGTTTCCATGAGATGAAGGAAACAAATAATATTAATGATAATAAAATAAGGGCGTGTGGGACCGGCTTGGTCATGGTCGGCCGGCTATGGCCCGGTCCCGTGAGTTTTCATGTAATTTTATGTATTATTTCCATGATTTGAAGGAATTTTCATAATTTGAAGGAAATATCATGAAATCAAGGAATTTCATGGAATGAAGGAAACATAAAAAATAATAATTATAAAATAAGGGGCGTGTGGGACCGGATAGGGCATGACCGGCCGGCTAGGGCCCGGTCCCACGAGTTTTCCTAATTTTATATTATTTTTCATGACTTGAAGGAAATATCATGAAATTAAGGAGTTTTCATGAGATTAGGGAAATAATAATAAAATAATAAGGAATCATGAGGTGTGGGACCGGCCACGACTAGGGCATATCCGGCCGGCTAGTAAACACGGTCCCACGACACCTTTCCCAATTTTATATTATTTCCTTGATGCGAAGAAAACACCATGAAACTGAGGAGTTTCCTTAAAACGAAGGATATTTATTCAAATGAAGAGATTTTCATGAGATCAAGGAAAATAATAAAAATATGATAAAATATAGAATTTGGACGTGGGACTGGTCATGACGTGACTGGTCGGCCGGTGAGCCCAGTCCCCTAGCGCCTTGACTAATATTTTATTATTTATTATTTTCTTCCTATTTTGCATAGGTTCATCGTTCTTTCGTATTTTGGAATGCTCGTTCGTGCATTCAGGTGCTCGTTGGTGTATTATTGCCGAGTACACTTGCACCATTTCGATCGGGGGCTTACTCGATAGTTGCTCAGATGCCCGTGTGTTGAATATTTATTACTAACCCATGGAATTCTGCTGGGAAGAATCATGAATTGAAGTAATGAAATATTATGGAAAACATATAATATTTTCCAGGGATTCAGTTAATGAATGTAATGATTTAGGAATAATTAATTGATGGCTCTATACTAGTACGATCGTCTAGGAGCATTAATTATTCATGAATTGAGTGATATGAGCTTGTTGAAGCACCATATTTCTTTTATATAGTCAGGGAAACATTGTTACATCCTGAAGACGTTATTGCTCTATACTAGCAGGCAAGCTGTCTAGGAGCCGTCCAATCTTTCGATTCTACATATAAGTAATTACTGAAATTGCTCAGTATTCATGAGATATGTCATTGCCTCAGCTGAGAGACTACACATCTACATATACTCTGAGAGACAGTATTCTCAGTCAGAGATTCTCGTGGCATGAGCTTTCATACTTCAATGAGAGACATGAGCCTCAATACTCATCTGATTGTTGGATCAGGAGCATGTATAATTATGGTTTTACGATTTTAACCCTTGTCGAAAATCCACCATCTACATTAAGTCCCCTGCTTAGTGAGGGACAGTCATGTTCCTCAGTCAGCACTGAATGGTGATTTTCCGGTTACAAACAATATAAGTAATTGAACTTAGTCGTAAGATAAGACGTTACCGGATTTTCGATTGCGCGAGTGAACCACGGCTTGAACGAAGATCCCAGTGGCGTGGTAGAGTATCGTCTAATAAGCATAAATTGGTGTTGGACCGCTGATTTGATGATGGAACTTTGGTCGGTTTGGATTCGCGGGTCCGGGCCCAAAAAGGAAATCCTTGTGGAATTAGGTTTTGGAAATAAATTTTGATATAAAAGGAAATAAATTCCTTTTTTTTTTATTTCTCTTCCACGACCACCACCACCTTCATCTCTTCACTTTCCTCACGTCATCAGCAGGGAAGAAGTTTTCCGTCGGAGCCGTCGCCGACCGTTGCCGCCGATCGCCACCGTCCGGTCATATTCCGGCCGCCGACAAAGTAAGTTTTTTTTTGCTGATTTCATGAGTTGTTCATGCTTTGGTCACGTTTAGGTTATATATATGTGTATATATGAGTGTGGGTTTTGTAGAAAACCCTTGTTTTTAGAAAACGTATGTTCGTTCGATCGTTGGTTTAAGAAACTAGTAATAATCCTTGACTTAAGAGATTTTTTTTTTTTTTTTTTTTTTTTTTTTATATATATATATATATATAGACCTGTGTCTAGTGATAAAATTTTGTTTATGAGCTTTCATGGAAACCAAAATTTCACCTTAAAATATGTAGCTTTCGCAAAATCGGAATAAACCCTCGTTTCGAAGATAGATGATAATATGAAGGAAAATATTTTTTTTATAAAACCGTGACCTGTTCACGGATTATTTTTTGTATGTAAAACCGTGACATGCTCACGGGAAAAAACAATTTTTTTTTTTGCGTGAGTTGTTACTCACATCAAAATAATAAAAATTTATTTGTACGTGAATAATTCACGTTTTATAAATATGTATTTTTTGAAAATCCAACCTTGATTTCGAGTAATGTTTAAAGTAAACTATTATTTATGATGAAATATTGTTTTAGTTTTCATAATCCTATGGTGAATGTCCACGCAATAGAAATATTCATGATTTTATGAAAATTTGAGTTTTGTTCATCTTTTGTAGATTTCGAAGAAACGAGCAAGTCTTGGAGTGTTAACTCTTGCATTACAATCACTACTGTTAGCGGAATCGTAAAAAGGTAAGAGTTAAGAATTACCATTTTATTGTGAAATTGGCATTGACATATCCATGACCCCCGTCTTTCTGGTTGCAGATAATGGTGTCTTCCAGCAGTGATTATTCCTCTAGCTCTTCTGATGAGGATTCCAGGACTCCTATGTCCAAAGCACGTGCTCATGCTAAGGCACCTCCTTTTGATCCGAAAGTTGCTCATGATGAGTTCTTGAAGAGAAAGGAAAGGGAAGAGATACTAGCTGATTATCGAGAGAAAAGACGTAGGATTCAGCGGAAGACGCTAGAAGCTGAGGAGAGACTCCGATCTCGCCCTGACGATGTAGCTTCAGACTCGGATGCTTCAGATGTTGAAGAGGAACTCATATGGAGGGTTCCAGAACGCAAAAGTAGGTCATATCCGCCGCACAGGGAGATTGAGCGACAGGTTAGGGCTGATCTTCAAGCTGAACGTGATGAAGAAGACCTCTTGGATGCGATACATGGCGATATCGAAGAAGAATTCCCTGATGATTCAGTCAGTGAAGAATTCCCTGATGATTCTGAGAAAAGGTCTGAAAAAGATTCCTCAGAGGATGATGATGATGATGATGATAACGAATCGGATAACTCTGACGATTAGTCTTATTCATAATCTTGTTTAAACATTTGAATGTTTTTCTTTTTTTGGTCTTCGTAGTAGACATATTTTGCTCGTTTGAACAATTAGGATTTTTTTTTTTGAATGAGAAACCCTGCTATTGATTATTCTTGATTGAAATTGATGAAATGGGCCAATGTGCATGTGTCAAAACCCATCATGATGACTTGCATCCGCGAAACATGTATGTGCCGCACTGAGAAAATGTGTGACGTGTACAAAGCCGTGTGGCTACTTTCTGATCATGTCCATCTTCGGTCATTGTCAGTCCCCAGTAGTAATTTTCCTCCGCGTCTTCAGTATTGATCTTGTTTGAAACTTAGGGTTTTAGTAGAATTCGCTACTGAATTGACTATTCGCAGAAGATAAGTGTCCACCACATCCAGTATATATCTTCAAGACTTAGGGTTTAGCATTTATGCAAATATTTTCTCCATTCCTGGGTCAGTTTCATCGAGGAAATTTTGATTATCATACCTTTTTATCGCTATGTCCAGCAGTAGTATTTCTTCTCGAAACGAACCCCAGTTGAAGCATGAAGTAGAAGCGTCCATCTCATTAAGTTGTATATTTTTCTTCATCTCCATTTGATCAGAGTTATTGATCATAGGAAAATGCTTTGTTGTAGGATAATCAGAAGACTCCATCTTCTTCTCATAATTTAAGACCCAAGCGGACTATTAGAGCCCCTGCCCGGTATAGGTCAGCTCATACTGAAGCCAGCACATCATCTGTGAGCAATTCTATGATTTCTTGATTGAAGTTTTACTCAACGGTTTATCCAATCTTCATGTGAAATTGAAAACTTCTTCACCGCAGGTTGATGTGCATGTTGTTGTTGACGCTAGAGAGAGAAGGAATGGGAGGTCTGCGACTGATGATGACGGCGTCGACGAAAACTCTACCAACTCCGTGGAGACTGGAGTCAGAATTCACTACCCAACAACTGGACTCCCGTTTGAGACTCTGATAGACACATGTATGTGTCTATTTTGATATCAATTGTATATATTATTAGTGCTCGGTTTTGTTCTTATTTGTTTATTTTATTTATTTAGGTGTTTTGGAGAAATGAGCTCTCGCGGCGAAATTGGCTCGAAAAGTGGCATTTTAATCTCGGGAGAAAATTACTATTGGCATCCGTACGAAGTGTTAAACGCACCCGAGAAAAGTGTTGAAATCACCCCAGAGAATTTACTAAAGGAACCCCCATTTTGGATAAGGGGTACCTCAGTTGATAAGGGGCACCCAAAGGGCAACTACTATTTGCACACTAGAACTGGATAGGGGGAGGTCATCTTCCAAATTCAAATTCACAAAATGGCGGGAAAATTGTTGCAGCACAGTTTAACTTAGGGTTCGAAATTTTGGGAGGATTTAAAGAGATTAAATCTCGGAATTTTGGTGGGCTGGACTTCTTATATCATAACAGGGTTGTACTATTGATTAGATCGAAGGAAATGGGCTAGATAACTCGGGTTGAGGAAAAACAGGGGTGAGGATATTTCGTCATTCCCTGGATTGAATTTGGGGAAGATTCAGGCGGGTTTTCTTGTTGGATTTGGTTTGTGCTGGCCTGTAGAGATTAAACAAAATTTGGGTTCGAGTTATAACCAGAAACAAAGAAGATTTCTACGTAATTTCTATAAAACAGGGAAATAAGATACTCTCGGGTTTCCATTTTCTTTCTGGTGATATACACGGTAAGTACGTGGAGATTTGGTCAATAATACTCTCTGAAGATCGTACTTTATCCTAAGAAAGAATCCTGACCACACAAAGACGTGTAGAAGAGATTATTGCCGTGACTTCCACGGAAAGAAAAGAAGAAATTTAATCGGGATTTGAAGGTTTATGAATGATATAAAAGGAGTTGTCGAGTTCCAGGAGAAGGTCTTGAAGTTTAGAAGAAGTTAGGGGAAGTTTAGAACACCATAAAGATCAACAGGAGGAGTTGCAGGAAGTCGAGTTCTGCTGGTGTAGAAGGAAGAACATGAAGAACATTAGACCCTTTTGAGCAGTCTTTTATTCTACAACATACCTCTTCTATCGTTTTCTGTAATAGTTTATATTGCGACAATTCTCTGTAACAGTCAGTTTGTAACGGCTGTAAAACATTGCAAACGGTCTGCTCTAGTAGTTTTCTCTTGTTGTTCACCCTTTTGAGCTATGAACACCTACTTTGAGCACGTGAATAACATGAGGAGCTAAACCCCATTGCTGAGGCGACGGAGGAAGCCATTTTTCCAATTATTATGTGGTAATCTCTAATTTTAATGATTTTTGTAATTTCTTTTATGATTATTTACACTGAACTGAAATCGAATATATGATTCTGATTAAGTGGTTGTGTTCTCAATTGATGGGTCATGCTTAGGTTAAGTCTTTTGATGGTCCATGCTTTCGATTTACAACTATTGTTTTGAGAATCTACTTGTCTAGGCAAAAATATTAGAATCACTTCAAACGTAAAGAATTGCATGAATATTGATTAGATTAAATCACATAAAAATTGGTGATTGGTGGAATCCTGAGTCTCAGTGCTTTTTATAATCTTGATAACGACAACTTCTTAAGTTTTCTATTTTAATTTGAGTCTAAAATCGAATCTCTACAAGTCTGAGAAATGAACTTTTGTTACCACTTTCTACAACATATCAATTTTTGGCGCCGCCGACGCGGACTTGTATTTAGGTTTAGGTTTTAGGTTTATTTTATTTTTAGGTTTTGTATTTTTATTCTTATTATTTTTTTAGATTTTATTTTTCTATTTTACGTCTTTGGTATTTTTGTTTTTGTTTTGCAGGATTGACTCAAAGCTATAAGTGGAAAGTTGAACTTGCCAAAAAAGGAGAAACCGAAGATATTATTTTTGGACTTTTATTTATTAGTTTCTTTATTTTCTTTTGGACTTGTAATTTTCTTTTATTTGGTTGCTTATTTATTTTTATTTATTATATAAAAAAAAAACACAGTTGCACACACCAATTGCATCCCTCATCAGATCACCGAGTTTAGGAAAACTCGTGGATTAGTAAGTCGAACCCGTGCCTTGGGCCTTTTGGGAGTTACCACCGAAAGTCCACAAACCTCAGCCTCGTACCTTTGGGTATATTTTGCTGTGGTAACCCAAGCTTACCTAAATTAGTGAGCCCAGCATTTGCATGTGCACAGATTTTTGTTGAATTCTTGTGTATGCCAGAACGAAAAAGAGACGCTATAGGACGGTTTATGCGTGAAAAACCTAGAAGTGATATTTTAGGAAACAAGAATCTTGATTACCTTAATCTAGATACCTCTGATTTTGGAAAGTCTAGTTTTGAACATCCATCTTTTACTGAGGAGAGAATCCCTATAACTCAGGTAGAGCCAGAAATGGCAACTTTGAAAACTTTGTTGAATCCGACTAGGACTACTCGTCCCTCATGTATCAGGTTAGCTGACACGGAAGCAAATTATGAACTTAAACCTGGGATGTTACAGATGCTCCCAATCTTTTTAGGGAAAGAAAATGAGAACCCCTATTTCCATGTTAGGGACTTTGAGGAAATTTGTAGTACCCTAAAGATTAGAAACCTTGATGATGATGCTTTGAAACTTAGGTTATTCCCTTTTTCCCTGAAAGATAAAGCTAAATCGTGGCTATATAGTTTGGCTTCCGGGTCCATTGAAACATATGAACAACTTACATCTGCCTTTCTGAACAAGTTTTTCCCTAGGCACAAAACATCGTCTATTAGGACGCAAATCTGCATATTTTCTCAACAGAGGGAGAATCTTTGTATAGGTATTTGGAAAGGTTCAATGATCTATTAGCCCAATGTCCTCATCATGGTTTAGAAAAGGTTAGGTTAGTTCGAGATCCTTTATGAGGGTTTAGATTATCCCACTACAACCACAAGAGAATCTATGTGTACAGGTGGGTTTGAAAACCAAACAGTTGATGATGCGATGACATATTTGAGTGAAATCGCCGAAAAGACCCAACAATGGGAAAATAGTAGGGAACCCAAGAAAACAATTCTTCTAGGAAGAGGAAACGTTAATAGGCTAGAAGGAAATTTTGAATCAGATACTAAAATTGCAGCAATAGCCAAAAGGTTAGAAGCTTTAGAATTGGGTCACACTAGTGGTAGAGTGGAGCCTTTTTGGGAAGGCCAGACTATTGAAGAGCGAGCCAATGCTCTCTATAATAACACTAGATTCGATAACCGTCAAAAGCTTGATCCATATTCAGAAACCTACAATCCTGGTTGGAGAAACCATCCAAACCTTTCTTGGTCTAAGGGCCAGAGTCAAGGTCAGTTTAGTAATTCTAATGCTCCCCCAGGTTTTGGCTACACTAAGAATCCTTTAGGACCCGCTCAGTATCAAAATCAGTCCGATAAGAAAATTTTAAGTCTAGAGGAATCTCTCGCCTTGTTAACCCAACAAACTACAATGTTTCACCAATCGATGATACAAGGTTTAGATGAAAATAAAAAGATGGTCCAGGATAATTCTCAGGCTATTTTCGAGTTAAAAACCCAAGTTAATCTGATTAATGAGTCCTTGAGAGAAAAAGGTAGGTTCCCTAGTCAAACACAAACCAACCCTAGAGGAGTTCATGAAGTAGGCGCAAAACCATCACATTAGTTGAATTCAGTTAGAACCCTTAGGAGTGGCAGAGTAGTAGACAATCAGGTAACCATGCCCGATAGTGAGCATACTTGTAGTTCACCCTCAGGACCATCCATAGCTGAGGAGACTGATAAAATCTCTGATGATGCCAATTCGGTTCCTGAGAGGCCCTATTTTATGCCTAGAGCCCCATTTCCCTAGCTATTAGTACCAACAAAGAGTGAATCCAATTTTAATGACATAATGGAGGTTTTTAAGAAAGTTACCATAAACCTTCCATTACTAGAAGCAATTAGGCAACTGCCGGCATATGCCAAGTTTCTTAAAGATATGTGTACGTGAAAGCGAAAGCTTAGTGTCCCTAAAAAAGCCTTTTTAGCTAGTCATGTAAGTTCGATCATTCAGAACCCCACAACTCCTAAGTATAAAGACCTGGGTGTACCTACTATTGCTTGCACGATAGGAAAACATCGGGTAGAAAAAGCTTTACTGGACTTAGGAGCTAGTGTGAACTTACTGCCGTACCATGTGTACTTACAGCTAGGACTTGGTGAATTGAAGCCGGCCAAGATAACACTGCAGTTAGCTGATAGGTATGTTAAAATTCCTCGTGGTGTGATAGAAGATGTTCTTATTGAGGTCGATAAGTTTATTTATCCTGTGGATTTCGTGGTCTTAGATACCCAACCTGTCCCTGACCCAGAGAACCAGATACATGTGATTTTAGGTCGCGCATTTTTAGCTACGTCTAATGCGATCATAAACTGTCGAAATGGTATTATGAATCTATCTTTTGGTAATATGACTATTGAGTTGAATATTTTTAATGTCAATAAGCTACATTCTGAGCTAGATGACACATGCATTGAAGAGGTGAACATGATAGGAACCTTAGTTCAAGAGTCATTACCAAACACCTTATCGGAAGATCCATTAGAGAGTTGTCTAGCCCATTTTAGCATGGATTTCGACGATGATAGCAACATTGAACACGTAAATGCTCCGTTGGATTCTATTCCTATGTTAGATACCGATAGATGGAAAGCTAGGTTCGAACCATTACTAGCTACCGAATCTACCTTAAGCCCTTATTTCGAAGAGCCTAAAGATCCTCCTAAGTTGGACCCTAATTATGCATTTTTAGGCCCATCTGAGATTTTGCCTATAACTTCTGATTTGGATAGTGATCAGGAGAGTAGGCCAGTGACCGTGCATCAAGACAATAATGAAGCTTTAGGGTGGACCATAGCGGATATGAGTCCTACATTTGTATGCAACATATGCATTTAGAGGATAAACCACCTGATCATAACTTAAAAAAAGCAATTGACCTTTTTGAGGAACCTTATGGTCTAGAAATTAGGAATATTGTGACTAGTCTATCTAGAGACACCCAAATTTCTAAGTTTGGGGGTGGACTTGAAATATATGCCTCTACCATTTCACAAGAGTATCTTCATAGAGAAGTTCACTTGTTACAAACCCATCCTCTGGTTGATGCGGTTTACCCAGGCTATGATACTTAGATTGACTTTGTTTTCCTACCAAATATTTTTCAACCAATTTTGGGAACGTATGAGTTTCATATGTGTCAGTTATTAAGTGTTGAGACTAAGCCTAAGTACTTTAGGAGATTAGAATCGACACATTTGCTTAAGAATGACCGTCACTCTCATTGTGGTCAACTGTGTGAGTCAAAACTGATTGACTTAGAGGATCCTCAATTATTCAGGTTATTATTGTGTGCTTCTAAATTTTTCCAAACCTTAGAACCTGATATTTCAGATTTTTCTTATGAGGAGGTGCAACCCAAGAAAATATTTTATTTTGACCCCTTTATTGAACCTGAACCCGAACCACAGCTAGATGTAGTTGTCTTAAACAGGAAACTAGGCAAGGGTGTGCTATGTTTATTCTTGGTTTGTTGCGCTTTCCTTTTTATCTGTGTTAACACTTTTTGATGCGAGATGATCCACATTGTTTCGGCTATTACTTTATGATTCTATGAGGTGACTAATCCTTTCTTAGTCTGGCTGAAGACGTTAAACTTAGCACTTCTTGGGAGGTAACCCAATATTCATGCGACACGATAATATCTTTCCTTAACTCTTTTACTTCAAATGGTAACAGTTTCTCCTTGTTCATGCTTTTAATTTTATCTTTAGAACATTGAGGACAATGCTAGATTTCAGTTTGGGGGTATGGGAGAAACTTTTTAGTTGCAGAATAAATAAACTCCAGAGCCTAAAAATTTATGCTTATTAAGGATGGCACTAACCAATCTAAGTGGATGGAAGCATCTTGGTTGTAGGAGTTGAGGAATCAATCTGATTAGATGGAAACATCTAAAGAGTCTATTCATAAAAGCACAGAGCTCAGGTTTTAGAATTAAAGAAAAAACATGGTAGTTTCGCCATATCTCGTTGAATCCTTTTCACTTCTGTTTTTATTTTGTTTTCTTTAAAATATGTTTTTCTAAGTGATTAGGTGGGGCTCACGATTCAAGTTGTTACCACTGCTAGGGTGAAATAGAGTGACTGAGATACAAAAATTAAAAAAAAAAAAAAAAGTGAAAAAGAAAAAGAAAATTGAAAAAAGGAAAAAGAAATATTTTGAAAAGTGAAAAAAAAAAAAAAATTGAGACCAGACCAACCGGAATAAATTTAATAAAGTCGACCACTGGTACCTTGTATATGCCAGTTGTGTTGACCTAGAGTTAGGATTATCGACCGATGGTTCCCTTGTATATGCCAGTGTGTTGATATTAGTCCAGACCAGCATCTCATTCCAATAGGATATGTTCATTTTGGCAGTGGCCTTCAGACAGATATGGGAAACACCGTTCACCTTAGTCAACATCAAAACCATCTACGTTTTTCTCTACATCCATCTTCTTAATCTATCCATGTGATTGGTTGACTCCGGTTATGATGTCCAGAAAGTATCTGAGTAGAGCTCTGTCACTTATATATGAATTTTAGTATGCTTGAGTGCAAACTCGTGTACAACAATTGGAATTTCGCATCAGGGTACTTCCTCCATGTAGTCAAAAAGTATGCCAACCAAGGAGATTCTTTAGTGCCTTCCAAGGTTCTGCGTAGATAGTTAGGGTCTGGAGTAAAGGTTTTGTGGGTATATCTCTTGTAAGCCCTCCCGAGACTATAACTCGGCCACTAGGGCCACCTAGGGGTTTAAAGGCTTGTTGCATACGCTAAATGCAACCGACGATGCCTGCGACAGTGAGTTAGGATTTTATTTGTAGATTTGATTTGCTCGGGACTAGCAAATAATAAATTTGGGGGTATTTGATAGACACATGTATTTGTCTATTTTGATCTCAATTGTATATATTGTTAGTGCTCGATTTTGTTCTTATTTGTTTATTTTATTTATTTTTTAGGTGTTTTGGAGAAATGAGCTCTTGCGGCGAAATTGGCTCGAAAAGTGGCATTTTAACCTTTGGAGAAAATTACTATTGGCATCCGTACGAAGTGTTAAACGCACCCGAGAAAAGTGTTGAAAACACCCCCAGAGAATTTACTAAAGGAACCCCCATTTTGGATAAGGGGTACCTCAGTTGATAAGGGGCACCCAAAGGGCAACTACTATTTGCACACCAGAACTGGATTGGGGGAGGTCATCTTCCAAATTCAAATTCACAAAATGGCGGGAAAATTGTTGCAGCACAGTTTAACTTAGGGTTCGAAATTTTGGGAGGATTTAAAGAGATTAAATCTCGGAATTTTGGTGGGCTGGACTTCTTATATCATAACAGGGTTGGTATTATTGATTAGATCGAAGGAAATGAGCTAAATAACTCGGGTTGAGGCAAAACAGGGGTGAGGATATTTCGTCATTCCCTGGATTGAATTTGGGGAAGATTCAGGCGGGTTTTCTTGTTGGATTTGGTTTGTGCTGGCCTGTAGAGATTAAACAAAATTTGGGTTCGAGTTATAACCAGAAACAAAGAAGATTTCTACGTAATTTCTATAAAACAGGGAAATAAGATACTCTCGGGTTTCCATTTTCTTTATGGTGATATACACGGTAAGTACGTGGATATTTGGTCAATAATACTCTCTGAAGATCGTACTTTATCCTAAGAAAGAATCCTGACCACACAAAGACGTGTAGAAGAGATTATTGCCGTGACTTCCACGGAAAGAAAAGAAGAAATTTAATCGGGATTTGAAGGTTTATGAATGATATAAAAGGAGTTGTCGAGTTCCAGGAGAAGGTATTGAAGTTTAGAAGAAGTTAGGGGAATTTTAGAACACCACAAAGATCAACAGGAGGAGTTGCAGGAAGTCGAGTTCTGCTGGTGTAGAAGGAAGAACACGAAGAACATTAGACCCTTTTGAGCAGTCTTTTATTCTACAACATACCTCTTCTATCGTTTTCTGTAACAGTTTATATTGCGACAATTCTCTGTAACAGTCAGTTTGTAACGGCTATAAAACGTTGCAAATGGTATGCTCTAGTAGTTTTCTCTTGTTTTTCACCCTTTTGAGCTATGAACACCTACTTTGAGCACGTGAATAACATGAGGAGCTAAACCCCATTGCTGAGGCGACGGAGGAAGCCATTTTTCCAATTATTATGTGGTAATCTCTAATTTTAATGATTTTTGCAATTTCTTTTATGATTATTTGCACTGAACTGAAATCGAATATATGATTCTGATTAAGTGGTTGTGTTCTCAATTGATGGGTCATGCTTAGGTTAAGTCTTTTGATAGTCCATGCTTTCGATTTACAACTATTGTTTTGAGAATCTACTTGTCTAGGCAAAAATATTAGAATCACTTCAAACGTAAAGAATTGCATGAATATTGATTAGATTAAATCACATAAAAATTGGTGATTGGTGGAATCCTGAGTCTCAGTGCTTTTTATAATCTTGATAACGAAAACTTCTTAAGTTTTCTATTTTAATTTGAGTCTAAAATCGAATCTCTACAAGTCTGAGAAACGAACTTTTGTTACCACTTTCTACAACACATCAGACTCCCATGATCAACAATTTCCCGGATAATGAGGTAGTTGGTGGCTTCGTCATTCCAAGTGTCACGCGTCTTTGTATACCAAAATCTGGAGACGATACAGACACATTGCCACTACCGAGGTATGGAGAGGCTTCTTGCCGACCCTCCTGACTACAGTCGCAGGGGTTTTACCAATCATTGAAGAGATGATGGAGACGAATATGCGAGACGTTAAGAATCATGAACTTCACAGATGGGATGACATGATATCGAATTGCGAGACCTTGCGGTTCAATGTAAGTTGGCTTCGCCGTCGGCTCGAGATGATCAAAGTTGACAGAGCAGCGGCCGCTGCTGAAGCAATTTCCACCACAACTGCTTTTTTGGAAGAGGAGAATGCACTTGCCTTGGAGTCGGCAAGAGTTGAGAAAGCTGTCCAGGACTTGAAAGTGAAGACCAAAAACTTTCAAAAGAAGCTTGACATGGTTGTTTATAAAAATTACTCTTTGCTGGATAGTTTACTCTGAGCGAGCATTTATGATTGTTGTTTTTTTGGAATAGGTTTAGGTCTTTTCTTTAGGTAGAATAATTGATCGTGGTATGAAAGAGATTTTTGTTCATTTATGAAATGTTTAATGAACAAAGGAGCATTTTGCATACTCTTTGGAGGAATATAAATTACATTTTGAGAAATGCTTGAAATGATGAAAAGGTGATGGTTTTCTACGGATCAGGCGTAATAGGCTTTGAGCCATTTGCCATTGATGATATTTCCTTCCACTCCTCTGTCAATGGCTAAGATCTTGTAATATCCACTGGACACTACCTTGATGATTACATATGGTCCTTCCCATTTTGGAGAGAACTTGGGAGCAGACATATCTTATTGAATGTGTTTTGCTGTTTTTAGCACCAAATCTCCTACTTGGAATGTTCGAGGTCTTACCATTTTGTTGTAAGCTCTGGATATCCTTTGTTTGTATGCTTCCACATATTTTTCTACCTTAGCCCTCCTTGACTCAAGCATGTCCAGTTATGCAATCCTTGAGTTGGATACTTCTGCTTCATCTCATTGTACTCCACTGGATGTGGCGATCCTTGCTGAAGGAATCTTGATTTCTGCTGGAAGTATGGCGTCAGCTCCATAGACGAGAGAGTATGGTAAAGTTCCAATCGAACTCCTTGGTGTGGTCTAGTAGGCCCATAAAGCCATAGGCAATTGTTCATGCCACGTTCACGGATTATCATGAATTGTTCGACTGAGAATCCGGATCAAAGTTTTGTTGGTGCTCTCTGCTTGTCCGTTTCCTTGGGGATAGTATGGCGTGGAGAAAACTTGTTTGATGTCGTATTCCTCGAGCAATTCCGTCATGTGCTTGTTGGCAAAAGGAGTTCCATTATCAGTGACAATGTGTTTAGGAACACCGAATCTACATATTATGTATTCTTTGATGAAGGCTGCAATCGTGACTCCAGTGGTGCTTCGAAGAGGAATAGCTTCGACCCATTTAGTGAAATACTCGATTTGCGATGATGATGTATTCATGCCGCTCAAGATTCTCGGATTGATTTTCCCGATGATATCCAAATTCCCATCCATCTATAGAAAGGTCATGGACTATTCACGAGAATTCAAAGGAGACAAGGAGTGTGGATGAGATTACCATGAACTTGGAATTGATGACACCTTTGATCGTTTGGAGTAATAATTTCCTTTTTCCTTGATGTTCTCCATCGTGCATCTCCTTCAAAATTGTTGGGATTTCATGCTCATTCGCTAAGCATCTCGGTAAGTTCCATCTATAGAAAGCTTTTGAATTACTTACTTCAAAGGGTAGGCCAATTATATTTCCCTTTGCGGGAGACAAGGAGTGTGGATGAGATTACCATGAACAAATCTTTTAGCTCTCTTGCACGAATTGTCAGTTTGATTGTTTCTTTCTTTCTCCTTCAAAATTGGGGATTTCAATTCATTGTTCCCACCAAAGCTTTTGGATAAAGACAAATCTTTAGTAATGAGTTTGATTGTTTCTTTCTTTTCCAACGGGCAAGGTTCCCTTGTCCTTCTGGAGGTACTTGATGTGTGATTCCACTGCTCCATGCGACTCAGATGAACTGTCAAAGCTTCTAAGTGGTGAGGAGGCGTCTGACAATTGGGACAAGATTTTTGCAAGATTCTTGATTGAGCCTCCATGGAAGGCCAATAATATCCCATCCTTTGAAGCTTTTTGTAAAGTGTTACCACCAACGTCTGCCCGCAAACCTCTTCATGTATGCGTTTGAGTTGTTCGTCCGCTTCGTCGTTTCCAAGGCATCGTGATAAGGACCCATCAGGATTTCGATAATATAACGCTCAATGAAGCAAGAAATAATTTTTTAATTCCTTGAGGCTGACTTTCCCTTCTGAAAGGGAACTGCTCAATTTATGAATAATAGGTGCTCGCCAATCGCTTGCTTGAATGTCTTCGACTTGAACAAGCCAGGTAGATGATACAGTACGCCTCTGTACTGTGATTGTTTTCTCTGCCCCTTCGAATTGCATCTTAGAAGCGAGAGTTGCCAGGCAGTCGGCATGCCTATTGTTAGTTCGCAGTATGGACGATCGTTGCATCAGCAAAATGAGTTAATATCCGCTGAGCTTCAGTTCTGAATGGGGCGAGCGTGATTTCTTTGAGAGAGTACTTTCCATTAATTTGATTGACCAGTATCTTTGAATCTCCTCTTATCTCAAGGCGTGTTGCTCCCGCTTGCTTGGCCAGGAACAATCCTAGTAAGAAAGCTTCATATTCTGCTGAATTGTTGGTGCAGTGGAAATCCAACTTGAACGAATGTGAGAAAACTTCGCCAGATGGAGATACTAGCACTACGCCCGCTCCTTCGGTGTCGTTGCTAGGGGTGGCGGATCCATCAAAGTATAGAAGCCATGTCTCTTCTTTGATAACTAAGTATCTGGAAACTCACCGGGTACATCTTCATGTAACATTTTTGCATCTTCTCCTGGAAAAGCAGCGAGCAAGTCTGCAACTGCTTGACCTTTGATTGCTTTAGGCGGTGTACAAGCTATGTCAAATTCTAACATCTGAAGTAGCCACTTTGCTGGTCTCCCTATCAAGTCTGGCTTTGATAGTATAAACTTTATAAGGTCAGCTTTGGAAACGAGTACGACTATGTTGGATAGTAAATAATGCCTGAATTTCTTAATTGCATGCACTAATGCAAGACATGCTCTTTTAGCCTTTGGGTATCGGAGTTGAGCGTCTCTCATTGTACGGCTGAAGTAGTAGATCGGTCCTTCGATGCCTTCGTCGTCTTCTTGAGCAAGAAGTGCTCCGATAGCGACATCACTGGAAGCTGTGTAAAGTATCAGTGGCCGTCCTTGCTCAGGATATTTCATGACAGCAGGCGATAATAGTATCTGCTGTATTTTCTGGAATGATTCTTGTTGAACGGTTGTCCATGTAAAACTTGCTCATTTCTTCAGTAGAGGGGTGAACGAAGCAATGATTTGAGCCAATCCAGGAATGAAGCGTCGAATATAATTTACCTTGCCCATAAAACTTTGCAGTTCCTTCACAGTGCGTGGAGGAGGCATGGTAGTAATAGTTTTCATCTTGTCTGGATTAATCTTTGCGTCTGCGGTAAATGATTCTCCCCTCCGCATCATGACTGGTTATGAAATTAGATCCCGGAGTTGAGACCTGATCCTTGCGGCGCTTGATCGGTGTAGCAGATGACTTAATCGACTTAACACATGAGGATGATGGTTTTTCCGCGACTTCTTCAATGGACTTCCAGCTTGGGCGTGGAGTGCTGTAAATCTTGTTTGGAGGTTCAGGGATGTCCATTTGAGACTCAAGGAATTCAGCGTCATAGACTGGGGCGTAAGGATATGATGAAGCCGCAAAACGGACGATTTTGTTATTGAGTAGAGCCTCCATGCATTGATGGTATGTGATAGGTGTCTAAAACACCTAATTTACTATCTTGTAGTTACGCTTTCTTTGCTATTTTTCTTGTGAATTATGTACTTTACGCGTGTTTTTGAGTTATCATGGGCAATGGAGTCCTTGGGAGCAAAAGAAGGAGAAAAGGTTCTTTTGAGCGTAAAAGAAACATAGTCCAAAACACTAGCGAGTTATACTTGGAACCAGGCTGATGTTGCGCAAGGAGGGGTGAAGGATCTATTGTCGGTTTTCTGATACTGACAGGCTAATTGATACATGGATAGCCCTTATCGAATGCAGGTGCTGTGGTACTTATTATCATTACCTCACCCTCGAATTCAGAAGAGAATTCAATTCTCAATCATTTTTCTTTCTCCAAATTTGGTTCTACTACTCAACAGAAGTGGAGGTCGAGAGGTTTTGCTGTAGTTAATGGTTGTATGGGTTCAAGTGAAGAAGGTGTTGCCGTTCGAACCAGAAAAGAAGAAGGATTGATTGATAGCTTTAATGGCTGCTGAGGAATCAAAGCTAGGGTATTTAAGTTAAACCCAGAACTGAGTCAACGGCAAGAAATCTTGTGTGAAGTGAGGTTGAAATCGAGGAAGCTTATTATCATAATGGTCGATTGATGATGGGTCTTGGTTGAATCGAATCCGATGTTGTAAATGATGGAGAGAAAAGGGATCTGTGATGAATGTTGCTTCTGTTGAGGTCAAGAATTAGAAGATGGGGTATGATGTGAATTTGAGAATGAAGTACAGATCGAGGGTAGTTGTTGGTGGTTCATGGAAGGGAGGAGAAAAGGAGTCTTTGGCTAAGGTCTGAATTGAAGATTGAGAAGTGGTTGCAGTCTGTAGGTGCAGTCCAAAAATGGTTATTCTGGTGATGTTGGTGCACAAGAAGATAGAGATGGAATTATGTGATGCAATTGGCTACAAGGGAATGGTGCTGCATCAAGGAGATTTGGGTGATTGAATGAGTCGAATCTTGGCTTGAATTTGAGTGTAGCTGTTATGTGGCAGGTGGTGCAAACTGGTGATTGTTGTGGCAGAAATTGAGATGAGTTGCTACAAGAGAGCAAGGGAATTCATGTTGCAGCTGGAGCCACAGATGATGCTGTTGAATTTGGGGTTTGTTCTTGTGTTCAAATGTGAGGCTTGTAGTTCAGGGCTGGCTGAGTTGTTTCATGAGGGCTAGAATGAAGCTACAGGGGCTGAGATGACCTGGGTTGTACTAAGCTACATCAAATGGGCAAGATGGAGAATTTGAGGCAGAATGCAGTGGTGATGTCTTGAGCAGAATGAGGTTGTCGATACAATGTTGTTGGCTTGAGTAAACGATTGAGTAGATTCACTATTAGATGTATGTTAGGACCACAGCTGGGAAAAGAGTTACAGGTGCAAATGGCAGATATGCTGTAAAATGGAGAAAGGAGCTGGAATTGCAGCTCTGTGGTTGTACCAGGGTCTTGCAGAGTATGAGGTGATTGGCACGGAGTAATGTGAAGCTGCAATTGATGATGGCATGAGCTGGTATAGTTGAGAATTGCAGGGAAGTGCTGATGTGCTTGACAGGGAATTTCAGGTGAAGCTGCAGTTGTGGTTGAATGGGTTTTGATTAAAATGAAGGGAAGTAGCTTGTGCTGTTGATTGTAGGCCATGGTTGGAATTGGAACTGCAGAGCACTAGCCTGATGCTGTGAAGAAGCTAAGTGTGCAGGAGCTTGAATTGAGATGGTGTAAGCTATAAAGCTACAACTAATGACTGAGCTGGAGCAGTGAAGCATGATGGTTGATTTGTAGCTGGGATTGGAGCAGCTAATGAGATGCAATGCAAGGAATGGAATGTGCAGATTTGCTGCAATGATATGGAGAGTGGTGGACTGAAATGGATGGCTGCAGTGTTGCAGTTAAGTAGATGCAGCCAAGTAAGGCAGTGGAGCTGTAATTCACTTAGTGATGTGGATGTGTGAAGAACAGAAATGGGAGAAGCCAGGGAATGGAAATTGCAACTGAGTTGCAGGATGTGGTGGTACTATACAAGGTCTGGTGCAGCTGAAGTGGTTAATGGAATTGCAAATGAGACACCTGAGGAGATTCAAGGGTTGTGAAAGCTGAGCAACAATGTGAGTCATCGGGTCATTATGAAACTATGATTGAGTTGGTTGAGTTGGGCTGCAAAGTGACATGGTAGTGCAATTGCAGAGATTGAGATGTTGGGAGTATCAACTGGTTCAGTTGACATAGTTTAGTGCAGGCCAAGATGGCTGGAAGGGAAGCACTGATGCACAATGATGGTGCGGCCTGATTCGAACTGTGCAAAATGGCTTTGGCCAAAACCAGTCAGGCTGAGTTAGACTTTGACTCAGCTCACTCAGCCTCTGATTCACATGACTCGGGTCTGACCGAGTTGACCCGAGCTGACTCGTTGACCCCGACCGATCCGACTCGTTGACCGGTGGCCAAGGCGGACTTTGCCGGTCACCGGAGCCGTTTCCGGGCACTTCTCCGGCGATTTCGGCCATAATACCAGTTTTCCGGTGACGACTTTTTGGACATATTTTCTACACGGGTTTCTCTCTCTTGTGGGCTTGGTGGATTTTTATCTAATGGACTTTGAGACTTGACCTAATTTTGGAAGAAAGGAAAAGCTATAAAAAGAGGAATTCTACAACTTTTGGAAATCATCTTATTCTTGGGGAACTTGGAGAGCCGCTTTTGTTTACGCAAATAGGGTTTGCTTTTGTTCATCTTCTTCTTTATTCAACTTATATTTTTGGTGATGAACTCCATAGCTATGAGTAGCTAATTTATTCATTATTGGTTAAGGATGTAGTCCTATTTCTAAAACTTGTGTTTGCTTTATGTATTAGTTTTCTCTCTTGATTATCGTTCAATTCTCTACTGTTTTTAAGAATCACATGATTGATGTATTGTGATAGGATTATGATGTTTGATTAGTTAAGTGGCCAATTAATTGAACTTGCATCCTAGTCCATAGCTATTTTAGGGTTTTTCATCGAGCGATAACCCTGAATACGAGTAGCATGATATGTTTACGGTTTGTAGTGATACACTCTTGTAATCATATGTAGAGTTTGACCATTGTCCGAATTGTTATGCGCAACGCATGAAAATTGCATTGATTAGCCTATTTCTGAAACTTAATGCTCCTCGGAATTGAATTTAATTAGCGCAAGGCGTTAGGTTATTCTTTAGGTAGAATTCACATACGCAGCTCTAATGTGTGTGTTGATGAACTTAGGAAATTATTAGATTATCTTGCTCTCTTGATTCTCTAGGCTTTTGATAATATAAGAGATTAAATCGTAATTCTAATCATATATGCAAGCACATGTATAAGATTGAAGATGAATTCCTTGACCAATATCTTTCTCTATTGATTACTTTCTACAATTTACTTTGCTTTTAATTTACTTTTATTGCTTACATAAGAATCAGAAATCCCCCCAATTGGTTACTTTAAGAAATTGATTACGAAATAACTACAATCGCCTCTCTGTGGATACGAACTCTTTCTTATCATATACTTTAGGAAAGTGAAATTATTTTTGACGCATACGACATCGATCAAATTTTGGCGCCGTTGCCGGGGAGGCACACGGCTAGTTATTAAGTTTTTAGTTTCTTATTTCTGTTTTAGCTTTTATCTTTGCTTCTTGTCTCTTGTCTTGTTTCTTACTTGTTTGGGAGAATTGTTTGCAGGTACCTAATCTCTGGCTTCTAAGGATTGGAATTATCCAAGGTGCGGGATAGCTACTCGACGAGGCACAATACTCCAACCAAGTCAAGACACAACGGACGAGCACGAGTTGGAAGTAGGAGAAGAGATTTTCCAACAACAAGAAGAAGGAAAAGAGGTTCCAATCGTAGACGAACCACAAGTTGAAGAAGAAGAAGCTATGGGTGATGCAAATCGTTCACTCAAGGAGTTGGCTTCTCATAGGCTTGATACACAACATGGATGTATTCAAACAAACTCTACTTTTGAGATCAAGCCGGGGTTTCTTAGAGAATTACCAAAGTTCCATGGCATGGTGAATGAAGATCCAAACAAACATCTTATGGACTTCCACACCATTGTCACGGCCATGCTTCCAAATGGATGTTGCGGATGGTGCAATGTTGAAAGTTTTCCGTTTCTCTTTAATGGATAGTGCTAAGGATTGGTTGTACTATTTACCTCCCGGAGGTGTCACAACATGGAATGGGCTGAAGAAACTCTTTTTAGAGAGATATTTTCCTGCATCCAAGGCTACTCAAATTCGCAAGGAGATTTGTGGGATGAAGCAAAATGTGGGAGAATCCTTATATGAATGTTGGGAATGATACAAGAGATTGGTGGCAAGATTTCCTCACCACCAATTCAGTGACGCTATGATCATCCAATACTTCTACGAAGGACTCCAATCAAGTGATAGGAATCTTCTTGACGCTGCGGGTGGTGGTGCACTAGTTAACAAGACGGTGGCACAATCTAGAGATTTGATTGAAAACATGGCAGCGAACTCACAACAATTCTTGAGTCGTGGTTCGGATGTGATTCTAAGAAGGGTGAGTGAGGTGAGCAAGGTTGAAGAGCTTCGTCAAAAAATAGGTAACATGAACGCAATGCTTCAACAAGTTGCAGCCGTGGTGATACCAAGTTCCTCTCAAGCTTATGAAGACGAGCAAGCTAATGCGATCTTTCCAAATCAACAAAGACGGTATGATCCCTACTCCAACACTTACAATCCGGGATGGAGAGATCATCCCAACTTTAGCTATGCCAATAAGCAAGGAGCGATTCAACAATCTAGTTTCAACAACCCGGGTGGATTTCAACCTCAACAACAACAATTCCAACCGAGACAACAATTTCAACAACAACAACAACAACAACCTCAAATGGGGTCCAATATGGAGGAGTTGCTGAAATCTTTTATGCAAAGAACGGAGAGTTCGGTTAAGGAGTTGCAAACTCAAGTTGGTTCTATGGCTATGGAGTTGAATCAATTGAAGGCACAAAATGGTGGGAACTCCCTTCTCAACCTATCAACCCAAAAGAGGGTGTCAATGCAATTACGTTGAGAAGTGGTACACAACTTGTGCAACCCGAAGTCACTGATTCGGGCGTGGTGGAAACACCTAAGGCACCTGTTTTGGAGGAGAAAGTCGAGGATTCTCCCCAAACTTCTGAGGTACCTATTTCTAACTCTAAAACTCCGGTTTCTACTTATGTTCCTCCTTTACCTTTCCCTCGCAGATTTGCAAATTCCAAAAAAGGCGGAACTAGAAAAGGAGATTTTAGACATTCTCAAGAAGATCCATGTGAACATACCACTCATAGATGCAATCAAGCAAGTTCCAAAGTATGCAAAGGTGTTGAAAGACTTGTGTACTAATAAGCAAAGGCTCAAAGGTAATGAAGTGCTTAGTGTGGGGGAGAATGCTTCGGCAATCTTACAACATAAACTCCCACTTAAGTGCAAGGATCCCGGTAGCTTTGACATTCCCGTCACAATTGGTAACACCACATTTAATAAAGCTATGTTGGACTTAGGTGCATCCGTTAATGTCATGCCTGCGTCTATGTATAATTCACTTGATCTTGGTCCTCTTAAAAAGGCTGAAATTGTATTGCAATTAGCCGATCGTTCTAATGTCTACCCAATGGGTATTGTTGAGGATGTTCTTGTGCAGGTTAATCAACTTGTATTTCCAGCGTACTTTTGCGTGTTAGAGATGGATGAAGGTTCACCGGACTCGTCTCTTCCATTGCTACTTGGGCGTCCCTTCATGAAAACGGCGAAAACCATTATTGATGTTGACAAGGGAACGCTAACTATGGAGTTTGATGGAGAAATAATACGTTTCAACATTTTCGAGACGATGAGATATCCTAGTGATGTCCACTCTTGTTTCTCCATTGATGTGATGGACAAATTGGCGCAACAAATGTTTGAGTTGAATGGTGTTGATACTTTGGAAACCGTGCTCACTACACCTATTGACAATGGTTATGCGTATAGTGATGAGATGAAAGAAACCATTGGTTCTCTTGACTCATTACCGGAAAAATCAGCAATTAAGAATATTTCATATGCGTCTTTACCTTGCAATAATGAAAAACTTGTGCCATCTATTGTTAAATCTCCAAGTTTAGAATTGAAACCTCTTCCAAGTCATTTAAAGTACTTGTACTTGGGTGACAATGAAGATTTACCCGTGATTATTTCTAACGAGCTTAATGAATTACAGGAGAAAAAACTTCTAAGGGTGCTAAGGACGTACAAGACGGCCATAGGATGGACAATTGCCGATATCAAGGGTATAAGCCCTGCCGTTTGTATGCATAAGATCCGTGTGGAGGATGATTCAAAGCCTACAAGGTAAGCGCAACGTCGTTTGAATCCTCCCATGATGGAAGTTGTGAAAAAGGAGATACTCAAGCTTTTGGACGTGGGTGTTATCTACCCCATATCCGATAGCAAGTGGGTAAGCCCGGTACAAGTGGTACCAAAAAATCGGGTGTGACGGTGGTGGAGAATGATAAGAACGAACTTGTCCCAACTCGTGTGCAAACCGGTTGGAGGGTTTGTATTGATTACAGAAAATTGAATGCCACTACTAGAAAAGATCACTTTCCCTTACCTTTTATTGATCAAATGCTTGAACGTTTAGCTGGACACTCTTACTATTGCTTTCTTGATGGCTATTCAGGTTATAATCAGATTGTGATAGCACCGGAGGACCAAGAGAAAACCACTTTCACTTGTCCTTTCGGTACTTTTGCTTATAGAAGGATGCCTTTTGGTTTGTGCAATGCTCCAGCTACCTTTCAAAGGTGTATGGTAAGTATCTTTTCGGAATATGTTGAAAACATAATTGAAGTGTTCATGGACGACTTTAGTGTCTTTGGTGATTCATTTGACCTTTGCTTGAATAATTTGTCTCTAATCCTTGAACGATGTGTTGAAACAAATCTTGTGCTAAATTGGGAGAAGTGCCATTTTATGGCAACTCATGGCATAGTTTTAGGCCATATAATATCTTCTAAAGGCTTGGAAGTCGATAAATCTAAGATAGACCTTATTCGTGCTCTAACCCCTCCCACTACGGTGAGGGAGATACGTTCTTTTCTTGGTCATGCAGGTTTTTATCGTAGATTCATCAAGGACTTTTCCAAGATAGCATCACCACTTTGTAACTTATTGCAAAAAGACGTGGTTTTTAACTTTGATGAGAAATGTATGGCGGCATTCAATCGTTTGAAAGAACTTTTGATTTCAGCCCCTATCATTAAACCACCGGATTGGAGCAAGCCTTTTGAGCTCATGTGTGATGCAAGTGACTATGCGGTTGGCGCGGTGCTTGGGAAGCGTGTGGGGAAGATACCTCATGCCATTTATTATGCTTCTAGAACGTTAAATGAGGCCCAACAAAACTACACAACCACTGAAAAAGAGTTATTAGCCATTGTTTTTGCTTTAGAAAAGTTTCGCTCTTATCTAATTGGTACAAAAGTTGTTGTTTTTTCTGATCATGCAACACTTAGATACTTGCTTACAAAGAAAGAGGCGAAACCGAGGCTCATACGATGGATATTACTCTTGCAAGAGTTTGACATTGAGATCAAAGACAAGAAAGGAATTGAGAACACCGTTGCGGATCACTTGAGCCGTCTTGCTGTGGACAAGGAGACTATCCCGTTGCGTGAAAGTTTCCCGGATGAGCAACTATTCTCAATTGCCTTTGGAGAACCATGGTACGCTGATATTGTTAATTACTTAGTGTCTAAACAAATCCCAAAGAACTTGTCTCGTCTTTGAGAGGGACAAACTTAAGAAGTTAGGAAACCAATACATATGGGATGATCCATACTTATGGAAGCATTGTAGTGACCAAGTAATACGTAGGTGTGTTCCCGAAATTGAATTTAATTCTATCTTGTCTTTTTGCCACTCATATGCTTGTGGAGGACACTTTGGGAGTAAGAGAACCGCTCTCAAGGTACTAGAATGTGGTTTCTTTTGGCCAACTTTGTTTAAGGATGCACATGCATTTTGTATCACATGTGATAGGTGCCAAAGAACCGGCAATCTAGGTGCTCGAAATCAAATGCCGCAAACTATTATTCAATTTGTGGAGGTTTTTGATGTATGGGGAATTGATTTTATGGGCCCTTTTGTCAATTCTAGTGGGAATTATTATATTTTGCTTGTTGTGGATTATGTCTCGAAATGGGTGGAAGATAAGGCCACCCCAACTAATGATTCTAAAGTTGTTTCAGATTTTGTGCAAGCTAATATATTTGCAAGGTTTGGCATTCCAAGGGCGATAATTAGCGATGGAGGTTCACACTTCAAAAACAGGTTCTTGCAAAGCTTGTTAAAGAAGTACAATGTGTCGCATAGGATTGCAACTCCCTACCATCCACAAACAAATGGACAAGCCGAGGTGTCTAATCGGGAGGTGAAATCCATTCTTGAAAAGATGGTGAATCCAACAAGGAAAGATTGGAGTTCGCGACTTAATGATGCTTTGTGGGCGTATAGAACCGCATATAAAACACCTATTGGGATGTCTCCTTTTAGGCTTGTTTATGGTAAACCTTGTCACTTACCCGTGGAAATTGAGCATAAGGCGTTTTGGGCTATTAAGCAATGCAACATGGAGTTGGATGGTCTTTGGAAAGCAACGGAAGTTACAACTTCAATAGTTAGAGGAGATTCGCAATGATGCATTTGAAAGCTCACGGATTTACAAGGAAAAGACGAAAGCTTTTCATGATAATATGATTACAAAGAAACAATTTTGCATTGGGCAGAAAGTGCTTTTGTTTAATTCTCGTTTGCAATTATTTCCGGGTAAATTAAGGTCACGTTGGATTGGACCTTTTATTGTGACTAATGTGTTTTCTCATGGTGCAGTGGAAATTCGTAGTTTAGCTACAAGTAATGAACTTAAAGTGAATGGGCACCGGTTGAAACCATATTATGAGAACTTCTCTTCGGATGTCGTGGAAGGAGTTAATCTTGTGGAAGTACTCCCTCTGGAGGAGTCGTAGAAAGCAAGGAGATAGTCGGGCTGACGACTTTAAACCAAGCGCTAAATGGGAGGCAACCCATCGGTTTTGTATCTCTTATCTTTTATTTCCTTTTCTTGTCATGTTTTTACTTTTTCTGATTTTTTGTCACTTTTCCGTTAGGATTTCCCACCTTGACTTTCTTTGGACGATTCAATTACATTGAGGACAATGTAAAGTTTAAGTGTGGGGGAGTGGGTTGCTTTGTAAATTTTTCAAAATTTTCAACTTTTGTGTAATTAGTGAATAAGAAAACTCCAACTTGTAGTTAGTTTAGAGTCACATAGTATACATGTCGCTAAGATTACATCGAAATTCTCATAATAGTGACTGAACTTAGAGATGACAGAGAACATGATCGGGTTTCTTACTTGTATGAGAGTTAAAGTTGGATTTAACCATGCCAGTGGCAAATAAGGTGCAGACTGAATTCGGTATTAGAGTAGTGATCCCCTATAGTGGAGACTACCCATGTTACATAATGTGAGGCACCAACCTTCAATTCTTTGTACCTGTCTAAATTTGTGCTTTTAGAGTGTGTGTCACCATACGTAAATTCCGGGCAGAATGGTGAGCTGTCCAACCTCCCACCATAGAAGCACTATTTTGATCTCTTGAGTGCTATTTTTATCAACCATGTTGGTGACATCGAATTGCTAACTTACATACCACTTGTAATCTTGTTCGCAGTTAGCACCATCCACCTTATCTCTCTCTACACCAACAGGTCCATAGAAACACCATCATCATCAACAAGAGGAGCATCACGAATTCGAAGGAAAGTTGAAGACGTTCAAGGTTTACAAGCAACAATACGGAAATGGGCAGATTTCAGATTTGAGTAAAGCAACAAGACAAGGAGCAGAATTTTTATAAGTTGAAGACTATTGTATAAGAGCGAAATTATCAAGGATGAGAGTTCGAGAAGTTTATGATATCAAGACATACAAGTTGTGAAGAATCAAGTGGTAAAGTACTTACACCATGGCCTTTGTACTTACGTTTTTGTTTTATCTTATTTGTATTTTATTTTTCTCTTGTCTTAAAAAAAAAAAAAAAAAATTAAATTAAATTTTGGATTTGTATAGTTTGTTTTTAGTTTTATATTCTTTCAATAAAGCCGATGGAAAGAAGGAATATCTATAATGAAGTTTCAAGCGACAAGGAATTTGAGGGAAAGAATCACATTGTCGAGATTCTACGAAGTTCAAGAGTTATCATCAAAGAGTTGAAGACCGAAGACGAAGATGAAGACACCGATTGAAGACCGAAGACGTTTCTATGGATGCTGTGAGAGTGGTGCTAGCTGCACGCCGAACGGATACGAGGTAAGTAAGCATATTCCAACCTTCGTTAAGTGGTTGATTTCCTTTTGAAGAGATCATCAGAAAAATGGGTTTTCAAAATTTTATAAAAGATGTGGGTTTTCAAAATACTTCGGAGGGTTTTTACCTTCCTACCATTCAACGTGTCGCAGGATTCTCTCTTCATTCCAACCTGGACACATGTGTGACCCCATAAAAAGATGTTTATTATTGAGTGCAAATTCATAAAATCCTTTCGTGTGAGGCAGAGTCGAGACTTTCGATCACTCCGAACCCGAATTTTAGTCGAGAAGGGATGGTTATTTCTCTCTCAACTTTTAAGAATGAGATTGTGTTCATTTATGTGTCTAACTTCTTGTGACTAGTGTGCAGAATCTCTATATCTTCTTAGCGCGTTGGATACTATTATTACGGAGAACTAGTAAGTTGGAAAAATAGGTTTTGTGGGTATATCTCTAGTAAACCCTCACGAGACTATAACTCGTCCACTAGGGACACCTAGGGGTTTAAAGGCTTGTTATTTATGCTAAAAGTGACCGTAGCCTTGACGACACGGAGTTGTATGTATCTTTCTGAATTGTTTTGTTTGATTTGCTCGAGGACTAGCAAAGTCTAAGTGTGGGGGAATCTGATAGGTGTCTAAAACACCTAATTTACTATCTTGTAGTTACGCTTTCTTTGCTATTTTTCTTGTGAATTATGTACTTTACGCGTGTTTTTGAGTTATCAGGGGCAATGGAGTCCTTGGGAGCAAAAGAATGAGAAAAGGTTCTTTTGGAGCGTAAAAGAAACATAGTCCAAAACACTGGCGAGTTATACTTAGAACCAGGCTGATGTTGCGCAAGGAGGGGTGAAGGATCTATTGTCGGTTTTCTGAGACTGATAGGCTAATTGATACATGGATAGCCCTTATCAGAATTCTGGGTGCCTGTGGTACTTATTATCATTACCTCACCCTCGAATTCAGAAGAGAATTCAATTCTCAACCATTTTTCTTTCTCCAAATTTGGTTCTGCTACTCAATAGAAGTGGAGGTCGATAGGTTTTGCTGTAGTTAATGGTTGTATGGGTTCAAGTGAAGAAGGTGTTTCCGTTCGAACCAGAAAAGAAGGAGGATTGATTGATAGCTTTAATGGCTGCTGAGGAATCAAAGCTAGGGTATTTAAGTTAAACCCAGAACTGAGTCAACGGCGAGAAATCTTGTGTGAAGTGAGGTTGAAATCGAGGAAGCTTATTATCATAATGGTCGATTGATGATGGGTCTTGGTTGAATCGAATCCGATGCTGTAAATGATGGAGAGAAAAGGGATCTGTGATGAATGTTGCTTCTGTTGAGGTCAAGAATTAGAAGATGGGGTATGATGTGAATTTGATAATGAAGTACAGATCGAGGGTAGTTGTTGGTGGTTCATGGAAGGGAGGAGAAAAGGAGTCTTTGGCTAAGGTATGAATTGAAGATTGAGAAGTGGTTGCAGTCTGTAGGTGCAGTCCAAAAATGGTTATTCTGGTGATGTTGGTGCACAAGAAGATGTAGATGGAATTATGTGATGCAATTGGCTACAAGGGAATGGTGCTTCTTCAAGGAGATTTGGGTGATTGAATGAGTCGAATCTTGGCTTGAATTTGAGTGTAGCTGTTATGTGGCAGGTGGTGCAAACTGGTGATTGTTGTGGCAGAAATTGAGATGAGTTGCTGCAAGAGAGCAAGGGAATTCATGTTGCAGCTGGAGCCACAGATGATCTTTGTTGAATTTGGGGTTTGTTCTTGTGTTCAAATGTGAGGCTTGTAGTTCAGGGCTGGCTGAGTTGTGTCATGAGGGATAGAATGAAGCTACAGGGGCTGAGATGACCTGGGTTGTACTAAGCTACATCAAATGGGAAAGATGGAGAATTTGAGGCAGAATGCAGTGGTGATGTCTTGAGCAGAATGAGGTTGTCGATACAATGTTGTTGGCTTGAGTGAACGATTGAGTAGATTCACTATTATATGTATGTTAGGACCACAGCTGGGAAAAGAGTTACAGGTGCAAATGGCAGATATGCTGTAAAATGGAGAAAGGAGCTGGAATTGCAGCTGCTGTGGTTGTACCAGGTCCTTGCAGAGTATGAGGTGATTGGAACGGAGTAATGTGCAACTGCAATTGATGATGGCATGAGCTGGTATAGTTGAGAATTGCAGGGAAGTGCTGATGTGCTTGACAGGGAATTTCAGGTGAAGCTGCAGTTGTGGTTGAATGGGTTTTGATTAAAATGAAGGGAAGTAGCTTGTGTTGTTGATTGCAGGCCATGGTTGGAATTGGAACTGCAGAGCACTAGCCTGATGCTGTGAAGAAGCTAAGTGTGCAGGAGCTTGAATTGAGATGGTGTAAGCTATAAAGCTACAACTAATGACTGAGCTGGAGCAGTGAAGCATGATGGTTGATTTGTAGCTGGGATTGGAGCATCTAATGAGATGCAATGCAAGGAATGGAATGTGCAGATTTGCTGCAATGATATGGAGAGTGGTGGACTGAAATGGATGGCTGCAGTGTTGCAGTTAAGTAGATGCAGCCAAGTAAGGCAGTGGAGCTGTAATTCACTTAGTGTTGTGGCTGTGTGAGGAACAGAAATGGGAGAAGCTAGGGAATGGAAATTGCAACTGAGTTGCAGGATGTGGTGGTACTATACAAGGTCTGGTGCAGCTGAAGTGGTTAATGGAATTGCAAATGAGACACCTGAGGAGATTCAAGGGTTGTGAAAGCTGAGCAACAATGTGAGCTGTAAGGGTTGTTGTGAAACTGCAGATTGAGTTGGTTGAGTTGGGCTGCAAAGTGACATGGTAGTGCAATTGCAGAGATTGAGATGTTGGGAGTATCAACTGGTTCCGTTGACATAGTTTAGTGCAGGCCAAGATGGCTGGAAGGGAAGCACTGATGCACAATGATAGTGCAGCACAGTTCAGGCCTGTGCAAAATGGCTTTGGCCAAAACCATTCAGGCTGAGTTAGACTTTGACTCAGCTCACTCAGCCTCTGATTCACATGACTCGGGTCTGACCGAGTTGACCCGAGCTGACTCGTTGACCCCGACCGATCCGACTCGTTGACCGGTGACCGGGCGGACTTTGCCGGTCACCGGAGCCGTTTTCCGGGCACTTCTCCGGCCGATTTCCGGCCATAATACCAGTTTTCCGGTGACGACTTTTTGGACATATTTTCTACACGGGTTTCTCTCTCTTGTGGGCTTGGTGGATTTTTATCTAATGGACTTTGAGACTTGACCTAATTTTGGAAGAAAGGAAAAGCTATAAAAAGAGGAATTCTACAACTTTTGGAAATCATCTTATTCTTGGGGAACTTGGAGAGCCGCTTTTGTTTACGCAACTAGGGTTTGCTTTTGTTCATCTTCTTCTTTATTCAACTTATATTTTTGGTGATGAACTCCATAGCTATGAGTAGCTAATTTATTCATTATTGGTTAAGGATGTAGTCCTATTTCTAAAACTTGTGTTTGCTTTATGTATTAGTTTTCTCTCTTGATTATCGTTCAATTCTCTACTGTTTTTAAGAATCACATGATTGATGTATTGTGATAGGATTATGATGTTTGATTAGTTAAGTGGCCAATTAATTGAACTTGCATCCTAGTCCATAGCTATTTTAGGGTTTTTCATCGAGCGATAACCCTGAATACGAGTAGCATGATATGTTTACGGTTTGTAGTAATACACTCTTGTAATCATATGTAGAGTTTGACCATTGTCCGAATTGTTATGCGCAACGCATGACAATTGCATTGATTAGCCTATTTCTGAAACTTAATGCTCCTAGGAATTGAATTTAATTAGCGCAAGGCGTTAGGTTATTCTTTAGGTTGAATTCACATACGCAGCTCTGATGTGTGAGTTGATGAACTTAGGAAATTATTAGATTATCTTGCTCTCTTGATTCTCTAGGCTTTTGATAATATAAGAGATTAAATCATAATTCTAATCATATATGCAAGCACATGTCTAAGATTGAAGATGAATTCCTTGACCAATATCTTTCTCTATTGATTACTTTCTACAATTTACTTTGCTTTTAATTTACTTTTATTGCTTACATAAGAATCAGAAATCCCCCCAATTGGTTACTTTAAGAAATTGATTACGAAATATCTACAATCGCCTCTCTGTGGATACGAACTCTTTCTTATCATATACTTTAGGAAAGTGAAATTATTTTTGACGCATACGACAGCGATCATTATGTCGAAGGAACCACTTTATTGTCATGGAGCCATGGTCGTCCGAGTATCATGTGATAGTCAGGCTCTTGTTCGATCACGTGAAACTTGGCCTTTGATTGAATAGACCCCACCTTCAAGTCTATGTATGCATATCCATATGTATGGATCTGGCTTCCTTCAAAACCTGTCATCAAGATGGGAACAATCTTACTCTATAGGAACTTGGCCGCTTTGAGAGTCTTCATAGTGATGATATTTGTAGAAGCACCTGTATCAACGAGAGCTCTTTTGAATTCAGAGTCTTTGATAAACCCGGTTACATACATGGCTCGATTATATATGTCTTTCATCTGCCATGCGGTCCTATTATCTGAATGTGATGTTGTCAATCGAGTGTTCGGACACCATGGATACTTCAATGACTGGAGACGATGGAATTAGTTGCACTTAGGATGATATTTGGTTAAGTGCAGCAAATGTGTTCGTACGTTGATCTCTGGAGAAGTGTAGAAGCTCACATAAACTCTCGATTAGATGTGTAACTTCCTGATCCACCGACTTTTCATAAGTGGTGAAGCTGTTGGCTTGAGGGTTAACGTCAGCGGTGTCAAGAGACGGGCGTTCTACAACCTGAGCTCCTAAGATTCTTGTCAAGTCCACCATGCAATACAAGTTATCGATTGCCGCTTTCAATCGATTTATGTTCCTTTCCAAGACTTTTTGCCTTCGTGCTAGTTCGGCTATCAAATGCAATGATAGATGATAAAGGAGTAGTAAAGTAAGGATGGCGAATATTACTAGAATCATTCGGATGATCCAAAGAAGCATCACCATTTGAAAGACTGGAGTTTTGAGTAACTGAATTAGATCTAAAGCCGACCATCTTTGTGAGAATTGAGATTTCAACCGAGAGAATGATCTCCCACTGTGGTCGCAAATCTGTAGATGGAGCAAAACGAGTTGCTAGTTTTTACGGAATTGAGGAGACAACCGTGAGGAAGGAACTCCTTGAACCGAGCGAACTTTTAAACCTCACACAGATGCACTGCAAGAAGGGAGTGCTTTGAATTCGAGAGATCAATCTATAGTACTCCGGCCTAAACCAAGACAATGGCCGTTCCAGAGTAAATTCAGTCACAAGAGAGGATGGGTCGATCTGTAGGAGGGAAGCTGAGAAATGTGTGAGATCAATGGTGATCGAAGATATAGGTGTGTTGTGTATTCTGAAATAAGATAAGTTCTGAACGATTGAATTTGCTCTATTGAGAGTAATTTCTCAGACGTTGAGTTGTTAATCTCATGTTGTCTATTTGACGTGAGATTGTCTTGTGTTTCAATGATGATTCAGAACTTATTTATATTGCTAGAATTGTAAACACCATGATCCCATGAAGTGTGACAGTTGATGGAATCAAAGAGTGGAGAAGTGGAAATCGTGTTAAAACCAGTTGCTCAACGTGCGGAGACTTGGTCGATTTTCCATCCACTACTTTGTTAACTCCTTCAACTGATTGCACGACTTGCTCACATTCTCATCGTGTGTATGAACACACGTGACGTAGACCGCCAGACCAAAACCCTAGTTAATATCCCCCATGTGACACGATTGATGTCTCGTGATTTAGTTAGTCAGTTGCTGACTTCATGACTTCATGGGACGATGAGTCCTTGTATTTTTGAGTCGAACGTGATTTGCAAATGTTCTGAGACTCATGAATTGAACGTGTCTGTTGAGACAGAGGTATGATTCTCACGTAAATGTTGATAGTTAAGGTGAGCAAATATTGCTCATTCGATGGATTGTTGAATATTGACAATTGAACCAATATTCCTTAGTCTGAACAAATATTGCTCATCTGAGAAAATGTTGCTCGTCTGATGAATTATTGATAGCATGACCAAATAAAATATTAATTTAAATACCAGCAAATGAACCAAGTATAATTAATAAAATGTTGACCATGAGATCATCGTAAAATTATTAGTGTTTGAATCCGGAATTATGAACCTTGGACTCAAAACCCTAATTCGATCAATTGATGGTTTATTGAAAATTAACCACGGAAGGAGGGACCGGCTACATGGGATCATGGGTCGACCATGTAGCGCCCAGATGCTCAAGTGAGCAAATACCAAGGTCTCTTGAAGACTTGTTGATTTGTTGATGAGAGGATGATTAAATGTTGGTTTAATCATTTATTAAAATAATGCTCGTCTGAGCCTTAGGTAATAAAACCTAATTAATTATGAAGAGATGAGGGACCGACCAAGGGGTCATGAAACCGGCCCTGGTTGGTCACGGGATCGACTGACGATCATTCCATGAATTTCCAAATTGTTTGGAAGAATTCTGGACCTAATACGTGCAATCGTGCAAATTAGGTCAAATTGTGAAAATGTGTGGGACCGGCTCCTTGCAAGCCAAAGAGCCAACTTGGTCGGTCAAGGTAATATGCTCGCGTCGCCAAAATGCTCGTGCCTCAGTCCTGAGAATTTTGATATTTTCTGATGTGCGTTTGAGCAATCATTTGAGAAAATATGAAGAAATCAGGGATTTTGCTGAAACTGAGGAAACTTCATGAGATGAAGGAAAATAATTATAAAATGAAGGAATCATGGAGTGTGGGACCGGCTATGGCCAAGGCATGGCCGGTCGGCCAATGATCCCGGTCCCCTAACACTTTTCCTAATTTTATTATATTTTTCATGATTTTATGGAAATACCATGAAATCAAGGAGTTTGTTGAAATAAAGGAATTTTCCTTGAAGTGAAGGAGTTTCCATGAGATGAAGGAAACAAATAATATTAATGATAATAAAATAAGGGCGTGTGGGACCGGCTTGGGCATGGTCGGCCGGCTAGGGCCCGGTCCCGTGAGTTTTCCCTAATTTTATGTATTATTTCCATGATTTGAAGGAATTTTCATAATTTGAAGGAAATATCATGAAATCAAGGAATTTCATGGAATGAAGGAAACATAAAAAATATTAATGATAAAGTAAGGGGCGTGTGGGACCGGCTAGGGCATGACCGGCCGGCTAGGGCCCGGTCCCACGAGTTTCCCTAATTTTATATTATTTTTCATGACTTGAAGGAAATATCATGAAATTAAGGAGTTTTCATGAGATTAAGGAAATAATAATAAAATAATGAGGAATCATGAGGTGTGGGACCGGCCACGACTAGGGCATGGCCGGCTAGTAAACACGGTCCCATGACACCTTTCCCAATTTTATATTATTTCCTTGATGCGAAGGAAACACCATGAAACTGAGGAGTTTCCTTAAAACGAAGGATATTTGTTCAAATGAAGAGATTTTCATGAGATCAAGGAAAATAATAAAAATATGATAAAATATAGAATTTGGACGTGGAACTGGTCACGACGTGACTGGCCGGCCGGTGAGCCCAGTCCCCTAGCGCCTTGACTAATATTTTATTATTTTATTATTTTTTTCATATTTTGCATAGGTTCATCGTTCTTTCGTATTTTGGAATGCTCGTTCGTGCATTTAGGTGCTCGTTGGTGTATTATTGCTGAGTACACTTGCACCATTTTAGTCGGAGCTTACTCGATAGTTGCTCAGATGCCCGTGTGTTGAATATTTATTACTAACCCATGGAATTCTGATGGGAAGAACCATGAATTGAAGTAATGAAATATTATGGAAAACATAGAATATTTTCCAGGGATTCAGTTAATGAATGTCATGATTTAGGAATAATTAATTGATGGCTCTATACTAGTACGATCGTCTAGGAGCATTAATTATTCATGAATTGAGTGATATGAGCTTGTTGAAGCGTCATATTTCTTTTATATAGTCAGGGAAAACATTGTTACATCCTGAAGACGTTATTGCTCTATACCAGCAGGCAAGCTGTCTAGGAGCCGTCCAATCTTTCGATTTTACATATAAGTAATTACTGAAATTGCTCAGTATTCATGAGATATGCCGTTGCCTCAGCTGAGAGACTACACATCTACATATACTCTGAGAGACAGTATTCTCAGTCAGAGATTCTCTGGCATGAGCTTTCATACTTCAATGAGAGACATGAGCCTCAATACTCATCTGATTGCTGGATCAGGAGCATGTATAATTATGGTTTTACGATTTTAACCCTTGTCGAAAATTCACCATCTACACTCAAATGAAACTAGTTATAGATTTGTTCAATTGATATATTCTCATAGAAGTATACAAGAACACAATTGAAGCAAAATCGGTTTGATTCACTCAAAACAATTCGTGAATATTATAGCCACGGTTTGCAAAGAATGCATTCCTTATTATATAAATGTATTAGTTTATGAACAAACCGATTTTAGAACTTTAACCACTCAAGTATGCAAACAAGTACGCATACTTAAAGTAGCCGGTCTGAGTTTGGGTTCGCCAGTATGCAAACGTGTACGCATACTTCCAAATACAACAGAAATTTCCGGACCCAAACCCTTCGTGAGTACGCGTACGGGTATGCGTACTTAGGTACTCGGAATTTCACAACTAACAGGTAAGCGTAGGGGTATGCATGCTATAGTTCCGGACATGGATCACATATATGCAAGAACACATACTATGATTATAATCCAATGATGGTTAAGTGTTCTAAACTCTATTTCAATCATTGAAACATTCTTAGAGGATGACAATAGTTTTTTTCACGAACTATTAACATCAGAGAAATTTTCAAGTTATTGAAATAATCATAACCAAGTCTACACCAGATGATTATATCACACAAACCATGTAAGATGTTACTCAACGATTTTCACATGATCATCTTTTGACTTTCGTCAAGAATATAAGATGAACTTGGTTGAAGCGAAAGCTTACCAACACATATTTCGAGAAATATGTAAGCAAGTTAAACTCAACTCAAGATCTCAAATGTGTATAATCGAATACTATATAGTAATACGACTTTTGTCTCAATATAGTAGAAATAGACTTTCCAAGTGATAGATGAGTTTTAGTCTCCACATAACTTTTGTTGATGAAGTTCCACAAGATCTCCTTAGTAGTTCTTCGTCTTCAATTGATGAACGCCGTGAAGTTTAATGCTCAACTACATAATTTATCCTAGTCCGAGATATCACTATAAGTAGGCTAGAAATCAATACTTATAGTTTTGATCACTAACATTGACAAACAAGCTTGAGATTCAACGATTGCGAGTTCGACCGAGCCGTGCTTTAACAATATCCCCCTTTGTCAATTTTAGTGAAAAAACTATCAATACATATGGATTACAAAATAAATAAACTTTGTAGCTTCTCATCCAAATGCTTGATCTCCTTGGTTCTTCAACATTACTCGAAATCTTCATCACTTCCAAGTACTCCAATGATTCCAAATGTGTTCAACTCAGCATCATAGTTGTTGAAGATCCGTAGCTATAACAATGATAAAACAGTTGCTCTCAATCATTGTTATACAGTGTCATAGTATTATTACACAACATCAAAGTCCAATTGTATCACAACTTTGACAACAATACTATGGTGATTTGTATCACTCCTCTTTAGTCAATACTTCATCTCACAATGAAAACCACTCCCCCTTACATAATGATCCGTAAACCATATGTATTTGTAGTGTGACTACACATTAATTCTCCCCCTTTTTGTCAATATAAATTGGCAAAGGTACGAAAACTAGTGGGATCCTCATGAAATTTTCATAGAGATACTTCATGACCAAAAGAGAACAACATACCAACTTGTTTCGATGATTTCACATAGTCGAAACTTAGTGTATTCATCAAGGAGTTTATAAAGATACAAGAAAACTCCTACAATATTCTACAACCGCACTCTCCATAAAGATTTGACAATTAAGCACAAGTTATATTAATAACTCTCCCCCATAAAATGTCATTCCCGAAAGAACAACAAGAGCGACCTTACTTTCACAAGAAAAGAAGGATTTCTTCGGACATTAACAAATCACATGAATCATGAATTTATATCCAAAAATCTCAATAACCACAAGGAAAATGATCAATTCAATTGGCCATGCTCAACATAAGAGAACTTACGGAGCCGCACAGTACATACACAAAGATGTGGATCAGGGAAAGACCAATAATGCGGAATAATCAAAGATTCATTCTATTTTTCATCAATATTTGCACTAATAGACTTAATCTTTTTAAACAAAAGTTCATCCTATCTTCCATCAATATTTGCATACGACATAATAGGCTTAACTTTTGTAGTCAAAAGTTCATTCTATGTTTTATCAATATTTTCATACCGACATATAATAGAGTTAACTTTTGAACATATATGGGACAGTTAAGGTTCACGGACGTAAACAACATATCCCATAACAATTTGCTATATATAAAACCATAAAGATTAATACTGCAAAAATCATCTTCCAAATCACTTAGAATTTAAATAAATAAATCTAAAAACATTGCAAGATGAAAATGTTGGCAATAGCTATGTGTACTCACAATAATGGCTATTCCAAACCCTAGTTATCCTTCTTAAAAAACACAAGAATAAATTCTCATAAGAAGTTTCCTAGAAAAAGTAGATAAAACACGAAAATCCAATCATCATCTTCATCATCGGAGAGCATAAATGTGGCACGCACCTTATCCATGTCCTCCTTGATTTCGGGAAACTTAGTAGCAATCACATGTAATTGTTCTTGCACACACCTTACCTTGGCATCAATTTTACGAACACCCTTGTGAATTTCATGAAGAAGCTTCACGGAGGAAGAATCACACGAGTCAACAAGAGTATCACATCTTTGTCTCTTGTAAGCATTTTCCTACATACGTTTGAAAGTACAAGGGCGAACAAGCTTGGGAGTTCCAATAGAGGGAGCAATGGAGAAGGTGCGACAAATTCGCTCAATCAAGCAAGGATAGACTAACTTCTTGTTGGAAGAAGTCATCGACAACATTTGTAAATGATAAACCCACAAATGTCGAGACTTTGAGTTCCCAACTCAAGGATATAGACCAACTCCGCAAACTCACGACTCCAACGAGAATTCTCAATCGTTGAGGGACAAAGATTAGAAATACCAAGTCTTCTAAAAGACATCAAGGCAAGACTAAGATGAATAGTAGGAAATTTCCCTTCATTCCAATCAACACTCTTACCGCAAAGACCGTTAGAAATGGTTTCATAAGATGGTCTTTCACGACTAGGTCTTGGAAGGAGAAAACTCCATAAGGGAATTTTAGTGATCCTTGACATCAACTCTCTATTAACAAGAATCCTTTGTCTATTTATCATGGTCTTGAATTCCATGCCATCATAATTAACATCATATATGTTAGCATAGAAGATTCTTGTAAGAGTGTCAAAACCTTGTCCAAGACCATCAAAGATATTCCCAAGATTAAACTTTTTAAAACACACCAAATATTCTTTATGTCCACTAACAAAATCCAATTTCTTTTCTAGAATAAACTTATTAGATGAAATCCTTTCAAAAACCTTGCCACATGAATTATTGACAAATCTAATCCTAATAGAACTTTGATTTATAGGTAAGTTCATGCTAGAAAAAGATGAATAACCCAAGTTTTTTGAAACTTCTTTTGAAACCTTGAAATTCCTCATGAAATTTAGAAATTGGGAGAGATTAGAGGAAGAGAAGACTTACTTGATATGTCCCTTGAAAACCCTTTTCACTTTTTGATCTCCAAAGATAATTAATGGAGAAAACACATGAACCCTAGAAAAGTTCACGTACGCGGACAAGAAGGGAGGTAGAAGAAAGATACGCGTACCACTATTTTTATAGACCCAAGGATGAGCTTGGACCCATTCCTGAACCACGACCCACAAAAGAGAAATGTAGGATTTTTTAAGTGTTCAGTACCAAGGATCGCAACCTATGAGGACACAATATAGTGTGGAAAACAGATAGTAGAAAGACCACATACTTTTATCCTCGAGTGAACAGACTGATAAAAAGAAATCAGTCAAGGAGTTTTTTCTAAAAAAAAACCCAATGTTCAAAACAAATTACACCGTTACTTACCCCATCTCAAGTTATATAAAAATGGGGTAGATCCAAACTTGTTACCAAGAGGCAGTATGTGTAGAGTCAATCTCATGCACAGGTTCCGGTTGATATTTGTGAACAGTACCAGTGATATAATCATAATAATGATGATAATCAGGGTTAATAGAGCTTTCTAACTCTTTTTTCTTATGATTAGGAAGAAATGTTTTCTGACATTTAGAACCTGCACCAAACCGACAAGAATTCCGTTTATTGAATTCATATCGGTTGATAGTATGTTTAGTTCGTACATCATGCTTGCATGATTTGACAGATACAAAACTTTTATCAGAACAATTCTTTTCCTCAATCAAATTGAGTTTTTCTAAGAATTTGAAAACTCCTTCAAAAGCTTTAAATAGATCTTTGTCAATAGATCCATCATGATAGTATTCCTCAAAAAGATTAAGAAGCAATCTAGAGAGATTCCATACCTTTGAGCTTTGACTTTGTTTTCTCGAGCGATTTTTCTTAGAAGAACTTTTAATTTTTCCTTTAGACTGTTTTTCATTGTCTTAGATGAAGATAGATTATCTAGGGAGACCAGAGGTCTAGTAGATAATAAGCTTAGAAAGAACAATCTTTAAGGACTTCTGACGTGCGTTACAGATTCCCAGAACAAGTTTCCCAAAGTAATTTCCCATAAGGACAAACTTTAAGGATTAATCAAACACAAACTTATTAGGTTTATAATGTTTGCCTGCTCTGATACCAATTGAAAAAGCGGGGTCTAGCAACCACACCCAATATTTCATTCGGTAATCTGAATAGACAAACTCCAATATACTTTCAAGAGAATTAACTAGACAGTCGGACTTAATCTATAGAAAAGTATATCAAAGAGTTTATATCTCAATTCCTCAATTCAATCTGCAATCAACAAATAGGAATTTGCGAGTCCGATTGAATAAGAGAAATAACTTGGATGGTATCACAAACCAATATCTAAGTGTCAATCAATTCGATCAACAACCCAAAGGTCGGATTCAAGAACTGATTGAACTTAACGCACAACCTGTGATATTTCTATTATATAAAAAAATATAATGCGGAAAAGAAATAACACAGACACCAGAATTTTGTTAACGAGGAAAACCGCAAATACAGAAAAACCCCGGGACCTAGTCCAACTTTGAACACCATACTGTATTAAGCCGCTACAGACACTAGCCTACTACCACTGAACTTCAGACTGGAATGTAGTTGAGCCATAATCAATCTCACACTGATCAAGGTACAGTTGCGCTCCTTAGGTCTCTGATTAATATCTTATGACAATAGCTGTTTTCACGAACTATTAGCATCAAAGCAATTTTCAAGTTATTGAAATTATCATAACGAAACATTCCAAGTCTACACCAAATGATTGTATCACACAAACCATGTAAGATGTTACTCGGCGATTTTCACAGGATCATCTTTTGACTTTCGTCAAGAATATAAAATGAACTTGGTTGAAGCGAAAGCTTACCAACACATATTTCGAGAAATATGTAAGAAAGTGAAACTCAACTTGAAATCTCAAATGTGTATAATCGAATACTATATAGTAATACGACTTTTGTCTTAATATAGGAAATAGAGTAGAAATAGTGTGCCAATATTGTGATTAATATTTTACTGGGTCACGTTACCAATAAATAATTCGTCGAGTTGAGCAATACTTGCTTAGTTGCTCGAATATTGATCCAACTATCAATATTCAGTAATTTATCAGTAATTCGTCGAATTGAGCAATACTTGCTCAGTTACTCGAATATTGATCCAACTATCAATATTCAATAATTTATCAAGATAATTCGTCGAATTGAGCAATACTTGCTCGATTTAACTCGAATATTGATCCAAATATCAATATTCAAAGAATTTATCGATAATTAAATCGAATTGAGCAATACTTGCGCAGTTGCTCGAATATTGATCCAACTATCAATATTCGATAATTTATCGATAATTAAATCGAATTGAGCAATACTTGCTCGAGTTTGCTCGAACATTGATCCAACTATTAATATTCAATAATTTATCAGTAATTCGTCGATTTGAGCAATACTTGCTCAGTTGCTCGAACATTGATCCAACTATCAATATTCAGTAATTCATCGAATCGATGCTCAGTTGCTCGAATTTACAATATTTGCTCAGACGAGCAATATCTAAGAACTGTACGTCTAACATGTTCAATCCATGAATCATTGAGAATTCGTCAATCATGCTCAATCCAACAAAACCTAGACTCATTGTCTAATCAGTCAACAACTGACTAATTAAATACACGTCTGCCTGGCAGACTCCACGATTCGTGAGACATCAATCACGTCACATGGGGGATATCACTTAGGGTTTTGGTCTGGCGGCCTACGACACGTGTGTTCATACACGATGAGAAATATGAGTAAGTCGTGCAAACGGTTGAAGGAGTTAGCAAAGTAGTGGGTGGACGGTTAACCAAGTCTCCACACGACCTGGAACTGGTTTCGCCACGATTTTCCATTTTCCCACTCTTTCACTCAAGAAACTGTCACACTTACAGGAGATCAAGGTTTTACTATTCTGACAATATAAATAAGCCTCTGGATCCACGATTGAACAAGAACAATTTTTCGAGCAATCACTCTCAGAAATTCCGTCAATCGACCAGAACTTATTCGAACTCGACAGTTCATCAATTTGCAGAAACCTTCAACACATCCACAAATCCTTGATCATCATTGATCCCACACAATTCTCAGCTTCCCTCCTACATATCAAACCATCTCCCTCTTTGTGACCGAATTGACTCTGGAACGACCATTGACTTGGTTTAGGCCGGAGTCCTACAGATTAATCTCTCGAACTCAAAGCACTCCCGTGCAGTGCATCTGTGTGAGGTTAAGCAGTTTGCTCGGTTCGATGAGTCTCGTTCGAACCGTCGTCTCCTTAATTCCTTGAAAACCAGCAAATAATTTTTCCCCATCTACAGAAATGAATCAACCCAAAATTTGTCTGATAATCCCGACTGAATTAAGAAATTTCTCCTTATATCTACAAGGTATCTATGTTTAGACTCGGCTAGTCCATTTTGCTTAGGAGTATGAGGGCATGAGAACTCATGAATAATGCCATGAACACTTAAAAAACCAACAAGATCATTGTGTAAAAATTATCCTCCTCCATCCATTCTAATCTTGATAATAGGAGTATGCAACAATTTTTCAACCATAGCCTTGAAGTATAGAAAGATTTCCTTGAATTCAGATTTTTTATATAATGGATAAATCCAATAAAATCTAGAATAGTCATCTACAATGTTGACATAATATCTGAAACCACTTGAAGAGATTACAGGACTAGGACCCCATAAGTCCATGTGAAGTAATTCTAGTGGAGATTTAGCTCTATGTGTAGACAAAGTAAAAGGTAATTTGTGACATTTTACTATAACTGACATTCATTGCAAAAAAGATGGATGAGCTAATCTTTGATGCCAAGTTGTTGCAGAAGTAATGTTGGAGAAGCAAGATTTGTAATCATGAGTCTTTAGAAATTTGATTGGATAGAGTCCTCCCTTATGTGGCCCTTGTAAAATGATCCTCCCAGTTGAGAGATCCTTAACATTAAAACCAACAGAATCAAATGTAATAGAGCAATTATTGTCCGTGGTGAATTTGTGAACTGGCAAAATATTTTGTGATGACTTTGGAAAAGAAGAACATTGTTTAGATCAAAGGTATAAGCATAAGCTGTTTTAGAAACATTACCAACATGAGTAATTGGCATACCTTCTCCATTTGCTGCTTGTATCTCATCCGCTCCTTCAAAAGATGTTGCTTGTGGTAACTCAGATTCATCATTAGTAATGTGATGATTTGCTCCAGAATCAGCATACCATGGATTCTCCCCATGATGTTTGCAGTAGAAAGCATAACACTTAGATTGTGTGGAGTATATGTATTCTGATAGGAAAAGTTTAACCTATGTATACACTCTAAGGCAAGATGACCATCTCTATTACAAATCTGAAAAATTTGTCAGATATAGGTGGAGGATTAGAAGATGAAGCTCCAATTGAAGGTCTAACATTAAATTGAGGCACAAAATTTGGTACTGATGTCATTTGATACTGAGAAAAACCTCTTGGATAATAAGACAATGGAGGTATAAAATATCCTAAGAAAGGATTTGTAAATCTTGGTGCTTGAGTATATCCTCTTCCACTACCTTTAAAGAATGAAGAACTAGGTCTAACATTAGCAGCAAATGCCATTGAATTGGCTTCAGATAACAAATTCTTTTGTTTTGTTGTAACAACTATCTCTTCACTTAAAAGAAGATTATGCATTTATTTGGATGTTACTAGAGGATTACGAATACGAATAGATGTACAGAAAGAACTACTCCCTCCGTTTTTGGAAAAGAGATACTTTCACTTTTTTAATTTGGCCTATTTTTAGGCTAAAATGAAAAAGTGAAAGTATCTCTTTTCCAAAAACAGAGGGAGTCTGGTCCTAATCCATTTAGTATAGTGACAACCAGTTCATCATCATTAATTCTTGATCCAGCAGCAAACAGCTCATCAGTTACCTTCTTAATTTCACTAAGAAAGTTAGAAACAATACTTGATCCTAGTTTTATAGATTGATGTTTGAGACGTAGTTGGATCGAATGTGTAGAGGAACTTCTTGCAAATCTTGATTCAATAGTTTCCCATAGATCTTTTGAAGAATCAGCTCCAGCTACATAAGGAATCGCAGCTTCAGAAATTGACATATGAATCCATAGTATGAGATTAGTATCATCATCATGCCAAGATGTATAACCAGGATTTACAGCATTATCGACCAAATAAGGAGGACAAGCCAAAGATCCATCAAGAAATCCATGGACTTTGTATCGTCTGAGAAGTGGAAGAAGAAGAGATTTCCAGGTAAGGAAATTATCATCTTCGAGTTTATATGAGAGAATTTGTGAGATTTGATTGAGAGGTACATTAGAGATTCTTGATTCTTAAGCAGCCATAGTGAGAGGAGATAACTAATGAAGAAACAGTGAAGAAATGAATGTTCAAGATTGACTGAATTAAAAAACTAGATCTGAATATTTGGAAGCCATTAATGGCGGTTGCGAAAGCTTATGTCTTTTGATACCTGGTATCATTTCATTACAGGATAAAAGAGTATTCAACTAACATCTCACATACGCACACTCTGTATATATAGAATAAGACAACGACTTAACAGAGAAGAAAGATAAGAAAGTTTCCGTACAGGACAGGCTGTAAACAGCTCACATGACCAATAAGAACCACCACTCACACAAAGAGAAGTGATAGTTAGAATCCCGGATCGAAATAAATTGAGAATCTTTTAATTAAGGATTTTAGTTTTATATGCTTTTAATTTCCAGCAATTAAAATGCATATCTTTAGAAAATAAAAATTGGTAATGTGCATTTACTAATTGGATATTTTCTAATGAGATTTTCGTTCAATATTTGGACAAAGCATTTCCAGGAATTATGGAAACCGAATTTGGAAATATATTGCATATCTTGAGAATATTTTCGGTTTTATAAATTCCTTGGTGTCCAAACTTCCTTGGTCTATAATTATTGAAGTTTTCATTTCAAGCAAACTAATCCTCAGAGCCAGCAAAACTACCTAGTTGTGTTGTTACTGGTGGAGCCGCCTATTCGGAAAGGAAAGTAACCTAATTAGGCGAAATCTCTTACGTCCGCTCGATTTAAAGACTTCTTTGGGATTGAGAAGCTATGGACTGAGTCGAGACAATACAACTAATCGGTTCACACTTCGTGTGATCGTCTATGGATATGAGATCGAGACAATACAATAATGAAGTATGCTACTTGATAAAAAGGTTCGGACTTAACCAAACACAATATGATTCACTTATCAAGTAAATAGGAATTAACGTTTGTGTAATTTACTTTAATTATAATAAAACAATTATAATGCGGAAATATAAAGTAAATGACACAACAAGATTTTGTTAATGAGGAAACCGCAAATGCGATATGCGGAAAAACCCCGGGACCTTGTCCAGAATTGAATCATCTCAGGATTAAGCCGCTACACAAAATTACACCTAACTTCGTATAGTTGAGACCAAGCAACTAAACCTATAGTTCACCTAGTTCAGTCTGTATTCCCACGCCTCCAACTTATAAATAAGTCACGTATTTGGAACAATTCCTTTGGTTCGTATTCCAAACAGTAAAGGAACAACAAATCTGTTTGGTATCAACTCTCTTCAACCAAGTGATATGAGTCGTACAAAGGCTCTTCCGTTTATCTTAACATAAACTCCTTCGTTAGGTCCTTAGATCTATCTTATGTTTAATTACCGAAGTAATCGTTTAAGATTAAGCCAACAACACTCTTAATCCAAAGAATTGTGTTGATGCCGATCTACTCAATTAATCAATCCAATCTACCACAAGGATAAACCGATTATTAATTGGATCCTCTTTTACCGAAACAAGTATTGTGCACACCAAAGATTATAAACCCAAGTCAGATCTTCAATATCTTATTTGTCTTCAAATCTTCTTAAATCTTCAATAAAAACCTGCACACAATCACTTGAATCTCTTGTGATCAATCACGCACAAAATGGAGTCTGTTAACAATGGATTATCACAAGATCGTCTTTAGAACTAACAACAATCTAAAGATCCCCGTCGAAACTCTGAACTAGTTTGAGTGAATCTTATATCAGAAGAGAAGATTATCAAGCATAAACAAACTAGGTGCAATCAGATTTCAACCACCGTTAGTCAATCAAATCAATCGAAAACAAAAGCTAAACCGCAATTATCTAGTTTCCCACCAACAGTACACGCTAGAGCTTCTCAATCCCAAAGAAGACTTTAAACCGAGCGGCCGTAAGAAATTTCGCCTAATTAGGTTACTCTCCTCTCCGAATAGGCGGCTTCACCAGTAACAACAACAAAAGAGGAAGTTTGTTGTTACGAAGGATTAGTTTGCTAGAAAGGCAAACTTCAAGTATTTATAGACAAGGAAGTTTAGACACCAAGGAATTTCCAAAACCGAAAATATTCTCAAGATATTCATTAAAGCACAAATTCGGTTTCCATAATTCCTGGAAATGCTCTGTTCAAAAATAATTATCGATATCTGTCGGAAAATCTAATTAGTAAATGCGCATTACTAATTCTTATATTTCCCTACAAAATGAAATTAATAACCTTAATTAAAAGATTCTTAACTTACTTATGTTTCGATCATGGGATTCTCTTCCCTTAGCTATTAAGGAATAACTTTGAACAATTAAAGAAATAAGCATTCACAACACGTGTTCAAAGTATGTCGACATCCTTACTTTGTAAGTTCTCTTTCAAACTTACAACCTTGAAACCGATTTGCCACACTTCCAAACAAGTTTAGAATTGGTTCATCTGACTTTCAAGAACTACGCGATTGATCAAACAAACATTCAATCACAATCATGGGTTTAACGGTTCTACCAAAACAAGTTTCGGTTCTACCTTCCATGTGAGTACTGTGCATACTCACACTAGCTTTCCAAAATTCGGTTGACTAGGTACTAGGATCCGTTCCCCACATATATATGGTATCTAAATTATATGTGTTGCACATGTCCATAGGATCGGTTCCCCTTTGCCTAAAAACGTGTTGCACATGTCCATAGGATCGGTTCATAGGATTTTATGATCGGTTTCACTAATAAAAGTCATACCAATACATAAGTCAGGCCTTTGCGAATAGTTCTACCAAGAACACAAACAAATTGTGAGCGGTTATACTCAATCACACATATTGGTTGTTCATAATATATGCAATGAATAACAAAACCAATAACACCTGGCAATTTCCTTTTCGGTTCACAAACAAGTTTATGAACTTACTTCCTTAGAACACATGTAGAACATTGTTCCCTAGGATGAAATCCTCTCCTCATACCCATACATAATCACAATAGCATTCAAACGATTATGGCGATTTCTTATTTACAAAGTTTAATGGTTAAGCAATAAACCTCGTATTGTATTCCTTAATACTATAACTATCTAGAGTTCAAATATGCTTCGCAGTTTTGTTTTCAATATGCACGACTTGAAAGATACGTTAGGGAATGAAACAGTTCAAGTCAAATATCACTAACCTCAAGTGGAAGGATGATTGTTGTCCTCGCTTGCTTCTTCACATCTTTAAGTTGTAGCTCCTTGCTTCTTCACATCTTTAAGACTTCGCAATACTTGTAATGTCTCATATCCTAATACTTTCAAACTAACCTATATGAAGTTGACTCTAGTACATAATCAAGCGACTCTTAACATGAGTTTTGATTCACTAAAATATGACAACCAAACTTGACATACCAACGCTTGGTGGGTTCAACCGAGCTATGCTCTAACACATGTCCCGGTGATAGCATTACTTTTATGATGAATGATCAGCACATGAGAGTCCGGTGCCACGGGTCTTGGACTGTGAAACTGATCATCATGATCAGTGGACCGTCAGTCCCCAGTATTTTGTTAAATCTTTCCTTTTCGTTTTCTCTTCTTCTGGCTAGACTTGGATCGAGGACCCAGGTAGAAAAATTTATGTAAAGACCTAGGTGGTCGAAGATGAAGGTACCTTGATGAAGGACTTAGTGGAAAGACCTGGTGGACACCGATCGACTGTGGAAGTTATGAATCCCGTCTAAGAATTTCTGCTTGCATGTTGTATGCTCTGGAAGCTGTAGGAACCTCATACGACGTAGGAATTTGATGCTTGACCCTAACTTTTGAATCTAAGAGAATGAGATATCACATGAGACAAGAATCACTCAATTTGGAGTTGTAGAGGTCGGCCAACGAAGCGTGCACATTTGTAATTTGTAATCCCGTACAGATTTTTCAGATTTCGTAGACCTAACGGTAAAGGGCATATCTTTCATCTCGTATGTCCGATTGATGCGCACTTTTTGTATGTTGTAGAAGAGACATAGAAGAACATATTTTGTTGAGGAATCATTGTCCCATTCCTCACCCATCGGTACTTTTTTGTAAACCCATGGCCTTAAGTGTGTTTTATCTCATTTGTAGAGGTGATGAGAACATCTTGTAGAAGTCTTTGGCTTGTTCCCACCAGTCGTGCAGGCTTTGGAAAGACTTTCGTGTGAACATATTTTCATGTTTACACATCTTGATATGAATCATTAGTGCTTGGAGAAGTCCGATCCATCGAGTAACACTTCAGAGAGTTAGTTGATGAAGCGAGGATGTTGCTCATGAGACCGTTGTTGATGCTGAGATCACGATTGAATTTTCTCCATAAATTCTTGTTGATGCCGAGACCATGGATGGAGTTCCTATATATATCCTAGTTGATGCTGGTTCGAAGTTGCTCCAGAGAACGAAAAGGACAGAACCATGATTTTATGTGATCAGTGAAGAGAGGAAGTTCCTCAGTCGTGCAGGGGCTTGTGATGTAGAGAAGTCCCGTTCATGAAGTTTCACGGAATCAGTTCAGGTTGCCCAGTGTATGTTGGAGGAGTCTGTGCCATCCATGGATGAATGATGTTGCATCTGCTTCAGAAGTCTTATCATGGGATAAGACTTATCGATTGTAGTTCAGTTACACTTCGATCGTGCTGGTGTTGAATCAGCGTCGAGATATTTGTGCTGAATCCAAAGGCGCCATCATCGAAGGTGTACTCTTTAATTGGGAGTACAATTTGAAGGCTTCTTAGATGCTTGAGCGTTGAAGCGTCATATCCCTTGAGCGCCGAATGTCTTAGGTTTGATGCCCCGACTATCTACCATTGATTCAACATTCCTTCGTTGTGGTAGTGGGGTTCAACACTTGTGTAGACATCAGAGCTTTCTGATTTTGTGGCACACATGGACACTCCAGTAATGCTATGGAGAAACGACCAAAGTGTTTTTTACCATGCTTGGACAACATATCAGTAATGAATATCTCAGTGTGATGCTCGATTCGGAGAAGTGCCAGATTCAACCACTTAATAAAATGTGGTAAAGTTATCCATTCATAACATCTTGCAATAGCAAAGTTGATAGCAGAATTGAGTCCCCATGCTAGGATAGCATGTGAGGAAATAAATGACACAGATATGGGAGGAATGAGACTTGCCTGAGTGAAACCTCTTGATGAATGTCTATGCATCTTTTACAGGTTCTTGCTTCAGCCTCGTCAAAGTTAGAAATTCCTCTAGGTGCTTTGATGATGGAACGTCCGCCAAATCTTCTGAATTAGAACTTTGTTCGTTGGAGATATATGTAACCAAAGACGCTTTGTTTGTAGTAATCTTTTCAGCATGGATCCATGCTCGTCCGGGGATCATGTCATATCTTGGATCTTCCTGATTATGTGAAACTTGGTCTCTGTTCAGGTTGAACCTATTTTCACCTTGAGAGTGATATAACAATAAGCATCTCCGAACGTTCCTTCGTGGTCTTTGATTGAGATGGGAGCATGAGTAGCTTCTTGTCGAGTGATGTCTGCGGCTCTGAAAGTTTTCAGTGGAACAATGTTGATAGCGGTGCCAGCATCGACCAACGCTCGCTTAAATTCATTTCCTTTGAGATCGACTGCGGTGAGCAGTCCCCAGTCATACATCTCTTTGTCAGTGACTGGAGGCTTAGGGAGCGTTTCTGGAACGGACAGTTGTTTCCCAGATACTATATGGTTCAAAGCCGCAAACCTGTCCATCCTTTGAGCCTTTGATAGATAAAGCAATTCGCAGATATGCTCGATCAATGACATAACTGCTTCTTTGATAAGTTGTTCAAAGAGTGTGAAGGTTCTGATTGGGAGAGGATTCTTGTGTACTCCTTCAGTTCCCAGTTGAAGCTGGGATTCTCCATTTCTTCTTCAGTTGGCACTCTCTCCTGATGAACGACAATTTGATTGCACCATCTTGAACCCAGACTTCCAGTAACTCGATCACTCCTTCATGAGAAGAGACAAGTTAGAGTCTGTCTGATCATTTCTCCGTTTGTTGATGCCGGGTCGAGGTTTGTGCATTTCAGGATTGGTTATCTTTTCTTTGCGCATTCAGAGGAGCCTGTGATGTTGGAGAAGCGCTCTGTTGCTGTGTCTCGGATTTACTTTTATTTCTTTCAGCAACAATGTTTGTTGAAGAAAGGAGATTGTACTGATTGTTGACTAGGCGTCGGCTAATTCGAGGTTCCTCGACCTTGCAGACTTTGTTCTTTCCAGTAAAGCAGGTGCAGCTGATCATTTGGCTGCTTCATGAAGCTCTAAGAAAGTCTGGAACTGGAGATTTTCCATCAAGGCTCTGTAGACCGGGATCATTCCGTTGATGCACAAGTCCACCAATTGTTGTTCAGTGACATTAGAGTCATGACAATCCAAAGCTTGAGCTCTGAATCTCTTCACATAGACGTTCAGATGTTCAATGTTCTTCAGAGCCATTATTCCAGGTGTATGCTCGGCCTGTCAGCGATTTCGAGAACTCCTTCAGACGGACAACATGGTTGTGTTCGTGCTCACCTAGTGTTTCCAAGAATCGAGAAACATGTTCTTGAGCGTTTCCCGTTTCGTTGTAAAGTGTGAACGTTGGAGAGGTGTAGCCCTTTGGGAGAGGAATTAGTTGTGTAGTAGCAGGATATGGAGGTTGATGACGATGAACCGATGGTGTCTTGTCTTTTCCCCGATCATACATAAAGCTTTCCAGGTCTTCACGGGTGATGAAGCCTGAAGGTTCCTTTGTTGGTGAGTTATCTGCAACCTTGTGGACTTCATCATCATCTACTACATGCATCAGAGTGACTTCAGAATCAGCATTCGAGGATGTCTCTTTGGCCTTTCCATTCTCCTGAGTTTTCTCTGACATCTTGTCAGTGAGAGTTTTGAGATAATTGCACAACTCTTTTTGTGTTGAAGCCATGTCAATCTGATTTTTGGCGAGAGTCTATTTCACATTCATAAGATCAGCTATGGTAGGCGGATTTTCTCTGATTTCCTCGGGAGACCGGCCGAAGAGGCGATGGTTGCCGATGTTGGTTTGAGGAGGAGTGGCATCACCAGCACCGATGTTGGAAGCAGGAGTAGTTTCTGGAGTACCACCATTGTTGCTGGTGCTAGCGTTGTTTGTGTTAGGATTTGTAACTGAACCTGACCTAAGATCAACCATTTTGTGAAAGTTTGAGATTGCAACCGAGAGATTAATCTCCCACTGTGGTCGCCAGTCTGTAGATGGGGAAAAACGATTTGCTGGTTTTTTAGGGAAATGAAGAGTCGAGCGTGCGGACGAGACTCCTCAATCGAGAAAACTGCTGAACCTCACACAGATGCACTGCAAAGGGAGTGCTTAGATTTGAGAGATCAATCTGTAAGAATTCGGCCTAAACCAAGTCAATGGTTGTTCCCGAGTCAATTCAGTTACAAAGAGGGAGATGAGTTGATCTGTAGGAGGGAAGCCGAGAATTGTGTGGGATCAATGATGATCAAGGATTGTGGATGTGTTGAAGGTTTCTGCAAAATTGATGAACTGCTGAATGTTCAGTTATGTGAATAAGTTTCGATCGAGTTGTTGTGTAGACGAATGTTGATTAAATGCTGGTTTCATCATTTATTAAAATAGTGCTCGCCTGAGCATTAGATAATAAAACCTAATTTATGGAGAAGTGAGGGACCGGCCAAGAAGGCATGAAACTGGCCCTTGGGGATGTGGGACCGGCTGATGGTCGATTGAGCAAATTCCAAGTTGGTTGGAAAGAGTTTGGACCCAATATGAGCAATTGAGCAAATTAGGTCAAAATTATAAGAATGTGTGGGACTGGCTCTTTGCAAGCCTTAGGGCCGGCCTTGGTCGGTCAAGGAAGCATGAACGTGTCACTATAATGCCCGTATCTCAGTCCTGAGAGTTTCAGTATTTTCTGATGTGCGTTTGAGCAATATTTTGGATTTTCAGAAGAGTTCGATCTTTGACTGAAATTCTCGATTTTGCTCGAATGAGCAAGTAGAACCTTGCTCGTTTGATCAAAATTTGGAAAATATTAAAATAATGATATTTTAATATTTGGCGTGAGTAGCCTAGTCGGTCATGTGACCATGTGAGTTTTTGGCTTTTTCATGGTTTGAGCAATATTTGAGAAAATATGAAGAAACCATGATTTTTTGCTCAAACGGAGGAGTTTCATGAGATGAGGGAAATAATAATTATGAAAGACTAGGGATTGTAAGGTGTGGGACCGGCCACGGCTAGGGCATGGCCGTATGTCTAGGTAGCCCGGTCCCACAGCACCTTTCCTTATTTTTATTATTTGTCATGAAACCGTGAAAATATGGAGAAACCATGAGTTTTGCTCAAACAAGGAAAATTGCTAGAATGAAGGAGTTTTCATGAGTTCATGAAAATAACAAAATAATTAAAATAAAGGAAAAGGGCGTGGGGGACCGGCCGGCCGTTGGGCCCGGTCCCCTAGGGGCTATTTTTATTATTTTAATATTGTTTTCTCTCTCCCATTTTGTGTAGGATTCCTCGTTTGTCCATATTTTTGAATGCTCGTTCGTGCATCATTGTCGAGTACACTTGCACCATTTTATGGGGCTTACTCAGTGGTAGTCCAGATGCCCGATTGTTGAGTATTTATTACTAATTCATGAAATTCAGTGGAGAATTATTCATGAAACTAAGTAATAAAAGTGAGTAGTTGTTTATTATCAATCCATAGGATCAGCTTTGGATTCGACCATGAATTCGGAATAATAAAACGAGTATTACCATTCCATGAGATCAGCCGTGGATTCGATCATGAAATCAGAGTAATGAGATTATCTATTACCATTCCATAAGATCAGCCGTGGATTCGATCATGAAATCGGAGCAATGAGATAAAGTAGATTATCTTATAGGAATGTAGTGGTGAATGTCACGGTAGAATTAATCTATTGCAGAAGGGATATTAGCCAGTTAAAGCGTCATACCCGTTCTAAAAGGTGCATAGTCAGGAAACAACGAGTGTTGCCGATATCCTGAAGGCGTTTTGCCCTCTCAACTATCATGTATGGAGAACCGCCTGGATCTATACACGGTCTCTCTACATAGTCAGGGAACAGTGAGTGTCACCGATATCCTGAAGGCGTTAATGCTCTCAATCTTACGGAGAACCGCCCAATCGTTCTTCTATGTAGAGGGAGGTCTCTCTATGTAGTCAGGGAACATCGAGTGTTGCCGACGTCCTGAAGGCATTAATGTTCTCAATCTTACGGAGAACCGCCCAATTATGTTGTAGGAGCAGAATATCGCGACATCAATATTTTAAGAGAGTAATAAACAACTATGTTGTGAAGGCGTCGCAAGGAAGTGATTTCAATGACGCAATAGATGACGAAAGCCAGAACGTGAGAAAAGCGTGAAGACTTGGTGAGATTTAGGAGTGTCGCAAGGAAAAACATTTATAACACTCGCGACGCTTCGCGAGTTATTCCCGAAAATAAAGGACATCTTAGCTGTCGTCCACTGTGTATTACCCTATATAAAGGGTCGAGTAAGTCTGTTATAAGGGGTTCTTTTTGAATTGTTTAGCAAGTCATTAGGAGAGAGAAAATTAAGAGTGATTGTAATTTCTTTAGCTCTGTTCTACGCTTCTTTGTAAACCTTTCAAGAAAACAATTAATAAAATATATTGTTACTCATCTTCAAATGGATTAATTAAACAAATTCGAGTGAGGGGTGTAGTGTGGGATTTCCTGCAACTACATATGCGCTAGAAACAGGGATTGAAGAAGATTGAAGATCGAAGAGTGCAGTTAAAATCGTTTAAATCAAGAAAATGAGAAAGGAGAATGTTAAATCAGATGAGGTAGAGGAGTTAAGAAACAAGAAATATAATGAAGATATGGAAGACAACTCAATTACAAAAGCAATAATTGATGAATTTCACGAAAATATTAGAGGAAGGATACATAAACGAGATTTTGAAGGAAAGAAGATTATAGATGAGGAGAAGACATCGTCTTTGAAGGAATGGGAAAAACAGAAAATAACGTTCACAAAGCAGTTAAGTGCCTAGAGAAAGTTTGAATCATACATCTCCACTAGTGATCACGATAAATGCAAGCAGAAAAAGAGAAGAATCGGTAAAAGCAGCGGAAGAATGGGCAATAAATAGAACTTTGGTGGATACAGGGAGTTTGGTGAGTATCATGTTTTACCATACCTACAAAAAATTAGGATATAAAGATGAAGAAATGAGTTCCCCAAGGTATTATATCCATGGTTTTGGAAAATCTATAACAGTACCTAAAGGAGAGATAAAATTACGAATTTTACTCGGAGAAATTGAAACACAGGTAACATTAAGTGTAGTGGATATGGAATCGCCGTACCACATATTGTTAGGGAGACCTTGGGTACATGCAATTAAGGCGGTAGCGTCAACATTTCATCAGTGCATCAAATTTCCTATGCCGAGTGGAATTGGTGAAATCAGAGGAGATATTGATAAAGGAAGAATATATCATCAAATCGAAGTAAAACGTTATGAAGAGCAAGTGAAGAAGCGAAAAGATCGCAGGAAGATGGTAAAAGCAGCTAAGAAAGAAGAAGAATTTAGAGTTTATATGATAAGAGCAAAAGAGGGAAAAGGAATACCTAGCGAAATCATGGGAAAAGGGAGTGAGTTCGCGAAAGAAATGAAAGGACCAACTCCTATGGGAGAACCGAAATCTAGTTATATCGCAGTAGAACAAACAAAAGAAGTGAATGTTGGAACCGAGGAGGAGCCCAAAATCTTAAAAATTGGGACTAAAATGGAAGCGGATGAAGAAAGAAGAACTGTTGATTTGCTGCGAGATTACAAAGATATTTTCGCGTGGGATATGGATGAAATGCCTGGTATAGATCCATCAGTGGCTTGCCATAAATTGGAAATTGACAAGAATGTAAAACCATTTAAACAAAGAATTAGAAAGATCGCGACAGCATATCATCCTCAAATAGAAGAAGAATTGCAGAAAATGTTGGACGCAGGAATCATTAGACAAGCAAAATATCCCGAATGGATAGCAAATATGGTTATAGTCCCAAAGAAGAAAAAAGGAATAAGAATTTGTATAGACTTTACTGATCTAAACAAAGCTTGTCCTAAAGATAGTTTCCCATTACCAGATATTCCGCAATTGGTTGAAGCATCGGCAGGAAACGAAAGGATATCATCTCTTGATAGATATAAGGGTTACAATCAAATTCCTCTCGCCGAAGAAGATCAAGAACATACTGCTTTCTTTGCTCCAAGAGGATTGTACTGTTATACAAAAATGTCGTTTGGTTTACGAAATGCCGGTGCGACATACCAAAGAATGGTGGAAAAGGTGTTCGCGAGATGGATACACAAAACATTAGAGGTATACGTAGATGATATGTTAATAAAAAGTAAAAAAGCAAAAGACCACATACAGGATTTGAAAGAAATTTTTGAACAAATGAGGCAATTTAATATCAAAGTAAACCCAGAAAAATGTACCTTTGGAGTCGCCTCTGGAAAAATTTTAGGGTACATTGTATCCAAAGAAGGAATTCAAGTCGACCCAGAAAAAGTACAAGCAGTTCGCGATATGCCAACACCGGCGATAATAAAAGATGTTCAAAAGTTAAATGGGTTGTTAGCTTCGCTAGGGAGGTTCATCTCGCGATCATCTGACAAATGCAAGCACTTTTTCAATATCCTTAGAAAGGGATCGAAGTTTAAATGGACAGATGAGTGCGAGAAAGCCTTGCAAGGAATAAAGGAACATTTAATGGATATATCAATTTTGCAAAAAGCAGAAGAAGGAGAAGAATTGTTGATCTATCTTGCGACAACCTCGCATGCATTAAGTGCAGTGTTACTGCGAGTGGACGCAGGAGTAGAAAAACCAATTTATTACATCAGCAAAACTTTCAATGCTGCAGAAAGGAATTACTCAAAAATTGAAAAAATAATCTTGGCATTAGTTTATGCAACATTTAAGCTTCGTATATATTTTCAAGCGCATGTTGTCAAGGTGGTGACAAAAGTACCAATAGAATCAGTGATGAAGAATTCAAAGAGGTCGGGAAGAGTTGAGGGATGGAATGCTCAAATAAGTCATTTCAAACTCAAATATGAAATACTATCTTCGCCAAAATCACAGGTTGTCGCAGACTTTCTAGCAGAATTTCCTTTGGAAGAGGATGAATCGGTAGAAGAAATGATGGATGTGGAGGAAGAACATGGAGATCCAAAAGATTTGTTAACGGAACCGAATAGATGGGAAATATTAGTAGATGGGTCATCAAATGGAGAAGGAAATGGAATAGGAATTGTTGTGATATCGCCGAGGGCAATAAAATAGCTCTTTCTTTCAGATTGGAGTTTGCATCAACAAATAATGAAACATAATATGAAGCTATAATACATGCTTTGCGATTTGCAATAGAAATGAAGCTGGAGAATGTGAGGATTACTAGTGATTCACAATTGGCAATTCGCAAGATAAAATAAGAATATGCCATAAACGAATTATCTTTGCAAAAATATAAGAAACTTGTTGACGAGTTATCGATGCAGATACCAAGAATAAAGTGGAGACATATATCAAGGAGAAATAATAGGCTCGCAGACGCTTTTGCCTTTATATCAAGTATGATGACAGATCCGATTGCGAGAAATATTAAAATACAAACACTTTTGATGCCGTCAATTGACAAAGAAGAAGAACAAGAAACCGATGTAATGGTAGTAGAAGATGGAGCACAAACACTTTGTGAAGAAGATTGGAGAGCAGAGCTTCATACATATTTGATGACAGGAGAAACACCAAGAAATAGATTAGAGACACACAAACTAAAAAGCCGTGCAACAAATTATGAATTAAGAGATGGAGTGCTATACCGACGATCTTTTAACGGGCCTTCACATAGATGCTTAACAAGAAAGGAAGGGGAAATCATATTGAAGATGTTGCATAGTGGGGATGCTGGTAATCATAGTGGCGGAAGATCTTTAGCACATAAAGCAAAAATGAGGGCTATTATTGGCCATATATGCATGAGGACGCGAAACAAGTGTCAAGGCGTTGCGAGGATTGCCAAAGGCATGGGAAGAAAATACATGCACCAGGAGCTCCGTTAAGTTCTTCAACAAGTGTCTGGCCATTTGGAAAATGGGGTTTAGACATCGTAGGACCATTTTTACCAGAACGGACAGAGAAGATATTTAATCGTCGCTCTGATTATTTCACAAAATGGGCAGAGGTGAAAGCGGTACAACACATTCGCGATAAGGATGTCTTTACTTTCATATTCGAGAATATTATATGCAGATTTGGGATTCCCGCACAGTTGGTATCTGACAATGGGAAACAATTTGAAGGACAGAATATAGAACTCCTGCTTAATGCATTTCAGTTACGATGTGGAAAATCAACTCCTCTATACCCGCAGGCTAATGGCCGAGCGAAGCAACAAATAAAACAATCGCAGACATATCAAGAAAAAAAGTTAGAAGGATACAATAAAGGATGGTGCGAACAAGTGCATAATGCGGTATGGGCTTACAATACTACCAAAGAGAAGCTACGAGGATGTCCCCTTCATGTTTAACATATGGGGTTGAAGCCGTACTTCCAACGAAGGTTATGATTCCAACAACAAAGAAAGAGGCTTGGGAGAAAAATTTAAGTGCGGGTAATATTCTAATTAAGTTGGATGAACTAGAAGAAAAAAAGAGAAAGAGCATTACAACATATGGAAAATTATCAACGAAGATTGGCTAGGGAATATAACAAACGTGTCAAGATACGTGAATTTCAGCCAGGTGACTTGGTGCTGCGAGAAACACCTATATATCAGCGAGAAAATGGTGGCAAGCTGGCAAGAAAATAGGATGGACCTTATATCATAAAGGAGATAGTTGGTACAGGGCATATAGATTGATGGATCCTGAAGGCAAAGATGTAGGACAAAAATTAAATAGGCCATGGAATAGGTTATATCTTAAGAAATATTACCCATAGAAGATGGGAGAAATGGAATGAGCCTGTGATGTAATGTTTTTGCGACAGATAGATTGCGAGATTGAAGAAAATAAAGCAAGATTGTGCGAATATCTCACAAACAATGCATGATAACAAAAAATGAATGAGTGAGTGAATGGGACGAACCTTTATGGCGTACACCCTAGTTCGCGAATAATATTTCGCAAGAGGCAAATGTAAGACCTAAAGTACGTCATATAAGGGGGTATCTCTTGACATGGCTCAGGGGAAAGGTTACACCGCTCCTGCAGCCTGGGTCATGGAAATTAGGGGCCCATAAAAGCCTATCCTGGGGAGATACCTTGGATTTCCAACTATATATATATGGTTATACCCTGGTTGGACACCCGAGGGTCTCTTCCAAGGAGTCAGTGTATGCTCAAGGCGCCGGGGTACATGGTTGAGCCAAGAGTGCCTGGGGCATTTGAAGTGTCTCGGCCATTCTTGGCAAGTCTTGGTATATGCTTTCACTCGGCCGAAGAAAACTCCACTTAGGGTGCAGTCTCGTAACCATAAACCATATAGGTATAAGGGATAAGAGGCTGCGAAAACAACTGGTTGTTGTTAAGACCGGATGGGAGGAGCTAGTCTTGTATGGCCGATGTACGCCTCCTTGAAGGGGCAACCAGGGAGAAGATAAGGGCGACACCCTCCATTAGGGAGCTGATAAGTGTCAAAAGACGCAAATGTCATGAGACTTTATTTTCGCAAGGAAATATAGGATTGTCATATTTGTGCAATGATCATGTAGAGGCAATAATACTGACGCAAGGATAAGGCGAGATCAATGGGTTATTGCATGAAAATGCAAAAACGTCCTGCGATTTCGTCGCAGAGACGATAATGTCATGGGATTTTACACTCGCAAGAGTATTTAAGCTTGTCATATTGTCGCGGATAAAATATCCTGCAGAGGCAAAAATACTTAGCAAATGATAAGACAAGGTCAATGGGTCATTACATGAAAATGTAAAGACGTCCTGCGATCTTGTCGCAACGAGGGGTGGCGAAATAAGGCCTTTAATTAGGAAGGCAAAATAAGACAACACAAAAACGATAATGCAAGGTTAATGGAGTTCTTCATTTATGGAGACATTCTGCGATCTTGTCGCAATAACGAGCTTCAATATGCTTACGAAAACAGATAATAAAGGTAAAATCTCTCATTTGAAAATGAATAACAGAGTCAAGTATGGGAATGAATAGGATAAAGTTTTGTTATTCATTTCCATATGAGGAATTTATGCATTCATAATACTAGTTAGTCGAATTATAAAAGAGAATTGCTTGATTAATATGTGCAAGTAAAGAAAACAAAGATTGAATTCACATTTGACAATCCAAGAAAATTGAAAGAGTATATATATTATAAGTAGCGAAAGAAGAAAAAGAAGTTATTTCTTTGAAGAATCTTCTTCTTGGTCGATTCTTCGATTTCATCATTCTCTTCGCGATTCTTCGCTTCGATAGCATCACTATCGAGACATCCGAGAAAGGCGTATCTTCGGGAATATCACCGCGAAGACAAGGATATGAACTAAGAGGAATGCGGTGATCATTGCAAACCATTTCAATAGTTTGATTGCGAAAACGAACAGCATATTGTTGAAATTCGCCACTTGTAGCTTGCGAGTTGTTTCTTCAACTTAGAATACTTATTATTGCGAAGAGAAAGGTCTTATGCGAGTTCCCTTTTTATCGCTCAAGTTCTTCAATCCTTATTTGAAATCTTTTCTCGGATTCTGCAAAACATATGATAATAAATTAACAATACAATAACAAGATTACGAGAGATAAAGGACAAAGAAAGTATAATAAACAACCTTCTCTCGTCGATATCATGTCTTTAACCAAGGAAGTATGCTCGGCATGAAGGCTAACATCAACACCTAAGTTATTCCTGGCATTATCTAACCTTCGCAGCCCAAGCAAACTCATCATCATTATTTATAACAAGAAGTGAACGAACTTGTTCTTCTCGCTCAGTAAGTATGGCATTCTGGCGAAGGTATTCATCTCGTTCAATTTGTACTTCGAGAAGAGACTTTTGAAATGTTGCTAATGCCTACCCCTATTAGCAGTACGGTCTTTTTCATCAATAAGGCCACTAATTTTCTTCCTTTGAAGCTCGATTTTTCTATGGGAATCAAGATACATTTGTTTAAATCGATTGGCTAAACCTAAACTAGCTCTATGCTCAATCTCTAAAAGGCGACATTTGGTTCGAAGTTCATTCCATGAAAGGGAATCAATTTTGTTTGATGAGTTACTTAAAGACTCGTTGAGATGGGTGAGAAGAACATCATTATCCATGGGCTCGGGAAATGAATGGAGAAGAATAGCTTCATCAGAGAGATTATATATGTCTGCGAAAATAATAAATCAGGGAAAGAATAATAGCCGACAAAGTAAAGATGACTTGAAGAATAAAAATTTTATACCATAAAGTTGTTGGTTTGCGCTTTGAAGAGTAGACATCTTAGTCTTCTGAGAAGCCGATTCGGCTTCAACCTGTTGAATTCTTTCATCTTTCTTGCGAGACATCGCAACCTCAGTTTGTAATTCTCGGATCTTTTCTTTAAGTTGGAGATTTTTCTCGCGAAAGTTGTCGCATCTTCTCTCGAGATCTGAGGCAACAACAAAGGAAGCTCTCCCAGACTATAAAGGAAAAAAGAAATTGTTAAGATAAAGCTTGTAATCGAAATTACAGAGAAACAAAGGAATATGAACATACCAAAGCAGTGAGAGCATTTAAGTGACTGGAGGTCAACGTTCGAGAGACTCCGCGAAAGGATTCATTATCCTCTAATAGCGGGGCATCGCAAATTTTAGCGAGAGCTCCGCAAGTAGCAGTTAGATGATCATCTCCTAATCCTTGCATAGAATCGGAGAAGACACTGGACAATTGCGCCATAACAGAAGTAGTCAAGTGACTCTCTTTCGCGGAGGAAGTACCAACCTCATTTTCACCCTCATCAGAATTTTCATTGGTTTGAGAAGAGAGCTGGGTTTTCCGTTTTTTAGAAAGCGGAGCAGAAGACTTGTCCTTGCGAAAAGCAGTTTTATCCATGCCTTTAGCCTTCGCAGCTTCACCCTTCGCAGCTTCAGCCTCTTCAACTTCAACCTTCGCATACGCATGAAGATAAGAAACAGAGGCAACAATATTGTTTAAAATAACAAAAGAAAATGTTTCTTACTTCATCCGTGAGCGATCGAAGTATCGCCAGGGTACTTGGCTTTGGATTTTCTCTATATTTCTTTCTCATTCTGGTGATCTAAAATTTTTGAAAGTTAATAAATAAAAGAGGAAGAAGATGTTGCAAAGCGAAATTGAAGAAAGGAAATATACCTCTTTTGTCTCCTCAGGCCACTTAAACTCCCAAGGATGATAGTTCGCGAGGTGTGCAGGGAGAACATGTGAACCTGCAATGTAAGGTCCACTCAAAAATAAAGGAACAACCCACCATCTCTCATCTTTGGAATGACGGGGGGTACTATTGTTGCCCGAATGCCAATCAATATCTTGCATAAGCAGTTTGTCAGATCAACGTTATCATTCTTTTTCACGAGCACCCCAGCGAGATTTATCATTTCTCATATTTATAACTGAGTAATTCGCAAAGAAATTGTCCACGGTATACTTCTCAGTAATTATTTGTAAATTTACAAACTCGGGATCCCTAACATTATCAGGATATAAAGATCCTTTACCAGCGCCACGATTGGCGAATTCAAGCATTAAACGGATGCAGTCGCCACTCAATTGATAGACAAATTTCGCGAGAATTTCTCATGAGCAAGAATTTCATAGAATAATGGCAACTCGGGATTGTACGAGGGAATGGGGAGTCCTGCGAGGAGTTGACCCAAATGAGACTATGATTTTATGATCATCACATTGATGATCGAAAACAATTTTGCGAAAGAATAGATGAAGATCCTTGATTGGGAATGGTTGATAAAGTGAAACCCTTTTCCTGTAATTTCTTTTGAACATCAGTAAAAAGAGGAGTGTATGTACGACCAAGTGAAGCCATTGTTAGAAGTATGGGAATGGATAGAGAATTGAAGATCAAAAGAACGAGAAAAGTGTAGGACTGTGGTAGCAGGAGCCCAAATTGCGGAAGGAGAGAGAGAGTTAAAGAAAATTTGCAGAAGGAAAATAAAAGAGAAAAAGAGAAGGGTAAGAAAGCTATATATAGAGAAGAGAATCCTCGAGAAAACAAATGCATTTAATGCGAGATGGGACGTGAATGGTCAAGAATAAATGGTTGAAAGAGACGTGTCAAGAAAAGAGTGGAAGAAGAAACACCTGTAATAAATTCCGTACATAAATAAAACAAGTAAAAATGAACAATCGCGAGATAAAGATGAGTTGTTGCGGCACTTTAAAATATTGGTTCTCATGACATTCTCTTCTTCGCAGAGAAGACATGAGAAGATGCAAGATGTAGGAGCAGAATATCGCGACATCAATATTTTAAGAGAGTAATAAACAACTATGTTGCGAAGGCGTCGCAAGGAAGTGATTTCAATGACACAATAGATGACGAAAGCCAGAACGTGAGAAAAGCGTGAAGACTTGGTGAGATTTAGGAGTGTCGCAAGGAAAAACATTTATAACACTCGCGACGCTTCGCGAGTTATTCCCGAAAATAAAGGACAGCTTAGTCATCGTCCACATGTATTACCCTATATAAAGGGTCGAGTAAGTCTGTTATAAGGGGTTCTTTTTGAATTGTTTAGCAAGTCATTAGGAGAGAGAAAATTAAGAGTGATTGTAATTTCTTTAGCTCTGTTCTACGCTTCTTTGTAAACCTTTCAAGAAAACAATTAATAAAATATATTGTTACTCATCTTCAAATGGATTAATTAAACAAACTCGAGTGAGGGGTGTAGTGTGGGATTTCCTGCAACTACATATGTTATTCTACATAGAGGGCATGATGAAATACGAGGCATCGAACGCTCAGCTAGTGGAGGCCTTTCGAGAAACATATTCATCATGGCTCGTAAAATATGAATCGTCACAAGCCTGAAGCCGTGTCAGAAACATGCAGTATCATGATTTTAAGATTTTGACCTTTGCCGAAAATCCACCATCAACATTAAGTCCCCTGCTTAGTGAGGGACAGTCATGTTCCGCAGTAAGCATTAGATGGTGATTTTCAGTCGACGAGATCAGTGGTTAAACTCGGTCGTACAAAGGTATTCTCAGAATCCCCGATTCGCTCCAATGGTGTCATGTACGAGCAAATGCTCAGGTAAGGACCCTGATAGCAAGATAGAGTGTCATCTCGCGAGCACAGATAAATGAAGCACCGCTGATTTGGTCGGTCAAAAGTCCAATTTTGGTTGGTTTAGTATTTACGGGCCCGAGCCCAAAAAAAGAACTCCTTGTTTTAGGAACAGACGTTTGTTCGTTCGTTAGTTTAAGAAACAAACAAAATAGACCTGAGTCTAACGATAAAAATTTTGTCTATGCGCTTTCACGGAAGCCAAAATTTTATTTTTTAAATATGTGAGATTTCACAAAAAGGAATAAACTCTCATTTCAAAGGTGGATGCTCGTACGAGAGAAAAGTTTTTTTTTTTTTTTTTTTTTTTTTTTTTTTTTCGATATGTGAGCCTTCATAAATTTTTTGAAAATATGCTCTCGTTTCAAAGACGGATGCTCGCGAGAGGGAGCAAAAATATATATACATATATTTTCAAAGTTACGTGAGTTTCACGTTAAAATATATATTTTTTGTAAAATCAATGTTTTGATTTTGAACAACTATTGAAAGTAGACAATTATTCACGGTGAAATAATGTTTGTATGTGAGTTTTCACAATTGTAGAATGGACGTCTGTCCAATTTTTGAAAAACCAGTGAATGTTCACACAGTGAAAATTTATGAAATCAAATTTTGATTTTTAGCAATTGCTAGTAGTAAACAATTTTTGATAAAATATTGTTTGTATGGATTTTATGATCTGATAGTGTGTGCACAAAAACCAATGAGTGTTCACTCGGTGAGAGTCGCTCACACGGTGAAAATATTGTGGATTGCTCACATGAAAATCAAGTTATGTTTTGAATAAAATTTTTTGCTCGTGTTTGCAGGTTCGAGGAGACGAGCAAATTTTGAAGTATTAACTCTTGTATCACAATCACTACTGTTAGTAGAATCGTAAACAGGTAAGAGTTGAAAGTTACCATTTTTGTAGACGCTGTTGTGAGCACCTTTATTCCATGATTCACTGTTTTGTTGAATCATGCGCTTTGTATGAACGATGTGAATGTTATGTATCTATCACAGCCACTTTGCAAGAATGACTGACCTCCATGATGACACTTCCAGAGATGACATCTCTACGAATGCAACTTCAAGAAATGGTACTTCTGGGACCTCTGAGTGATGGTGAGAGATCCTTCATGCTGAGTTGTACTCCTGGTTATTTTATTAACTTTATCACCGGATGATCGTATAGTGAGATCTCGGATCAATGTAGACTTCACGGAAATGGAAGAAAGTCTTCAGGGCGGAGAACCCAGATGTAAGGACTACATGATGTTAGCAAATGACGTGCAGTCCCCAGCCGTTTCTTTGGTGAGTTGTTAGAGCTCCCTATACCATGACTTTTTCTTGTCCGTGCAATTAGGATCATGAAACCAATGTTTGTTACTTCAGAACTTTGCCCCATTGAGCCTTGACGGTCTTCAAAACACTGCCGCTGAACAAACAGTCTCTCGAGCATTGAAGAAGAAGTTGATGTAAGTACCTCTTCGTATAATCGTTCATAGCACTCCTTGAATGAAATATTAATAATTGTTGCTGATGTATCCAGGAGGAAGTTTCGTGGATGAACAAAGTATTTACAATGCTCATTCTTCCTTGGAAAATGGTGAGACAGAGAATTCTCAAAACCCAGGACCGAATGAAGGAAGTAATGCTACTAATGGTGATTCCGGCAATATTGATCCTCCGAACGGCTTAGAGACCCCTCAAGTAAGTATTCTCCTGTACTTTATTCATAGAAGTATGAAATTGATGATTTGGGGATGAATAAATGAGAACCCACATGAACGAATGAGAAATTTTGCCGAAATACGTCACCAGAAAAATTCAGACTTCAGTCTTTCAGTAAACACGTTGTAGAATCTTCGTACGATATCGGATTTTCGCGATCTACCCATGTTTTTTCATGCCTAGGAAATTTCCAAGCTTTATTTAAAAAGATTTTTGAGTTTTGAGCATGTTTAGGGTCCGGAATAGGCGAAACAGTAAACTTCCAGGAGACTTCCAAAATTTTTCAGTTGGCATGTAGTCCAATATTTTGGCTAACTCTCTTTGCTCGATCATCCACTTGCTGTGAATTTTGGATATGCTGTAGAGGAAATCCATACGAATAGAACGACATATGACTAAACCTTACATTCTTTACCAATTACTCCCAGCTCACTTCTTTGTGCATGACAGTGTAAAATCGTCTCAGACGAGCTTGTAGTAAAACGCCCCTATTGTGTCTTAGACCATTTGCTTGTGTCTTGAACGCTGGATGAATGATTCTAATGTCATTGATTCACTTGAGATCAGGACCCCTTGATTGATACATGATCATGGTGCTTGCATTGCCATCTTGTTTCTGTCAGTCGTAGAACCATCACTTCTGAAACCCTGGTCACGGGACCATAACTGAGGTTTCTCTCAAGAGGGGGTGATGTAACGACCATGGTTGCATGTCCCAGTGATAGCATTACTTTTATGATGAATGATCAGCACATGAGAGTCCGGTGCCATAGGTCTTGGACTGTGAAACTGATCGTCATGATCAGTGGACCGTCAGTCCCCAGTATTTTGTTAAATCTTTCCTTTTCGGTTTCTCTTCTTCTGGCAAGACTTGGATAGAGGACCCAGGTAGAAAAATTGATGTAAAGACCTAGGTGGTCGAAGTTGAATGTACCTTGATGAAGGACTTAGTGGAAAGACCTGGTGGACACCGATCGACTGTGGAAGTTATGAATCCCGTCTAAGAATTTCTGCTTGCATGTTGTATGCTCTGGAAGCTATAGGAACCTCATACGACGTAGGAATTTGATGCTTGACCCAAAATTTTGAAGCTAAGAGAATAAGATATCATATGAGACAAGAATCACTCAATTTGGTGTTGTATAGGTCAGCCAACGAAGCGTGCACATTTATAATTTGTAATCCCGTACAGATTTTTCAGATTTTGTAGACCTGACGGTAAAGACCATATCTTTCATCTCGTATGTCCGATTGATATGCCCTTTTGGTATGTTGTAGAAGAGACATAGACAAACATATTTTGTTGAGGAATCATTGTCCCATTCCTCACCCATAGGTACGTTTTTTGTAAACCCATGTCCTGAAGTGTGTTTTATTTCATTTGTAGAGGTGATGAAAACATCTTATAGACGTCTTTGGCTTGTGCCCACCAGTCATGCAGGCTTTGGAAAGACTTTCATGTGAACATATTTTCATGTCTACACATCTTGATATGAATCATTAGTTCTTGGAGAAGTCCGATCCATCGAGTAACACTTCAGAGAGTTAGTTGATGAAGCGAGGATGTTGCTCATGAGACCGTTGTTGATGCTGAGATCACGATTGAATTTTCTCCATAAATTCTTGTTAATGCCGAGACCATGGATGGAGTTCCTCCAGATATCCTTGTTGATGCCGGTTCGAAGTTGCTCTAGAGAACGAAAAGGACAGAACCATGATTTTATGTGATCAGTGAAGAGAAGAAGTTCCTCAGTCGTGCAGGGGCTTGTGATGTAGAGAAGTCCCATTTATGTAGTTTCACGGAATCACCTCAGGTTGCCCAGTGTATGTTGAAGGAGTCTATTCCATCCATGGATGAATGATGTTGCATCTGCTTCAGAAGTCTTATCATGGGATAAGACTTATCGATTGTAGTTCAGTTACACTTTGATCGTGCTGGTGTTGAATAAGCGTCGAGATATTTGTGCTGAATCCAGAGGTGCCATTATTCGAAGGTGTACTCTTTGATTGGGAGTACAATTTGAAGGCTTCTTAGATGCTTGAGCATTGAAGCGTCATATCCCTTGAGCGCTGAATGTCTTAGGTTTGATGCCCCGACTATCTACCATTGATTCAACATTCCTTCGTTGCGGTAGTGGGTTCAAAACTTGTGTAAACATCAGAGCTTTCTGATTTTGTGGCACACATGAACACTCCAGTAATGCTATGGAGAAACGCCCAAAGTGTTTTTTTCCATGCTCGGACAACATATTAATAATGAATGTCTCAGTGTGATGCTCGATTCGGAGAAGTGCCAGATTTAACCACTTATAAAATGTGGTGAAGCTATCCATTCATAACGTCTTGCAATAGCAAAGTTGATAGCAGAATTGAGTCCCCATGCTAGGATAGCATGTGAGGAAATAAATGACATAGACATGGGAGGAATGAGACTTGCCTGAGTGAAACCTCTTGATGAATGTATATGCATCTTTTGCAGGTTCTTGATTCAACCTCGTCAAAGTTAGAAATTCCTCCAGGTGCTCTGATGATGGAACGTCCACCAAATTTTCTGAATTAGAACTTTCTTCGTTGGAGATATATGCAACCAGAGTCGCTTTGTTTGTAGTCATCTTTTCAGCATGGATCCATGCTCGTCCGGGGATCATGTCATATCTTGGATCTTCTAGGTTCCTCGACCTTGCACACTTTGTTCTTTCCAGTAAAGTAGGTGCAGCTGATCGTTTGGCTGCTTCATGAAGCTCTGAGAAAATCTGGAACCGGAGATTTTCCAGCAAGGCTCTGTAGACCGGGATCATTCCGTTGATGCACAATTCCACCAATTGTTGTTCAGTGACATTAGATTCATTACAATCCAAAGCTTGAACTCTGAATCTCTTCACATAGCCGTTCAGATATTCAATGTTCTTCTGAGCCATTCTTCCAGGTGTATGCTAGGCCTGTCGGTGATTTCGAGAACTCCTTCAGATGGACAACATGGTTGTGTTCGTGCTCACCTAGTGCTTCCAAGAATCGAGAAGCATGTTCTTGAGCGTTCCCCGTTTCGTTGTAAAGTGTGAACGTTGGAGAGGTTTAGCCCTTTGGGAGAGGAATTAGTTGTGTGGTAGCAGGATATGGAGGTTGATGACGATGAACCGATAGTGTCTTGTATTTTCCCCGATCATCCATAAAGCGTTCCAGGTCTTCACGGGTGATAAAGCCTGCAGGTTCCTTTGTTGGTGTGTTATCTGTAGCCTTGTGGACTTCATCATCATTTACTACATGCATCGGAGTGACTTCAGGATCAGCAGTCGAGGATGTCTCTTTGGCCCTTTCCATTCTCCTGAGTTTTCTCTGACATCTTGTCAGTGAGAGTTTTGAGATAATTTCACAACTCTTTTTGTGTTGCAGCCATGTCAATTTGATTTTTGGCGAGAGTCTCTTCCACCTTCATAAGATCAGCTATGGTAGGCGGATTTTCTCTGATTTCCTCGGGAGACCGGCCGAAGAGGGGATGGTTGCCGATGTTGGTTTGAGGAGGAGTGGCATCACCAGCACCGATGTTGGAAGCAGGAGTAGTTTCTGGAGTACCACCATTGTTGCTGGTGCTAGCGTTGTTTGTGTTAGGATTTGTAACTGAACCTGACCTAAGATCAACCATTTTGTGAAAGTTTGAGATTGCAACCGAGAGATTAATCTCCCACTGTGGTCGCCAATCTGTATATGAGGAAAAACGATTTGCTGTTTTTTTAGGGAAAAGAAGAGTCGAGCGTGCGGACGAGACTCCTCAACCGAGCAAACTGCTGAACCTCACACAGATGCACTGCAAAGGGAGTGCTTATATTTGAGAGATCAATCTGTAAGACTCCGGACTAAACCAAGTTAAATGTCGTTCCAGAGTCAATTCGGTTACAAAGAGGGAGATGAGTTGATCAGTAGGAGAGAAGCCGAGAATTGTGTGGGATCAATGATGATCAAGGATTGTGGATGTGTTGAAGGTTTCTGCAAAATTGATGAACCGCTGAATGTTGAATTCTGTGAATAAGTTTCGATCGAGTTGTTGTGTAGACGAATGTTGATTAAATGCCGGTTTCATCATTTATTAAAAGAGGATTTGCGTTTCCCCCTCAAAATAAATAGCTATTTTGCATTACCCCCTTTTAAAATCGATTATTGGTGAAACCCCCTATCCGTTATAACTGACATGACCGGCCAGTGAAGTGAGCACGTGTTATATGCGCATGTGCAAAATAAAACATAATTAATTCGAAAAATCCCAAAATACCCTTAAGCATAAAATAGAAAATAGACCTTAGACACGGTCCTCCTCTGCATCAAGAACCAGACCTTAAACATTATCCAAGTTCATTGTTCTTGGAGATGAAATCATGTTGAAGTTGAAATCGAATAATTCACCTATAAAATCTGTAGGATCAGAATATCGCGACATCAATACTTCGCGGGATCAATAAACAATAACATTGCGAGGGCGTCGCAAAAGAGTAATATAAATGACACAATGAATGACGACAACCAAAACATGAGAAAGGTGTGAAGACCTAGCGAAATTTAGGAGAGCTGCGAGAATGAATACTTGTACACTTGCGATATTTCGCAAGTCATTCCCGAAAATAAAGGACAACTTAGCTGTCATCCATTGTATACTACCCTATATAAAGAGTTGAATAAACCTGTTGTGAGAGAGATCTTTTTCGGAGTGTTAGACAAGTCATTAGGAGAGATAAAGTGTGTGGTGATTGTAATTTCTTTAGCTTTTTCTTATCTTATCTTGAAAACATTCAAATAATTAATCAATAAAATCATTGTTATTCATCTTAAAATGTCTTAGTTGTGTGGATATTGTGAGGGGTGTAGTGTAGGATTTCCTGCAACTACATAATGGCGCTAGAAACAGGGATTGAGTAAGGATCAACATCGTGATTTGAAGGAATTTGGAGTAGTAAGGAAGAAATTTCATATAATTTTCAACAGTTTACCAAAATCAAGAAATGGCTAGAAGGAGAAATGCATCTGAGCAACCAACAACTGTTAGGAGGAGTAGGAGACTTGCCGGAGAAGAGAGAAATGAAATGGGAGAATCCTCAAGAAGGAACTTAAGGAATGATGAAGAAAATCAAATTCAATCACCAATTCAACCAATAGTGGATAGAACAGTGGATTATGATAGAGTAAGCGTGCATACTTGGAGATCAGACTCTGTGGACGAAGGGGAAGAAGAACAACAAGTGGTAAACAATGGACAAGAGGGGAGAGATCGAGAAAGGAATGGAGAAATAATTCGTGGAAATGAAGAGATCGCAGCATTAGAGGCGCTGAGGCAAACAATACATGAAGAGAGACTATTAGAGGCAGAGGAACGTGCAAACTTGACAAGACATAATCATGAGCTGAGGATGGAAAACATGAGGTTACAAAACAGAAGGTCGAGAAGCACTACAAGGTCAAGCTCAAGATCAGTTAGAGAGGAAAGAAGGAGAATTTTACATACAGAAAATGCTGATGAAGAAAACCGAGAAGAAGCGCAAAATCGAGGCACAGAACATTGCGAGAGAAGAGAAATGATGGAAAATCGTTATATCCCACGTCCCGAGACTCTTCAAAATGAACAGAATGGTGGAAACCAAGGAAATAGGCAACGTCAGGAGCAGAATCAACCAATGGATGAAGAAAATCAAGAAGAAGGAAGAAGAATATTGCATGGGAGAGAAGCACGAAGGAAGCAAAAAGAAATTGAAGATGAAATTGAAAGACACTATGCCGAACAAGCACGTCTAGCTCGCGAGAGAAAAGATTGAGAGCGAGAAATGGAAGAACAGAGTTAGAAGAGGCAATTCGCGAATAATCATGATAATCGAGAAAGAAGGCGAGAACAAAATCGCAACAATGATAATATTAATGAAGAATATGAAAGAGCACAAAGGAGAGATGATAGGCACCAAAGAAGAGAAATTGATAGATATAATGGTGTGCGAATTCGCGAAAGAAATGAAGGGGAAGATCGCAGAGAAATACGAGAAGAGAATGATGAACAAGAAAGTAAAAGTAGACATGAACGCAGGCGAAGAGAAGCGGAACTAAAAAGACCAATGGATTCAAATTCTGATGTAAATGAACAAATTTTGAGAGAATTGGCAGAAATGAGAGGAATGATGAACAATAAAAGGGGAGAAGGAAAGAGACAGTTAGATGAATCAATAGAAGAAGCTGCGAAAACTCCGTTCACACAAGAGATATAATTAAGAGGAATACCACCGAAGTGCAATTTACCGACATTAACCAGCATTTTCGATGGAACAACTTGTGCGATACAGCATATCAAAGCTTATATGAGATGTATGCTACAATGGGAGGATAATGATGCTATATTGTGCAAATGTTTTGCATCAAGTCTGACAGGAGAAGCTTTGAAATGGTTTGAAGGGCTACCGAGGAATACAATAACATCTTTCAATCACTTGCAGGCTATATTTTTAGGGGCATATATAAGTAATAATTCCTCGCGACCAGGTATTGAAGAATTATTTGGGTTAAAACAAAGGGTTGGTGAAAGTTTGAAGCATCTAACTGTGAGATGGAAGACAATGTGCAGGGAAATGGCTGGTCGAGTGGAGGATAGATATCTCATCTTATCATTCATCAATGCTATGTTTGCGACAAATCTGCTATATATTCAAATTTTTAGAGTCAAAAATACAATCACAATGATTGAGTTGCGAGATCTTCAGGAGGAGTATATTACTCTAGAGGAAAAACAAAATGAGATGGAATCATACCCTGTTGCGAATACAAGTTCAGGAGCTGCGAATGCAAGTTTGTTACCCAAATTGATAAACACTGTGGCGAGTACCTCGCAAGGTCAACAAGGAGTGAGGATACCAGATGATGGTCGGCAAAAGTTGGTAGCTATGGGAAGTCGCGATCAGGAAGAATTTGAAAGAGAAAGAAATTTCTACAACCGTGGCGGAAATAATAAAATTCAAAGGCTTGATCAACCGCAAGAAACCTATGGAGGTCAAAGGCATAATTCGCAAGAGACTTATGGAGGCCGAGAGGCGAGAATTATCATAGAGGACAGCGAAGTCATAGAGTCGTATGGGAAGAAATCAAAATGCCACCACTAAACGCTAGTGTGGAGAAGCTATGGGAGGCTATAATCCTGATGGAAAACATACCCTCACCATGGAACATGGGGAATGAACCACCTCCAGGTGATAGAAGTCATGAATTCTGTTCCTACCACCACTTTCATGGACACCAAACGAATGATTGCAGGAATATAAAAAGAATCATCCTCGAAATGATAGATCAAGGAAGCTAAACCAATTCTTAAAATGTGAAGAGAAGGCTCAACCATTACCAACACCTCCAGAAAATCGCAGAGTAAATACGACAAAAGGGAAAGAAACATTTGTAGAAGAAGTTGGAACAAAGGCCAAAAACTTGTTCTGCAACTCTATCGTACATTCATACAAGACAATTGAAGATTTTCATGATAGTATTCTCAGTAGGGTTTTTGCAAGAGATGTTGATAATAGAGAAGTAATGAATATCGCGAAGTCATCGCCACTGAAGGAATGGCAAGCGCAGATTATTTCTTTTACCGTAGAAGAAGTACCTGAAGGTGGCGAGTTGCGTGACAGTCCATTAGTGGTAAGATTAGAAATTAATCCAAAACCTGTTGATGATGAAAATGATGGTGCAGAAAATTCATGGGCAATAAATCGAATCTTAATTGATACTGGAAGCTCTGTAAACATCCTTTTTTATCACACCTACAAGACTATGGGGGGCAAAGATGAAGATTTGATACCTTCAACGTATAAGATCTATGGTTTTAACGGTACTGCTAATAAACCTAAAGGAGAAGCTCGCATGCGAATACCATTGAATGGGTTATCAACTGAAATCTTGTTTTGCATAGTCGATGTGGAATCCCCTTATAATGCATTAATTGGGCGACCCTGGTTGCATGAGATCTTGGGTGTGGCATCAACTTACCATCAGTGCATCAAATTTCCACATCCCAGTGGTGTTGGAGTTATAAAAGGAGATTGTGCTGAGGGACAAAAGTGCTACGAAGTCGATATGGAGTCTTGCGAGGAAAGGGCTGTTCAACAAAAGAATTGGAAAAGGAATATCAAAGAAGAACAAAGAAGAGAGAGACTGATGGTGGACACAATAAAAGTGAGAGATGAAGATATGTTGCGAAATCAGTGCTTGAAGACAATTGAAAATTGCGATGGTCTCTCAAAAGGGATGGAAGTATCTGGAAATATGAGTGAGGAAACAGAGAGCAACATGAGTAAGAGGTGTAAGAAATAAATAATTGATTTCAGGGTCTTGTAAAAAAAAAAAAAAATGTGTGTGTCATGATGATCGAAGAAGGAGTGCGCGAAAACATCGCGGTATATGAATGTGATGAAAGTTTGGTTAAATAATTACAGCGAGATCTCAGAAAATGAAGCAAGATTATGTGATAATTTCGCAAAGAAGATGAGAAGAAATAATCAAAAAGCAATGAATGATTACAAGAATTGACAGAAATGAATGAGTGAGTGAATGGGACGAACCTTTATGGCGTACACCCTAGTTCGCGAATGATATTTCGTAAGAGGCAAATGTAAGACCTAAAGTGCGTCATATAAGGGGGTATCTCTTGAACATGGCTCAGGGAAAAGGTTACACCGCCCCTGGAACTTGAGTCATGAAGATTTGGGGCCCATGAAAGCCTATCCGGGGGAGATACCTTGGATTCCCAACTATATATATAAGGTTATACCCTGGTTGGGCGACCGAGGGTCTCTTCCAAGGAGTCAGTGTATGACCAAGGCGCCGAGGTACACGGTTGAGCCAAGAGTGCCTGGGGCATTTGAAGTGTCTCGGCCATTCTTGGCAAGTCTTGGCATATTTGAAGTGTCTCCACTTAGGGTGCAGTCTCGTAACCAGAAGCCCTATAGGTATAAGGGATAAGAGGTTGCGAAAACAACTGGTTGTTGTTAAGACCGGATGGGAGGAGCTAGTCTTGTATGGCCGATGTACGCCTCCTTGAAGGGGCAACCAGGGAGATGATAAGGGCGGCACCCTCCATTAGGGAGCTGATAAGTGTCAAAAGACGCAAATGTCATGAGGCTCTATTTTTCGCAAGAAAATTTAGGCTTGTCATATTTGTGCAATGATCCTGAAGAGGCAATAATACTAACGCGAGGGTAAGACGAGATCAATGGGTCTTTACATGCAAGTGTAAAGACGTCCTGCGATTTCGTCGCAAGACGGCAATGTCATGGGGCTTCAAGTTCTCAAGAACATTTAGGCCTGTCATATTGTCGCAACAAAAACATCCTACAGAGGCAAAAATACGAAAGAAATGATAAGACAAGATCAATGGGTCGTTACATGAAAGTGTAATGACGTCCTGCGATTTTGTCGCAAGACGACAATGTCATGGGACTTTATGTTCGTAAGAATATTTAGACCTGTCATATTGACGCAAAATGAGGGGTGGAAAAATAAGACCTTTAACTAGGAAGGCAAAATAAGACTACACAAAAACAAGGTTAAGGAAAGATCAATGGGTACAAAGATAAGATAACACAAGAAATCGAGTAAGCAAATAAGCTTGCGAATACAGTTATACTTCTTCATTAATTTGTGAAAGGTTAGCAACCGCAGTTGCGAAAATAGGAAGTAATATTACTTAAAGGTTATCGATATAATCTCTCATATGCAAATAAATAACAGAGGCAAGTATGGGAATGATTATAGTAAAAATTTGTTATTTATTTCCATGTGATAGATTTACAGTGAAAAATTACAAAGATGGAAGGTTAAAAGGATAAATGTACATATATCACAAGAAGAGAAAAAGGGAAATGGAGCTATCTCTCAGTTCATTCTTCTTTGTTATCAGGTTCTTTATCAGATTCTTCCTCTTCACTAGCTTCACTATCAGAAACATCAAAGGAAGGTATATCTTCAGGAATTTTATCAAGAAGACAAGGATATGAATAATTAGGAATACTGTGGTCATCGCAAACTGTCTTAATAGTTTAATTGCGAAAACGAACAACATTATTGTTGAAATTCGCTACAGTAGCTTGTAATTGCTTCTTCAACATGGAATACTTGTCGTTGCGAAGAGAAAGGTTCTTTGCAAGTTGTTCTTTTTCAGATTCAAGTTCTTCAATCCTTGTTTGATATCTCTTCTCAAACTTCGCGAATGAATGATAATGAGTCGAGAACTTAATAGCAGTTCCATAAAAAAGAAATGGTAAAATAAAGAAGAACAGTTAACAACCTTCTCTGTCAGAAATCATATCTTTAACCAAGGAAGTATGATCAGCATGAAGACTGACATTAACATCTAAGTTATTTCTGGCATTATCTAGAACTTTCGCAGCCCAAGTAAATTCATCATCATTATTTATGACAAGGAGTGAACGAATTTGATTTTCTCGCTCATTAAGTATGGCGTTTTGGCGAAGAGATTCATCTCGTTCAATTTGGACTTCAAGAAGGGTTTTTTGGAACTTCGCTAATGCTTGTGCACCTTGATTAGCAATGCGATCCTTATCATCTATAAGGCTGCTAATTTTCTTCCTTAGAATATTATTATTCTCCTGGGAGCTAAGATATAAACGTTTAAATCGGTTGGCTAAACCTAAACTAGATCTATGTTCAATTTCTAAGAGATGAAATTTGGTTTGAAGTTCATTTAATGAGAGAGAATTAATCTTGTTTGAAGAACTACTTAAAGATTCATTGAGATGAGCGAGAAGAGCATCATCATCCATAGGTTCAGGGAATGAGTGGAGAAGGATGGCTTCGTCAGAAAGATTATAAATGTCTGCGAAAATGATAAGTCAGGCAAAGAGAAATAAATAACAAAGTAGAAATGAAGAAAAGAGAATGGTGTTATACCATAAAGTTGCTGATTAGCACTTTGAAGAGTAGATATTTTGTCCTTCTGGGTAGAAGACTCAACTTCCAACTGTTGAATTTTTTCATCCTTCTTGCGAGATGTCGCAACTTCAATTTCTAGTTCTTTGTTCTTCTCCTTAAGTTGAAGATTTTTCTTTTCAAGATTGTTGCGTCTTTTCTCGAGGTCTGAGGCAACAACAAAGGAAGATCCCCCAGACTATAAAGGAAAGTAAAGAAAATTGTTAAGATAAGGTTTATAATCGAAATCACAAAGAAATATGAACATACCAAGGCATTAAGTGCATTTAAGAAACTGGGAGTCATTGTCCGAGAAACTCCACGAAAAGAGTCATTATCCACTAGCAGGGGGGCATCGCAAATATTTGCGAGAGCTTCGCAAGTAGCATAAAAACGATCATCTCCTAAAACTTGCATAGAATCAGAGAAAACACTAGACAATTGCGCCATAGCAGATTCGACTGAATGATTCTCCTTCGCAAAAGAAGCATCAACCTCATTATTATCTTCATCAGAGTTCTCGCTAGTTTGGGAATTAGAGTGAGAAGTGGAATGGATTTTCCGTTTTTTAGAAGATGGAGCAGAAGATTTATCCTTGCGAAGAGTGATTTTATTCTTGCCTTTAGCCTTCGCAGCTTCAGGAATGTCAATTTCTTCAACGCCAACCTTCGCACACGAATGAAGATAAGAAACAGAGGCAAAAATATTGTTAAAAATAATAAGGGAAAATATTTCTTACTTCATCCGTGATTGAACGAAGTATCGCCAGAGTACTCGCTCTTGGATTTCTTTTGTAGCTCTTTCTTAATTTGATGATCTAAAAAAAAATAAAAAACAAATCGCAAGATTAGATATAAGAGGGAGTGAAGATTGTAAAATAAGTAAAAATTAGGAAATATACCTCTTTTGCCTTTTCGGGCCAATTAAATACCCAGGGCTGATAATTTGCGAGATTCGCAGGGAGTATATTGGAACCAGAAATGTAAGGTCCGCTCAAAAATAGTGGAAAGACAGACCACCTCTCATCTTTAGAGTATCGAGGAACGTTGTTCTTGCCGAATGCCATCAATATCTAGCATGAGTATCTTATCGTCGGAAACGTTCTCTTTTCTTTTCAATCGGGCACCCCAAATGAGACTTATCATTTTTCATGTTTATTACTTCATAATTTTCAAAGAAGTTTTCTACGAGTGTATTTTGCAAATGACTATCTCTAAACTAGCGAAGTTAGGATCTTTAACGTTATCGGGATATAGAGATCCCTTACCGGCGCCGCGATTGGCAAATTCAAGCATTAAGCGGATGCAATCACCACTTAATTGATAAATAGCTCGCGAGAATTTCTCACGAGCAAGGATTTCATAGAACAAGGGCGATTCGGGATCGTATAGGGGAATGGGAAGACTGCGAGAATTTGACCTAGCGAGATTATGATTTTCGACCATCACACCGATGATCGGTAAACAATTTTGCGAAAGAATAGATGAAGATTCTTGATTGGGAATAGTAGACAAGGTGAAACCTTTCTCTTGTAATTTCTTTTGAGTTTCATCGAAAAGGGTTTCATATTTACGACCAGATGGAGCCATTTTTAGAGTATGGGAATGATTAGAGAATCAAAGATCAAGAGAAAGAAGAAAAGGAAGATTTACTGATGGCAGAAGTGCAGAAACGCAAATTGCGGAAGAAGAAAGTTGAAGAAAAGTTGCAGAGAAAAAGTAAAAAAGAAGAAGAGGAGGGTGAGAAAACTATTTATAGAGAGAAGAATTCTCGAGAAGACAAATGCATTTAATGCGAGAGGGGACGTGAGTGGTCAATAAAAAACGGTTGAAAGAGACGTGTCAAGAAAAGAGTGGAAGAAAAAACATGTATAATAAATTCCATATAAAAGTACGGGATTGTAACAGATAAAGATGAGCAGTTGCGGCATTTCAAAAATACTAGTTCTCATGACATTCTCCTCTTCACAGAGAAGACATGAGAAGAGGCAAGATGTAGGATCAGAATATCGCGACATCAATACTTCGCGGGATCAATAAACAATAACATTGCGAGGGCGTCGCAAAAGAGTAATATAAATGACGCAATGAATGACGACAACCAAAACATGAGAAAGGTGTGAAGACCTAGCGAAATTTAGGAGAGCTGCGAGAATGAATACTTGTACACTTGCGATATTTCGCAAGTCATTCCCGAAAATAAAGGACAGCTTAGCTGTCATCCATTGTATACTACCCTATATAAAGAGTTGAATAAACCTGTTGTGAGAGAGATCTTTTTCGGAGTGTTAGACAAGTCATTAGGAGAGAGAAAGTGTGTGGTGATTGTAATTTCTTTAGATCTTTCTTATCTTATCTTGAAAACATTCAAAGAATTAATCAATAAAATCATTGTTATTCATCTTAAAATGTCTTAGTTGTGTGGATTATTGTGAGGGGTGTAGTGTAGGATTTCCTGCAACTACAAAATCGATCAGAAAAGGCTATGTATTCTTTATATATGTCTGATTTTGATCTTAATTTGTCGAAATTTGTTGTTTCAAATAATATTTTCCTTAGAAAAATCCCCAAAAGAGTTAGGGTTTGTTTTTCAATGCAATCTGATATCTCTTCTAAATCTGTAAACATATATCAAATCTGACCTTAGATTTACAATCAGCAAATTTTATTCTTCATACCCATTTAAATCTTCTCAAAACCCAAAAATTTGAAGAAAATATTTTTACCCAATTTTGTGTCTTCTTCGTTTTCTCTTGAATTGTTTAACAGTTGAAAAAAATCAATTGAGATTTGAGAAGGTGGCGCTTTTATTGAAGAAAATAATGAAGGGGTGAGATTTGGATTGATTAAAGAGGTATGTTGGCATGTTAACAGTTGAGAAAAATCAGTTTAGAAGGTAATTGATTAATTAAATACAGTGATGAAAGGAGGATATTTGGAAGTAATACATGGGATACGTGGGGTTTATAACGTTAGGGTCCTGGCATATTTATGGTGTATTTTGGATAGGAGCATTTAGTTATTTGGAAATTGGTTTTCAGCTGACTTATGATTAATGGAGTTCAAATGATCATCAACATCTTCAATTTCATGAAATCAATCTGAAATTTAAGGTTTAAGTTTTTTTCAGGCTTGTTATTAATGGCGGACATGGTTCCCCTCGAAGAAGACGAGTATTTGAGAGAGAAAAGTGAAATTTCTGGGAACGTGTAATAATTTTAACCGTTCATTGGCCACTTATTGTTTGGAACCGTCAGATTGGCTATCAAACTCACAACAACCGTCGATTTTCATTTTGTGATGAAGGGTATTTTTGGGTGTTAAAATTTTAAATACATACACATGTACTCCACATGCTCACTTCACTGGGCGGTCACGTCAGTTATAACGGATAGGGGGTTTCACCAATTATCAATTTTTAAAGGGGGTAATTCAAAATAGCTATTTATTTTGAGGGGGAAATGCAAAATCCCCCTTTATTAAAAGTGCTCGCCTGAGCATTAGATAATAAAAACTAATTTATGGAGAAATGAGGGACCGGCCAAGAAGGAATGAAACCGGCCCTTGGGGATGTGGGACCGGCTTATGGTCGATTGAGAAAATTCCAAGTTGGTTGGAAAGAGTTTGGACCCAATATGAGCAATTGAGCAAATTAGGTCAAAATTATAAGAATGTGTGGGACTGGCTCTTTGCAAGCCTTAGGTCCAGCCTTGGTCGGTCAAGGAAGCATGCCCATGTCACTATAATGCCCGTATCTCAGTCCTGAGAGTTTCGGTATTTTCTGATGTGCGTTTGAGCAATATTTTGGATTTTCAGAAGAGTTCGATCTTTGACTGAAATTCTCGATTTTGCTCGAATGAGCAAGTAGAACCTTGCTCGTTTGATCAAAATTTGGAAAATATTAAAATAATGATATTTTAATATTTGGCATGAGTAGGCTAGTCGATCATGTGACCATTTGAGTTTTTGGCCTTTTCATGGTTTGAGCAATATTTGAGAAAATATGAAGAAACCATGAATTTTTGCTCAAACGAAGGAGTTTCATGAGATGAGGGAAATAACAATTATGAAAGACTAGGGATTGTAAGGTGTGGGACCGGCCACGGCTAGGGCATGGCCGGCCGGCTAGGTAGCCCGGTCCCGCAACACCGTTCCCTATTTTTATTATTTCTCATGAAACCGTGAAAATATGGAGAAACCATGAGTTTTGCTCAAACAAGGAAAATTGCTAGAATGAAAGAGTTTTCATGAGTTCATGAAAATAACAAAATAATTAAAATAAAGGAAAAAGGCGTGGGAGACCGGCCACGGCGGCATGACCGGCCGGCCGGTGGGCCCGGTTCCCTAGGCGCCATTTTTATTATTTTAATATTGTTTTCTCTCTCCTATTTTGTGTAGGATTCCTCGTTTGTCCATATTTTCGAATGCTCGTTCGTGCATCATTATCGAGTACACTTGCACTATTTTTTGGGGCTTACTCAGTGGTAGTCCAGATGCCCGATTATTTAGTATTTATTACTAATTCATGAAATTCAGTGGAGAATGATTCATGAAACTAAGTAATAAAAGTGAGTAGTTGTTTGTTATCAATCCATAGGATCAGCTATGGATTCGATCATGAATTTGAAATAATAAAACGAGTATTACCATTCCATGAGATCATCTGTGGATTCGATCATGAAATCGGAGCAATGAGATAAAGTATATTATCTTCTAAGAATTCAGTGGTGAATGTCACGGTAGAATTAATCTATTGCAGAAGGGATATTAGCCAGTTAAAGCGTCATACCCGTTCTGAAAGGTGCATAGTCAGGAAACAGCGAGTGTTGCAGATATCCTGAACTCTCAACAATCATGTATGGAGAACCGCCTGGATCTATACACGGTCTCTCTACATAGTCAGGGAACAGTGAGTGTCACCGACGTCCTAAAGGCGTTAATGCTCTCAATCTTACGGAGAACCGCCCAATCGTTCATCTATGTAGAGGGGGGGTCTCTCTATGTAGTCAGGGAACATCGAGTGTTGCCGATGTCCTGAAGGTGTTAATGCTCTCAATCTTACGGAGAACCGCCAAATTATGTTATTCTACATAGAGGGCATGATGAAATGCGAGGCATCGCTCATCTAGTGGAGGCCTTTCGAGAAACATATTCATCATGGCTCGTAAAATATGAATCGTCACAAGCCTGAAGCCGTGTCAGAAACATGCAGTATCATGATTTTACGATTTTGACCTTTGTCAAAAATCCATTATCAATAATAGCAGAAAGGGGAACCGATCCTATGAACATGTGCAACACGTTTTTAGGCAAAGAGGAACCGATCCTATGGACATGTGCAACACATATAAGTTAGATACCATATATATGTGGGGAACCGATTCTAGTGCCTAGTGAACCGAATTTTGGGAAGCTAGTGTGACTATGCACAGTACTCACATGGAGGTAGAACCGAAACTTGTTTTGGTAGAACCGTGAAACCCATGATTTGTGATTGAGTGTTTCTTAATCAATCACATAGTTCTTGAAAGTCAGATGAACCAATTTTAAACTTGTTTGGAAGTGTGAAAATCGGTTTCAAGGTTGTAAGTATGAAAGAGGAATTACAAAGTAAGGATGTCGACATACTTTGAACACGAGCAGTAATGTTTATATTTTATTGTTCAAAGTTATTCCTTAATAGCTACAGGAAGAAAATCCCACGATCGAAATAAATAAGTTAAGAATCTTTTATTTAAGGTTGTTAATTTTATTTTAGGAAAATGAGAATTAGTAATGTGCATTTACTAGTTGAGATTTTCGATCATTATTTTGGACATAGCATTTCTAGGAATTATGGAAACCGAATTTGGAATGTATTGAATATCTTTGAGAATATTTTTGGATTTGGAAATTCCTTGGTGTCCAAACTTCCTTGTCTATAAATACTCGAAGTTTGCATTTCTAGCAAACTAATCCTTCGTGACAGCAAACTTCCTCGGTTGTGTTGTTACTGGCGTAGCCGCCTATTCGGAGAGGAGAGTAACCTAATTAGGCGAAATCTCTTATGGCTGCTCAGTTTAAAGTCTTCTTTGGGATTGAGAAGCTCTACGAGTACCGTTGGTGGGAAACTAGATAATTGCGGTTTATCTTTTGTTTTCGATTGATTTGATTGACTAACGGTGGTTGAACTTTGATTGCACCTAGGTTTTTTATGCTTGAGAATCTTCTCTTCTGATATAAGATTCACTCAAACTAGATCGAAGTTTCGACAGGGATTTTTAGACTGTTGTTAGTGCTAAAGACGATCTTGTGATAATCCATTGTTAACAGACTCCGTTCTGTGCGTGATTGATCACAAGAGATTCAAGTGATTATGTGCAGGTGTTTATTGAAGATCTAAGAAGATTTGAAGACAAAGAAGATATTGAAGATTTCTGATTTGGGGTTCATAATCTTTGGTGTGCACAATACTTGTTTCGGTATAAGAGGATCCAACTATAATCGGTTTATCCTTGTGGTAGATTGGATTGATTAGTTGTGTAGATCGGCATCAATACATTTCTTTGTGATTAAAAGTATTGATTGCAAAATCTTAACAATTACTTCGGTAGTTGAGAGTAAGATAGATCTAAGAACCTGACGAAGGAGTTTATTTTAAGATAAACAGAAGATCCTTTGTCTAACTCACATCACTTGGTTGAAGAGAGTTAATACCAAAAAGATTGTTGTTCCTTTACTGTTTGGAATACGAACCAAAGGAATTGTTCCAAGTACGTGACTTATTCATAGGTCGGAGGCGTGAGAATACAGACGGAACTAGGTGAACTATAGGTTTAGTTGCTTGGTCTCAACTATACGAAGTTAGGTTTAATTTTGTGTAGCGTCTTAATCCCGAGAGTATTCAATTCTGGACAAGGTCCCGGAGTTTTTCTGCATTTGTGGTTTCCTCGTTAACAAAATCTTGCTGTGTCATTTACTTTATATTTCCGCATTATAATTGTTTTATTATAATTAAAGTAAATTACACAAACGTTAATTTCTATTTACTTGATAAGCAATCCTATTGTGTTTGGTTAAGTCCGAACCTTTGTATCAAGTAAGCATACTTCGTTGTTGTATTGTCTCGATCTCGTATCCATAGACGATCACACGAAGTGTGAACCGATTAGTTGTATTGTCTCGAATCAGTCCATAGACAATCACTTTCGGAGAAAGGACTTATAGGTAAGAAAAGTTTTAGCTTGAGGTATATTTGGGTACCCTCGCCTTTTATTGATTGCAAAATCTTAACAATTACTTTGGTAGTTGTTGATAAGATAGATCTAAGGACCTGACAAAGGAGTTTATTGGGATAAACGGAAGAGCCTTTTGTCGAACTCATATCACTTGATTGAAAAGAGTTGTTACTGAATAGATTTGTTGTTCCTTTACTGTTTGGAATACGAACCAAAGGAATTGTTCCAAGTGCGTGACTTATTAACAAGTTGGAGGACCAGGGATATAGACGGAACTAGGTGAACTATAGGTTTAGTTGCTTGGTCTCAATTATACGAAGTTGGTTTAGATTTTGTATAGCGGCTTAATCCTGAGAGTATTCAATTCTGGACAAGGTCCCAGGGTTTTTCTGCATTTGCGGTTTCCTCGTTAACAAAATCTTGTTGTGTCTTTTACTTTTCTATTTCCGCAATTATAATTGTTTTTATTATAATTAGAAGTAAAATACACAAAATTTAATTCCTATTTACCTGATAGCAATCCTATTGTGTTTGGTTAAGTCCGAACCTATTATCAAGTAAACATACTTCGTTGTTGTATTGTCTCTATCTCGTATCCATAGATGATCACACGAAGTGTGAATCGATTAGTTGTATTGTCTCGACTCAGTCCATAGACAATCACTTTTGGAGAATGGACTTATAAATGGAAAAGTTTTAGATTGAGGTATGTTTGGGTACCCTCGTCTTTTCAATTGGTATCAGAGCAGGCAAACGCAAAAAGATCTAACAATCCGTGTTTGGTGCGATCCAACCTATAAGAATTGAATCCGATGAGCGATTTGATTAACATTTTAAATATTTTAGATGGTCTTAAAGAAGACTCTGAAGAATATTTCTCTGCTCTTGTTAAGATGTTAGATGAAGGGAGTGAACAGAACCAGTCACATACTGACGAGATCAGTAATATCATTATTGATAGAGAATTGGTGAAAAACATAGAAGATTCTAGAACGAGAGATTCTCAATGATGTTCAATTCTTTCATCCAGACATCTTGAACAGTCTAATAAGAGATATACCAGGAACCGTTTTCAAAAAGGATGGAATTGTTTAATTCAGAAGTTTTGTGTTACAAAACGTCTGATTAATCATGTTAAGAAACTTTATAAGAACTTAACGAATCATCCTAAATCTGGTGAACAATGTCTTGGAGCATTTGCACTTAAAACAACTTCACCATTCCAATGGTTTCTAGATAGTGGGTGTAGTAGGCATATGACAGGTGATCTTTCTTGGTTCACAAAAACAGAAGACTACAAAGGAGGATCAGTAACCTTCGGAGATGGAAGCAGCTGCCTTATTAGCAAAAATGGTACTATCAAACTTCCAGGTATTCCCGAAATCCATGAAGTTGTTTATGTTAAAGGAATGAAAGCAATTTTTTTGTCAGTTAGTAAAATTTGTGATAAAGGTCACAAAGTTATCTTTAGTATGAAAGGTTGTGATATTGAAGATAAGTCCGGAAAAATAATTTTTCGAGGACGTAGAAGTATGAATAATTGTTATCTCCTTGATATACAATCCAATTTATACTGTAACTTAACTAAGGTTGAGTCAACCCACTTGTGGCATGAACGTTTTGGTCATATCAACTATCGAATGTTGGGAAAGCTCATTAATCGTGAACTTGTCATAGGCGTTCCAAAAATAAATACTAAAGTAGAAGGTGTTTGTGGTGCCTGTCAAAAGGGTAAACAAGGAAAAATTCCACACAAACTTTCTCGAAACATATCCACTCGTGCTCCTCTCGATCTAGTTCATATGGATCTATTTGGTTCAATCCAACAAGCAACGGTTGGAGGAAAGAGATATGCTTTAGTAATGGTAGATGACTACACACGTTTCACATGGGTTCCTTTTCTGAAGCACAAGAATGATACTCTTGAAGAGTTCAAATTTGTTGTTAATGGAATTCAAAATGAACATGGTCGCAAACTTAAGAAGATAAGAAGCGATCGTGGTAAAGAATTCAAGGATACAAAAGTATATGAATACTGCAATGATCTTGGAATTAGTCATCAATTCTCTGCCCCTATTACACCTCGGGAAAATGGTGTAGCTGAGAGAAAGAATAGAAATATTCAAGAAATGGCAAAAGTAATGCTTCACAATAAAAACCTACCTCTAACCTTCTAGGGGGAAGCTGTATTTACAACTTGTTATCTTATAAACAGAGTTTATTTAAGATCCAAAACTCTAAATACCCCATATGAATTATGGTATGGAAGAAAACCCAATCTAAGCTATTTAAGGGTTTTTGGAAGCAAATGCTATATTCTCAAAGACAGAGAACATAGAGGAAAGTTTGATTCCAAAAGTGATGAAGGAATTTTTCTTGGCTATGCTTCTGACAGTCGTGCCTTCAGGGTATACAATCTCTGAACCAAAGTCATGATGGAATCAATTAACGTGGTTATTGATGATATTAGAGATTTTTTTCAAGACAATCACACTGCAGCAGAACTTCCTCCACCTGAAACTGTTATTAAAGAAAAACAAACTGAAGAAGAACCATCAGTTGTTCCTTTAATTAGTGACACAGATGATAAAGACGATAATGAAAGTATTGTTGAACAACCCAATGATACAGAAAATGTTGTCCAAAAACCTGCTAAGTGTGTACATCAAAGACACTCTACTGAATACATCATTGGAGATGCCAATGCTAGAGTTATGACTCGAAGAGAACTTCAGAATGTCTGTCACTATTCATGTTTTCTCTCTTCAATAGAACCGAAAAATATTAAGGAAGCACTCAGTGAACCTGCTTGGGTAAACTCAATGCATGAGTAACTTAACCAGTTTAAAAGACAAGAAGTGTGGGAACTCGTTCCTAAGCCGACAGGAGTAAACATCGTTGGAAGAAAGTGGATCTACAAGAAAAAATCAGATGAATTCGGAACAATTGCCAGAAACAAAGCTAGGCTCGTTGCTCAAGGATATTCTCAAATTGAAGGTATTGATTTTGATGAAACTTTTGCTCCTGTTTCTCGTTTATAATCAATAAGACTTTTACTTACTTATGCCTGCTATCTTAAGATAAAACTTTTTCAAATGGATATTAAATCTGCATTTCTGAATGTGGATTTAAAAGAAGAGGTATTTGTTGCTCAACCCAAAGGATTTGAAGATCTATTATTCCCAAATTATGTCTTTAAACTCAAAAAGGCCTTGTATGGTTTAAAACAAGCTCCAAGAGCTTGGTATGATAAGATGACATCCTTTTTACTTCAAAAAGGATTCTCTAGAGGTGGTGCTGATAAGACACTCTTCACCAAATGGAGTGGAAAAAATGTTCTTGTAGCACAAATATATGTAGATGACATCATCTATGGATCCACCTCAAAATCTCTAATAGATGAATTTTTGAATCTTATGAGTGGAGAATTCGAAATGAGTAATAAGGAGAATTATCATATTTTCTTGAGAATTATCATATTTTCTTGGTTTGCAACAAAACACATTCTTCTTTCTCAAGAAAAATATGCAAGGAATTTAGTTGAAAAATTCGAACTAAAAACTTCATGAATTCAATCAATAAATATTCTTGTGCAACACCTATGGCAACTCCGATGCCAACTACCGGAAAAATTAAATCGTTGGAGAATTATCATATTTTCTTGGTTTGCAAATACAACAACAAAAAGACAATATTCTTCTTTCTCAAGAAAAATATGCAAGGAATTTAGTTGAAAAATTCGAACTAAAAAGTGCAACACCTATGGCAACTCCGATGCCAACTACCGGAAAAATTAAATCGAATCCAGGAGAAAAATCAGTTGATCATAAATTGTACAGATCTATGATAGGAAGCTTACTATACTTAACTGCAAAAAGACCTGACATTGCTTTCAGTGTGGGATGTTGTGCCAGATTTCAAGCAGATCCTAGAGAATCACATCTAAAAGCTGTAAAACGAATCATAAGATATGTTAATGGTACTCTAGATAATGGTTTATCATATTCTATGGATACAAACCACAATCTTGTTTCCTATTCGGATGTTGATTGGGCAGGATGTGTAGAAGATCGAAAAAGCACCTCTGGTGGTTGTTTCTATGTTGGTCAAAATCTTGTATCTTGGTATAGCAAGAAACAAAATTCACAGTCCTTTTCAACCTGTGAAGCAGAATATATTGCTGCTGGTACATGTTGTACCCAACTTTTGTGGATGAAACAAATGCTCATTGACTATGGAATAAATATTTCAACTATGAGCATCCTTTGTAATAACTCAAGTGCTATACGCTTGACTGAAAATCCAGTTGAACATTCTCGTACTAAACATATAGATATCAGATATCACTTTATTATAGAATTATATGAGAATGGTGTTATCAAATTAGAGTATGATCCATCCGAGCGTCAGCTAGCTGATATTCTCATTAAACCCTTAGATATAGCGACTTTCTAAAATCTAAGGAAATCCATCGGGATTGTCAAGGTACATTAGTACCTTGTGCTTGGGGTTTCAACTTTTGCATTGCATAAGTTAAAACCGGTGTTCAACCTTTCTCTGGTAAAGGTTGGTTGTTGTTGTTCTTTTGTCTTGTAAGAGGATGACAACATAATGATATTTTGGTATCAATTCTCCCTGGGAAGATGCAAACATTATTGGAGACGAGGATGCAAAATTTGAGGTAACGACTTTGTTAGTTAATCGTTTTCCTGTTTAAGAAAAGCCTGAATTGCATATATCTATTGCTTTTTCTTAACAAAATTTTGGTACAATTGATGTTTATTCCATTATTTGTGTATGGATGTGTGTGTGATTCAATTGTTTCCGGTTAAGAAAAACTATGTTATCTTGCTTTATTATTTGGTATCAATCGTTTAGTCTTACAAAATTTTGGTGCAATTGCGGTGCTTTAATGTCTATGTCGTTTCAATTGCTTCCGGTTGAGGTAAATAATTATGCAAGTTGATTTATTTGGTTTGTATGAATTGTTTATGGCTTAACAAAACAAAAGGTTTTCGGGATAAATTGTTTAGTCCAATTTGATTCCGGATAAGAGAAACTAAGTTAATTCTGATCTTAGTTAGACTTATCAAAGTGGAGGTTTCGGTTATTCAAGTCTAATCGAATGCCTTAACAAGAAATGCTAGTTCACTAACCTAGTACTTGTCTTGTTTAAAAGTGAAAGGTCTAAGTTATATGGATAATTAGAGCCTGATGAGAAAAATAGAGTTAATCTGATCTTTATTTTGGTTTTATCGAACAAGCGATTGTATTTGAGCAATCGATTTAGCAAAGGAACTAAGGTGCTTAGTCGATTTTTGGTTGCTAAACTATTAGGGAAAATTTCTTCGGGCAATTGTTTCCTTGGTAACATATCAAAACAACATTACTTTGTAGTTTCGGTTTTGATATTGGTTATCAAAAATGGTGTGTGGAACCCTCGTGCTTAGCTCTTATAGGTTGCAAGTCTTGTGAGATTTGTAAGATCCTTTCGGTTTGTCTTTTATTTGCTCGTACCTTTGTCATTTTTTGACAAAAGGGTGAGAAATATATGGAGTAAACAAGTGATATTGATATTGATTTATATTGATTTGGTATCACTAAGGGAAAGGACATTGGTGCTTAAACATTATATCTAACGAAAGAGTAAAGCATAAACTAAGGGGGTGGTAGCATATCATATTGATAAGGGAATAACAAAGACGTGCGGATTGAAAATCTACCTATCTTACCTTTAGGGGGAGTATTAGCTTTGTTATTTGTAGAAGGTGGATTTTCGACAAGGGCTAAAATCGTAAAACCACAATTATACATGCTCCTGATCCAATAATCAGACGAGTATTGAGGATCATGTCTCTCATCGAAGCATGAAATCTCATGCCACAAGAATCTCTGACTGAGAATACCGTCTCTCAGAGTATATGTAGATGTGTAGTCTCTCAGCTGAGGCAACGACATATCTCATGAATACTGAGCAATTTCAGTAATTACTTCTATATAGAATCGAACGATTGGACGGCTCCTAGACAACTTGCCTGCTAGTATAGAGCAATAATGTCTTCAGGATGTAACAATGTTTTCCCTGACTATATAAAAGAAATATGACGCTTCAACAAGCTCATATTACTCAATTCTCAGATAATTAATGCTCGTAGACAGCATGCCTGCTAGTATAGAGCCATCACTTAATTATCTATAATCCTTAAATTCATTAACTGAATATTCAAAAATATTCTACATTGTTCATAATATTTCGTTACTTCAATTCATGGTTCTTCCCAGCAGAATTCCATGGGTTAGTAATAAATATTCAACGTACGGGCATCTGAGCCACTATCGAGTAAGCCCCGACTAAAATGGTGCAAGTGTACTTAGCAATAATGCACTAACGAGCACCTTAATGCACGAACGAGCATTCCAAAACACGAAGGAACGATGAACCTATGCAAAATAGGAAGAAAATAATAAATAATAAAATATTAATCAAGGCGCTGGGGGACTGGGCCCACCGGCCGGCCGGCCGTGCCGTGGCCAGTCCCACGCCCAATTTTATATTTTATCATATTTTTATTATTTTCCTTGATCTCATGAAAATTCCCTCATTTGAACAAAATTCCTTAGTTTCAAGGAAACTCCTCAGTTTCATGGTGTTTCCTTCACATCAAGGAAATAATAAATAATTAGGAAAGGTGTCGCGGGACCAAGCCTACTAGCCGGCCGGTCATGCCCTAGTTGTGGCCGGTCCCACACCTTGCATTCCTTATTATTTTATTATTATTTCCTTCATCCCATGAAATTCCTTGATTTCATGATATTTCCTTCAAATCATGATAATAATAAATAAAATTAGGTAAAGCTCAAGGGACCGGGCCCTAGCCGGTCGACCATGCCCAAGCCGGTCCCATACGCCCTTATTTTATTATTATTAATATTATTTGTTTCCTTCATCTCATGGAAACTCCTTGGTTTCAACAAACTCCTTGATTTCATGATATTTCCCTAAAATCATGAAAATAAGATAAAATTAGGAAAATTGCCATGGGATCGAGCTTATTGGCCGGCCGGCCATGCCTTAGCCATAGCCGGTCCCACACTTCATGATTCCTTGATTTTATTATTATTTATTCCTTCATCTTATGAAGTTTCCTCAGTTTGAGCAAAAAAACCTTGATTTCTTCATATTTTCTCAAATGATTGCTCAAATGCACGCCAGAAAATATCAAAATTCTCAGGACTGAGACGCGAACACTTTTGTGACATGAGCATATTACCTTGACCAACCAAGGTTGGCTCTTTGGCTTGCAAGAGGCCGGTCCCTGATATAGACATTTTTGTGTCTATGTTGTCCTCAATTTTCTGTATTGTTAGTGCTCATTTTTGTACTTATTATGGAGTTTTATGTGTGTGTGGGTATTTTTGGGGAATAAACATTTTTGGAAAAATCGGCTCGAAAAGTTGTCTAAAGCACCCGGAGGACATTTGCTATGCGGGCTCTCACTTTGGTTAAGGGGCACCTCAATTACTAAGGGGCACCTCAATCACTATTTGCACCCCAGGGCGTCACCTGCTAAACGCACCCACATCTCTGTTAGGGGGAGGTGATCTTCTTCATTCAAATTCCAAGTTTTGGCGGGAAAGTTTTGCAGCGGAAGAACAGAATTAGGGTTAGTGATTTGGGCGTGTATTAAGGAGATTCAATGGCTGAAACTATTTGGGATAGCTTGAATCAGATTATCAGGCATGGTATGAGCTTCAGAATCAACTGAATTGGGTTGGTTAGCCGTGTGGAAGCAAAACAGGGAACTTTGAAAACCCGAGACTTCTGGTTCGGTATTGGAGTAGATTTGGCCGGATTCTTCACGTGATATGGATTAGTATAACCATGTTTCGTCTAAACAGGGTAGGTATATGACTTGGATTAACTTAAAAAGAAGATTATCACGTAAAACCGAGAAGAAATATTCTTGGGATTTTCCGAGCCGCTTGTTGTATCTGCATGGGCCTGAGTATGTTATAATCGATCTTCTACGCGTTTGGATGAAGAATAAATTATATTGGAGTGTGCCAACTATATCCAGACGCGTGAGAATGGAGAGAAGAAAAAAATAAGGGAATAATATCTCGGAAAATTGCAGAGAGTGATTGCGGAAGATTTTGGAGTTATTGTTGATATTTGGAGGATCTGTTGGGTATATATAGAGGTCAGGGACATTGTAGAGAGATATGGAGAGTTAGGGACAAGAACCAGAGCGAGAAAATAGAGTTGCAGAGAAATTCTTCTGCTGCTGCAACAAGATGAACATGAAGAACATAATGTTGTGAAGAACAGTCGTTTTTAGCGTCTTATATTTCTGTCTTCTGTAACAGTCTTGTAGGATCGGAATATCGCAACAACAACATACTTGCGATATTGTCATTAGCAACATTGCGAAACCGTCGCAGACTAACATTAAAAATGACGTAACAGACAACACCAGCAGAAATACGAGAAAGGTATGAAGAATCCGCGAGAAGGTGACAAGAGCTTGCGAGAATATGAGCTGTATGTGAGCTGTCATCCACTATGTAATATCCTATATAAAGAGAAAGGCAGGAGAGAGAAAGAAAAAAGAGACTTTAGAGAGGATCACATTTTAGGAGAGAGGATACATTTTGTTAAGGAAGAGATATTATTTTAGAGAGAGATATTTTTTAGAGAGGGATTTATTTTCTTTATCATCTTCTTCCCCAAAACTAGATCTAGAAAGCTCCAAATACTCATTAATGGAGATTCTAAATGTAATATCATGTAATTACAAAAATCACTAGTGAAGAACCATGGATGTAGATCACATTGATCGAACCATGTAAAAAATCTTGTGTCTCCATTTATAATTTTAGCACTTTTATCTTTATTTTGATTATCAAATAAGTTTAGATCTAGAAATTAGTATCAAGATATGATGAGGGGTGTGTTGTGGGATTTCCTGTAACTACATTTTTGGCGCTAGAAACAGGGACGGGGGGACGATGTTTGCTAAATTGAAGAAAATTCAAAGAAATTAATTATTGAGGACTTGGATCTATGAAGTTCAGAGACGAATGCAGAACATTTGTCTACAGAAAAAGAAGTTTCGGAAAATAAATGTCAACAAAACCCAGAGATGAAGAAATAGTCAAGATCAACAGATGATTTCAGATTCAAAACAAAGAAAATTATGAATGAAGTGCAGCGACAATGAAATTAATCGAGTCAATTCGACTTGAAAGATAATCTTCTTCCCATTTCATTTGATTATGTTATTAATTATTTAGATCCAGAGTTTTAAAACGAAAAAGTTTTGAGAGAAGCATCAGAAAAACAGATTTTGTTTTTCAATAAATTTCACATTTCTTTACCAAAATTATGATTAACAAGTTTTAGTTACTGATTTTTAACGAAGAAATGTTGTTCTACAGACCTATACGAGACTTTTGAGAAAATTTATGTGTCATAATTTTTGATGCTATTTTGGGGATTCTTTCCCATGAACAAAATATGATGATTTCACTCTTTGTACGACAAAAATTATCTAAGGTTCTCTAGATCATTTACTGACTTAATTGATTGCTTACATCGAAGAGCTCGCATTCATCTATGCAAGACAATGGGAATTTCGAAGATGACAATATCCTTTCGTCAAGATGGATTTGAGCAAAGACATGCCACATATCGAATCCAAGTTGCGGCAATGAATGAGTAGGGTTGAACGTAACTGTCCACATGAAATAGGCGAAATGCTTCAAGGAGAATCAGTGTAACTTCGTCACCAGACCCAGTAACAAGCAAAGAAGATAACGGAGTATTACTTCACAAACGACCATTTCAATGGTTATAGATCAGTTCAAAACCAGTGAAGCCAGGCCAATCTTGGGACAGAAAAGTCTACATCTGCGAAGACAATGAGATATAATGGAAATGTATGAGCTGTAAATGGCGAAGGAGGAAAGAAATTTTCTCTGACGAAACGACTTTGTAGTTGAGAAGAGAAACCCAATCATGAAGACGAAGACACGGGCAAAGCCCAATTAATAAGAAGCTTCATCCTCAATTCGTATGATTAATCAACAGCTACATCATCGGTGAAGAGATATGAATATACGGTAGCAATAAAGTTTCAGGACAAAGTAGCCAGGTCGAAGCAATCAGAAGAGCAAAGAACCAATGACGAAGTTTCATGAACATTTACCAATATTACATGGAGGTGTTCACGCTGCATCAACATTCAAGTTTTAAAGATATCATACTAAAGTGGAAAATCCTACTCACGGGACAATGACGCTGCGAAGAGGACAATGAAGCTGCGAAGAGAATGCATAGTACAACAAAAAAGATGAGGAAAGGAAAGAGAACAAACTAGATGGAGAGTCGCGGGTTCATAAATTCCAGACGAAATTCAATGAGCTTCTATGAAATCCAATGTCCAGGCAAAGTTAAAGCACTCTCTGAGCTATTAAGATTGACGGAGACAAACTATTGTTACTGCAGGTTAAATTATAAACAGAAGAACCAACTAGCGAAAACAAATGATGAGAGGGAATCCCACCAGTTTTGCGAAGAAGATATCAGAAGAAACCAGCGAAGTTCATAAGTACAACTTAATGATGTCAGTCGTAACAGCAGCAAGATGTCCCTCCCAACTAATTCAAAACTATTCAAAACTTACTTCGCCGGACCGACTCAACAGATCAGATCACACAAAGATATTAATCAGTGTGTTTCGCTAGAATGCATTACTTCATAACCTACCCAGTTCAGAACATCTACCAATTTATAGAAGAAAATCCATTCATATCGTTAGGGTTATTTGCATATGAAGTCGATTCACCAGCAGAGATCAACACAAGTCCAAAGGGAACGAGTAGAATGATTGAGAGGGGCATGTATACATCAATAGGAGATGAAAGAAAAGCTGAACAATCATATGATTCAATAACGGAAATAATTAAAGGGGACATGCAAATCCAAATGGAGTTAGTTGCGAGCCAAACGCAAGTACAAAGAGAGCAAGTTAAAGTTAAATTAAAACTCCAGCGAAGGAAAAGAAAGAAAAAGAAAAGATGAAGAAAGAGTACACAAAAAGGGGTAATAAGAGAATAGGTCAGCGAATAACACTACTCTTTCGCAGATATCCGATAACACATTTGGTTCCAAGTGAAGTAACAAATTTGGGTAGTATATGTAGTATATGTTAGTAAGAATGATATAAAGTTTAGTAAGAAATACACCAGCAACATAACGAGAGAAAGGGTGCAAGCAACTCAGCCAATGACAGGAATAATGAAATTTCCATGACAAAGTGAACACCAAACAGTAGCATCGGGAAAAGAAAAATTTAAGAAGATGTAGGATCAAACTGCAGCTGCGGGGAAATCTCAATACAGTCAGTTAAAAAATGGATATAAGACGCATCAACAAAAACTCAAATATCACGAGTCAACAAATCAGACAAAGAAGAAAAAAGACGGAGAGGAAAATAAATGATGGTCAGGTTGAATAAGAGAGAAAACAAACTTCTGATAGAGAAATGTAAAGGGAGACAACAAAATAATGATTTATGCGAATCTTACCGCATTAACACAAACAGAAGTTAGCACAGATGGTGAAGCAGCAGAGTATGCTTTCATGTTCGCATGATCGAATCCCAACTTTCGCAGATTTTTTGCATGTTTTTACTAGAAATGCTAGAGTCAAAGATCACATTTAAAGAACGATAGTGGTCACATTCATTCACAAACAAAAGCTAGTACAATCGGTCACTGGCGAAGAATACAAGTATAAGGTTGCGGGTTCAAGTCTTGCTACTTTCAAATTTATTTTTGCTGCGGCATTTATATATTCAAGAGAGATGTGCGTGCGGCATTATACACTTCAAGAGGAATTTCGCAGACAAGAGAATTATTTCGCATACATAAGAGCTAGCACAGTTGGTCAGAAGCATGAATTTGATATTTCATTCATTACTTCAAAGGATCTTTGATATTTCGCAAAGAAGAGGGTTGATGATTATTTCGCAAAGAATGAAGAAAAGAATGATTATTTCGCAAAGAATGATTGAAAGAATTGACAGAAATGAAAGAATGAATGAATGGGACGAACCTTCATGACGTACACCCTAGTTCGCGAATGATATTTCGTAAGAGGAAAATGTAAGACCTAAAGTGCATCATATAAGGGGGTATCTCTTGACCTGGCTCAGGGAAAAGGTTACACCGCTCCTGGAACCTGAGTCATGGAAATTTGGGGTCAATAAAGCCCATCCGGGAGAGATGCCTTGGATTTCCAACTATATATATAAGGTTATACCCTGGTTGGACGACCGAGGGTCTCTTCCAAGGAGTCAGTGTATGACCAAGGCACTGAGGTACATGGTTGAGCCAAGAGTGCCTGGGGCATTTGAAGTGTCTCGGCCATTCTTGGCAAGTCTTGGCACATCTTTCGGCCGAAGAAAACTCCACTTAGGGTGCGATATCGTAACCATAAGCCATATAGGTATAAGGGATAAGAGGCTGCGAAAACAACTGGTTGTTGTTAAGACCGGATGGGAGGAGCTAGTCTTGTATGGCCGATGTACGCCTCCTTGAAGGGGCAACCAGGGAGATGATAAGGGCGACACCCTCCATTAGGGAGCTGATAAGTGTCTTAAGACGCAAATGTCACGAGGCTTTATTTTCGCAAGAAAATTTAGGCTTGTCATATTTGTGCGATGATCCTGAAGAGGCAATAATACTAACGCGAGGGTAAGACGAGATCAATGGGTCTTTACATGAAAGTGTAAAGACGTCCTGCGATTTCGTCGCAAGACGGCAATGTCATGGGGCTTCAAGTTCGCAAGAATTTTTAGGCCTGTCATATTGTCGCAAGAAAAACATCCTGTAGAGGCAATAATACTAAAGAAATGATAAGACAAGATCAATGGGTCATTACATGAAAGTGTAACGACGTCCTGCGATTTTGTCGCAAGACGACAATGTCATGGGACTTTATGTTCGTAAGAATATTTAGGCCTGTCACATTGACGCAAAAACGAGGGGTGGCAAAATAAGACCTTTAACTAGGAAGGCAAAATAAGACCACACAAGACAAATGATAAGGCAAGATCAATGGGTCTTTACATGAAAGTGTAAAGACGTCCTGCGATTTTGTCGCAATGACAAGGAGAGGCAAAATAAAACCACACAAGAAAATGAGTAAGCAAATAAGCTTGCGAAAATGAATATATGCAAACAAATAAGTTTGCGAATATATACATGGAAATGAGTCTGAGGCAGCGAAAATAACAAAGGAGTATTATTCAGAATCTCTCAGCAGCACTATTTAGAATCTCTCAGGAGTGTTATTCGAAATCTCTCAGCAGCACTATTTAGAATCTCTCAGGAGTGTTATTCAAAATCTCTCAGCAGAACTATTTGGAATCTCTCAGGAGTGTTATTCAAAATCTCTCAGCAGAACTATTTGGAATCTCTCAAGAGTGTTATTCAGAATCTCTCAGCAGTAATATTTATAATCTCTCAAGAATGTTATTCATAATCTCTCAAGAGTGTTATTCAGAATCTCTCGGCAATATTATTTAGAATCTCTCAAGGTATTATTCAGAATTTCGCAGTGGTGTTCATAATTTCGCAGAATAAGTCAGAATTTCTCAGAATGTGATTATTTTGCTAAATGTGGTTATTTCGGGCAATTATTTCGCAAAATTATAAGCAACTTGAAGAGATTATACTATCGCATGAGCACAAAAAATGAGACAGAGGCAAGACAAGAATAAAGAAACAATTCTCTCATTTAACATTCCTCAAGGATTCTACCTTCATAGATAAAGAACAGAGGCAACTATGGATTACCAAGAAAATATTTAATGTTCTTTATCTTCTCGGCAAGAATCATTTCCAAAATGGACAAGAATTCTCACCAAAGATGAAGTAATAATTTCGCATGAATAGAGGCAATACTTATTACATCAAGGACGGATACTTCTTATACTTCTTCAAGGATACTTCATACTTCGTATACTTCGGGATGATACTTCTAAATTACTTCTCAAAGCTTCGGAACTTCGCAAAAGAATAGAGGCAAGTACGTACTTTTCAAGAAAAGTATTCTTTCGCTCGTTCCTTCATCAACAAAGATCAAAGACTACTACAACAACTGATTTTTTCTTAAAGATCGCTCTTCAAGCAATATTCAAGAAAAAAGAAGCAAGATGTAGGATCGGAATATCGCAACAACAACATACTTGCGATATTGTCATTAGCAACATTGCGAAACCGTCGCAGACTAACATTAAAAATGACGTAACAGACAACACCAGCAGAAATACGAGAAAGGTATGAAGAATCCGCGAGAAGGTGACAAGAGCTTGCGAGAATATGAGTCTGTATGTGAGTTTGTCATCCACTATGTAATATCCTATATAAAGAGAAAGGCGGGAGAGAAAGAAAAAAGACTTTAGAGAGGATCACATTTTAGGAGAGAGGATACATTTTGTTAAGGAAGAGATATTATTTTAGAGAGGGATTTATTTTCTTTATCATCTTCTTCCCCAAAACTAGATCTAGAAAGCTCCAAATACTCATTAATGGAGATTCTAAATGTAATATCATGTAATTACAAAAATCACTAGTGAAGAACCATGGATGTAGATCACATTGATCGAACCATGTAAAAAATCTTGTGTCTCCATTTATAATTTTAGCACTTTTATCTTTATTTTGATTATCAAATAAGTTTAGATATAGAAATTAGTATCAAGATATGATGAGGGGTGTGTTGTGGGATTTCCTGCAACTACAAGTCTATTAGCATCGTTTATCTTCAGTTCGCAACACCTGTTTTGTACAGCGAGTCTGCAACGTCCAAAAAGCGTTGCAAACTCGCTGCTTTAATTATTTTCTCCAATTTCATCCTTGTAAGCACCTTTTTGAGCAATGAAATCACACTTTGAGCGTGTTTCCAATATGATGAGCTAGACCCTATCACTGGTAGAAGGAGGAAGCTGTTTTTCGTTCATGTGGTAATTAAAAGAATTCTTTTATAACTATTTGCATAGAATTTAATTGTTTTATGATTTTTATTAATTATTTGTTATTTTGTTTGATGTCGCATGCTTAGTTTTAATTACTTTTGATGCGTTATGCTCACAACTTACAACTAATATTTTATGAAATCTACTTTGGCAAAGAATAGAGCTATTGTTTGTTTTGTTTTGAGCTATGCCTAGGATTAATTTATGAACCCATGAACATGAAAAACAGTATAATCCCGAGACCCAGTAAATTCTTCATCCCGTGACAATATTTTGTATATATATTTTTCTTTTATTTTAGTTTATTAATTCTTAAAATCAATCTCTTCAAGTCCGAGTGAACGACAACCTTGCTTACTGTTGGTGCAAAATTAATCAGCCCAACGATCTTCGAGATGCGAGAAAGGTGATCCAATTGCTACCGTTGATGAAGAATCTCCAAAGAATTGATTAAAAGAGGTGGGGGTACCTGCAAAAACACTCTGATGCTAAAGTCAAATGATGTTCTATGCAAGTGTATTGTGTTGAAAAGAATAGAATTTTGTCCCTTTTGGGTTGAAATCTAGCCTCTATATATAGGCCAAAAATAGATGTAACTTTAGGGTTCCAATAGTTATCCAAATAACAACCCCATCTATATAAATCCCAAATAACAACCAGATTCATGATAAAATTTGTTATCCTTTCCAATGTTTATCATAATTCTTATTTATCTTAAGTAATAATTATCTTGAATAATAATCATAAATATTTAAGATAATTATCCTCTTTTATTTAGGATCTTGCATTTATCTTAAATAAAATTAATAATTATAAACAAATAATTATTCAAGACTTTTGGGCTTCAATAATAAGCCTAGTGGGTTTCCATAATAAACCCACTGGTTTCTCTAATAAACCAAATCCATGCTTCCATAATAAACCGACCGATTTCCATGATAAACCGGATTTAGGCTTCCATTATAAGCCTCGTGCCATCTGCACGTACACTATTTGAATAGGGTACAAACATCGCCCCCTCTTAACTCTCAACTTGTCGAAGAGTTAAGAAGATCAAGGCTACATTTTGACAGCCGCATGTTCATAATTGCCCAAACGAATCATAACACATTCGAGTGCATACCCGACATGGTTTTTCCCTGTGAAAATATTCTCATGTTAGCTCACAATTCCAATAACTGTGGTTCCTACCTGAAATTCTTCTTCTTCTTCTTAAGCCTGCAGCTCGCCAAACGTCTATTCGTCCATAGTGGCCTAATACGGATCTCCAATAGGCATTTGGTGTTATAACCCCTCACGAGGAATCCATAAGCCCGACTTAGATAGCCCATCTAAACATGTAGCCCATACATATTGGTACGTGTCTTTGCACTTCTTTTTAAGCTGGACTGTGATGGCACCAGTAGCTGATCTTTCAGGTCTCGGATACTGATGCTTACTCCTTGCTGCATACCTCTTCTTTCGATTTTTCTCCTTTGTAGGGGTGAAATCCCATCGTTCTTATCCATTGGCCGCCATAGCATATCAAGAGTTTAACACCGTATAAACTATGAATTGACTCCTTGCGAAAATAGGAAACCGGTTCCCAAAGATTTCAACCTGTGTTTTCCTACGATTACTCATGCTGAACTTCTTTATGCCGTGTTATCACCGCTAGCAGAAGTCCAATCCTGTGGGAGTTTAGAGTTTTATCTCTTTTAAAACTCCAGACTTATCAAACTCCAGCAATCAGTTGCTTGCCTGCCAAAGCTTCCTCCTAATATAAATATGAGCATCTACCCGTGTAATCATCACATCAACAGGTATCGATCCAGCCTTGCTATCTTGTACGGTGAGTGTAGCTTTTCTTCCTTTATCTCTGCATGCTTGCATTCTAGCCATGTAGGACTATTTTTATTTCCTTTATTGCTTAGACATCGAAGAATGATTATTATCCTCTTTTGATGTTTCTCTTATTATATTGTTTTTCGAATCTAAGATGGCTAACTGATCTCTTAATGCCGCGTCTTCATTCATTCAATAACCAGTTTTGGTTCTTGCTCAAAATTTGAAGTATGACTTCATCCAACAAGTTAGTTACTCACAAAACTGCACCGAGAGATGCTGATGATGCTTACCGGAAATCAAGAGCTCGAGGGGACGATCAGAAACCTAGAGCTCGCAAACGTCCGTCGGCTATCAGAGATTTCCCTCTCAATTCCCACATAGCTGGGATGGATAAAGTTGGCTCTTCCAACCCTAACGTCGACATGAATGCAGGAGATAAACCCTCGCCTGTTGTAGCTATAAGCGATGATGAAAGCGGAAGCATCAATGCACCTACTAAAAATCTTTGTTTGTCAGCAGAATACACTCCTGCTACGCCTCCACCCAAACCACCAGTTCAACATCGTTCACCCTTTGAAGACGATGCCTTTCGTACGACCTTGTACAAATCGTCTGGCTCCGTGGTGACCATTGGTGATTCGGTTACCAAAGACACTGCCGTCACGCGCAATATCATGCTTTCCAGTATGCTGCCAGTAGATCGCCATTTCTACGATCGTATGACCGATATTCCACAAGTCCTCGACCGGGCAGCACAGCTTTATTATGCTGTACGTGTTTAATGCTTAATTTACACCTCTTACTCTTTTGCTAATCTTTAACTTTTGATCGATACTCAATATATTTCCTTGCAGGGCCTTTCACTTGTCCGACGAGCCGGAGAACTTCACTATGAAGCTTTAGGTGAGAAAGAGAAAGCTCATGAACTTACCTTGCATCACCTTCAGCGTGAAAATGACAAGCTGAAGCGCCAAATCAAGGATCTCCAAGCGAAAAGTCGCGAAGCGGAAAATGCGCTGAGTTTGATGTGTAAGCAACGAGTTCGTGCCTCTTGTGAAGCTATTGAACGTGGCGGTTACACTGCTACTCCTTCTTATGCTGAAAAAGTCGCCGTCAATGACATGCCCTACGACCCAGAGGAGGAATAATACCATGGAAGATAGTTGTTCTTTCGTTTCCGGAAATCTCTTACTATTCTTCTTAGGCTAGTTTTAGAATCTAGGTATCCACTTGGGCATATCGTAGTCGTATACTCTTTTTTTTTTTTTTTTTTTAATTTACTATTCTTCAGTAGACATCCATTTTTCAGTAATTTCTTTTCCCTTCGGTATGGACTTGCAATTCCTTTATCAAACATTCTCCACTTAATTTTTTGTTCTTTTCAAAAAATTATTCCTTGACTGAAAGAAGGCACATTTTGTGATCATCCAACCATGTCAACTTCCCGACTCATTCTGGTCTACTGATTAAGACTTCCTTTAGTTGTAGAAAACGAATTTATTGAAAGAAAACGATCTACATTATCATGAAAGCAAAACTACATTAATGAAAATATTTCTTAAGATTGAAAGAATTCCATGGCTTCAGCTCTTCGTTCCCACTCAGGTTTCTTAACCAATATGCACCGCCGCTAGCAGGTCTATCCACTAAGTAAGGCCCTTCCCAGTTCTCTCCCAATTTTCCACCGCTTCCATCTAAGGATTTGGGTCTTGTCCTTCTTAAAACCTGCTCTCCAGGAAGAAATGTTCGTTCACGTACCTTCTTATTGTACTGTTGCTTCATAGATTGCTGATATATTGCCAACTGACCGGTCGTCAGCCGACACAAATATAAATTACACTTTCTTACTGCTCAAAATATATAATGAAGCAAGGGCAAGAAAGGATCGTTCCCACAGAGAGGTCTTGGTTGTCAATATGTTTCAGTATCTTATAAGTAACACGGGGGATTTTCTGATTGTGTAAATAAAAATAAACAAAAAGCAAATAAAGCAAGGAAATAAATCACGCAAATCAAGGATGTGAAATATTGGGTAAAGGTTTCATCTTCATTAGCAAACAAGTTTTGAATGTATGATTAGAATTCGTATTTAATCTCGCTATCATCAAAAGCCTTAGAATACCTTATTGCAAGAATACTCCGTAAATTTCCTAAGTTATCACACACACATTAGAGCTGCGTATGTGAAATCTACCTAAAGAATAACCTAACGCCTTGCGCTAATCAAGTTCAATTCCTAGGAGCATTAAGTTTCAGAAATAGGCTAATCAATGCAACTATCACACATTGCGCATGACAATTCGGACAAATGTCAGTTTCTACATATGACTACGAGGATGTATCACTACAACCTAGAATCATATTATGCTACTCGTATTCAAGATTATCGCTCGATGATGAACCCTAAATTAGCTATAAATATGGATGTGAGTTCAATCAATTCTAGACTTAACTAAACAAACATTCAATCATATTGCAATACATCAATCATGCAATTATTATAACCCGTAGAAATCAAACGATAATATTGAGAGAAAACTAATTCATAAAAATCATAACTTGGTTGCAAAATCCAACTACATCTTCAACCAATAATAAAAAAATCAACTACTTGGGTTTTTTGGAAATCATCATAGAAAGCAAAGAAGAAAACTATCATGTGAAACCCCTAGAAAACAAGTAGAAGCCTCCCTAATGGAGATATATAGGTTTAGAGAAAGAGTTTTCTATTTATATGCTTCTCCTATTCCAAAAGGACACTCTTTTCCAAATTTAGGTCTTCTCAAAACCAATCTCCAACTAGTCCACCAAGCCCATGTGTGGAAAATACCCATATGTGAAAATAACTTATCTGGAAATTCGAGTCAAAACTGGTCGCCGTGTTGCTGACGTCATCGCCGGAATCCGGCCACCGATCGCCGGAATCCGGTCGTCGGAAAATCGTCTCCAGCCACCTGAACTTGCCTCCTACTACTTGAAACTGTCACAAGGGAATCATATACTTCCAGCACTCAACTCTCCTTCTCTGCATTTCAAACATTCACAAGAATCATCCAAACCAATTCTTTATCTCTTGCGAAAACGTGCCCAAAAGCGTGACGCGTAGCTCATATATCCGGCCGTCGACTCTTGCATCCGACTCATACCCCCCTCATGATTCAGTGAAATATTATGATCCATACTCTAAGCTCTGAAATCCGGCATCCCGGGCTGGTACCACCGGCTCGCCATTCTCGCTGTGTTTTCGCACAATTTCTGCAGCTTTCATTTGCAGCTCATTGCAGCACTGCACATTCCCTGCGTTCAATCCATGCACAATCCCATCACCTATAGCTCACTAAAAATCATACTCTAGCCATTCTGCAACATTCATTTCCTGTAGCTCATGTATTCTACAGCTCCACCACCTGAGCCATCTAATCTCTGCTCTTGACTGCAACATCAATACCAGCTTTATTCCAGTCACCACCACAAACACTACAATTACCCATTAGCTCCATCTGCTTCAAGACCCATCTGGCCAAAGCTCCACACAATTTCTTCATGGCAACAACACCTGCGGTACAACTCGCCAGCACCGTATCCAATTGCAGCTGCAATATAGCACTGCCGTTTCCCTTTTAACGCTGGAAAAACCCAATGACCTGAGCTCGGTCTCCTCTATATTCATCGACACCATCTTTCCTTCCTGATGAGTGCCAAATATTGCATATTTATATACCTTTTTATTGGCATTTTACTCATCTTTTGTGCTCAGAATCCAGATATTATCCCAGATTCTGTATTTTATTTGTTTTCAAGAATAAATATTTGTATTAATTAATTTCGTGTTTTTAGGTAATAAATAAAGTTCGGAGAAACTGAGGAGCCAAAAGAGCGAAGAATTGGAGTCGAGCATCCATGGAGCGAGAAAGCCAAAGCCACGCGCGAAGCAGTTGCAACCCAACAAGTAGCAACTCATCTACAAGACATGGGCTTGAGCTAGACCCGACCCACGACCCGGATCCGAACCCGTACACTCCAAGCCGTCGAGATTTCTATCTTCTACATCCAACGGTCGCTGCCTCCACTCGCATCGAAGTTCGTTGCTCCCGTGCAACACCAGATCACTCTAAGTCTCCCTCAGCCGTTCAGATCGTCCCCAGCCAAATCCAACGCTCGATCCTACGTTCTCATCAAACCTTGCTGTGCCTGCCTCACAACGAAGTTCCCTACACCCCTATACCCATCGACTACATCCCATTTCTCTCTTCTTCTTCTCTTTCTTCTCCATACCCTCTGCAGAACCCATTCCGCCACCTCCTTCCCTCTCCCTGACAGAGCCGCCTTCGCCACCACCTCACCGCCTCCATCATCACCTCTCCTGACACCAGCCAACAACACCATCACCCCACCTACTCCTCATCTCTAGGTCTAGATATCTCTTTCTTAGTTTCTACCATAACCCTAGAAACTAAATCAGAGATAACTAGAGCTAGGGTTCACAAACAAGCGATGCATGGATGATTTGACAAGAGAATAGCACGATTCAAAGGCGATCAGAGAAAGGGTATGATGTAATTTTATGTTTAAAGTAAATTAGGGTTTGGTATTTGGGGATATTTTGGCATGTATAAATAGATGGGTCTGTGTTCATGCCTGGATTATCCAGAGCACCATTGTAGATTTAATTTCTGTTATTTGTTGTTTTTAATGTTCTAAATTAGTTTGCTAGGGTTTCAAAGCCTAATGCCTTGTTGTGATTTCAACTTTGCTTGAATGTTCTTGAGAGCATAATTTACAAGATAATCTCAATTCTAGCTTCCCATTGCTTTACTCTCACAATGCATGCCAAGTATACATTGTAGTTAGGCTAAAACTGCATTGGCTAGGCTTCAGGTCAAACCTTAGACCCAAATGCTAATTCCCTTGACTAGTTGTGCTTAATTAGACAACTAGTGCTCCGGGTTAGTTCCTTAGCTGATAATTGAGTTATCATTAGGTGAAATCCCTTAGATAGGAGGTAAAATTGACACTTTATCTGTATCTATCACAGGACAAGAAGAACTCAATCTAGTTGAACATACAATAGGAGTTAGTGGTGGAAATTGATAACCCTAGCATCATTTTATCTCACTGTTTCTATTTCAGTTTTATTTCATTATAACAACCTTCAACTCAGTCGTGTATCGACACCAAAAACACCAACTTATAGTTCTGTTACACACTTGCTTGAATTCAGTCTAGCATAGCCATAGATCACTCATACGGCACCACAAGTCTCTGTGGATCGACCCGTACTTGCCGCGTCTCCGATAGACGCCGTGCACTTGCGGTTTATAACAAGTAGGCCATAAAATCAACCCCTTTCTAGGCCTACCAAGTTTTTGGCGCCGCTGCCGGGGACTTGGCGTGTGCCCTGTTAATTGTTGGCTTGTTTTACTGAGTTCCAGTCCTCCCTTGTACATATTTACTTTAAATTGATCTTTGTAACCCCTGTATTAGTATAGTTTAGTTAAGCTTCACCTTTTATTTTTAGTGTCAATACATGATCTGCATTGTAGTCTAACTTCATATGTCATTTGCATCTTTGTTTTTAATCCTTTGATAGTATAACTTAGCCGCAATATTCACTAGTCCTGTAACTTGTAGCTCAGCTGGAGCTTTGTCATTAGTTTACAAGGAGACTAAGCAGCCCTGTATCTAAGTGTCACTTGTAACTCTTGATTCCTTTCAGTCCAAGTAATTCTCAGTTGCATAATCCTGTTAGTATAACTGTGCAAATCTGAGAACTGAATCTCTCTGTTAAGCTAGCAGGTACTTGCTGTGCTGCTGAGCAAGCCCAAGGAGTGGGAGAAAAAGGCGCAAAACCTGAACTTTACAACACCCTGAGCAACCCCTGCAAATCAGGTGAGTGACTCAGTGATATGTGAATTATACACCTGTAAGTCAGGTCTTTGCCAATCTACTCTGTCTTTGTGTACCACGAGCATTATAGGATTCGGGTGAGTGACCCCTTGATAGCCGAATAAGCTCTTTGTACCTCATAATCGCATTGCTCTGTAATATCTGCTTAAATTTGTTTGAGACTTGAGCTTAGTCTGTGGAAACCAGGTTAAGTCAGCTGAGTGACTTGACCCCACAGATCTTGTGAGCCACCTCCCCCTTGCTAGCCCCCTGAAACTAGCTTGTGAAAAATCTGAGTTGAAGTCAACTGAGATAGTTGACATCAACTCAGACTGTTGACAGTCTTGACTGAAAACTGTACTTAGCATCCATGTGCATTGTGTGTCGTGTATAGTAACCCTTAGCTTCAGCATCCCTATGCTCAATCCAAACCCAGAAGCCGTGAGTTGAGCCGTAGTTGAGCTGTGATCTGAGCTTACCTTTGACAACCTTGAATGAGTTAAACTGTGCTGTGCTGAAGGCTGGCTGTGTCACAAGCCAATCTCTAGCCCTTGCATAACAAATTAGCTCCCTGCACCTTGTATGCTCTATAACCCTTAGACTCCATCTGCCCTGCACCCCTTGCATGCTAGACCTGTGAATCTGTGACATGTTGAGCCTGTTGAATCACCTTGAGTTGCAACCCCTGAGCATAACCTGTGAACATTGAGGTCAACTGACCTTGCAAACATCAATCTGTGCACCTGTGTGCTTGTGTAACCCTGAGAATTTGTGTGAGCTGTAGCGCAACCCATAACTCAGCCCCTGTTGCTGCTTGCCTTGGCTGTAGCTTGTACTTGTGTGCCCTGTTGTATGTTCTGTGCATGGGAATTTGGATAAACTAGTTGCCTTGTCTTTGCAACATTGGTTGACCAAAATAGTTGATGAACTGCACCAACTGCTAAATCTTAAGCACCAGCTCCAGCCCCTGCAGCTGTTGAGCTTGAGTGCAACCTGGTTAACCTAGGGTTAGCTGTAGCCGCAAACCCAAGGCCTGTGCTGTAACCCCTATCCTGCACAACCACTAGGCTGTATCATTTTGTGCGAACTGTGTGGTGACCTTTTGCAACTTTGTGACCTTAATCTGAGCCAGGCTGTGCAAACCAACCAAAGACATTACTTGTGTTTCTTCTGTTTTGCTCTAAGTCTGTTGCACCTAATTGAGCCCAAAGGCTGTGTTGTGTCAAATCTTGTGTGAGTGTGCTTAAACCGTGTCTTTGTGATTCATCTCATGCCTAAAGTGTCATGTGCATAGACCAGCCTGCTCATTTGCAATCTGTGCTCTGTCAGTGTGTGTTGTTTTTAAGAATTAGTGACTCCCTGTGCTGTGTGCTCTGTGTTGTTCTAAGCACATAAACTATGCCTCACTTAATCCTGTCCTGCACAAGCTGTGCTGTGTTTAAATGTTGCATCATTTGGCCAAACTACACACACCCTGAAACACAGACTGGGTTGTGCATACAACCTGCACAAAAACAACCAGCACACAAACTGAAACCCAGTTTCACTGGGCTGTGCTCAATCTGAAACCCAGTGTCCATAAACTGAGTTGCCAACTGTTGGGCTGCACTCTAAACAGAAAACCCTACCAACTGGGCTCTGCATCCTGCCAAGCCCAACCTCCACACAACTGGGCTCTGCCCCAACCAATTGCTGGGCTGCACATGTTCATCTAACCTAGGCTTTGCACAACCATTGAAGCTCACTGTGCACTGAGCTTGCATATAAACTGGACTCTGCTCCTCTACACAAAACCAAATCCCACTTAAACCAAAATGCAGCCCATTTAAACCAAACTTTAAACCCACATAAACCAAATTCCACTTAAACCAAATGAAACCCAATAAACCAAACTAAGCCCACTACAACTGGGTTTTGAGTTCAATTTGAGTGCTAAATCATGTCGGGATTTTTGTCTGCATCTGGGGATGGAAACAAATCCATTAGAGAGCTTGCTTACGGGCATGCTTCACCATATGAAACCCCCACAGACCATAATGATTTTAGGGCATATTATGAGCCTTCTCAGGGCCCTGACCTTGAGTACTCATACCCTAACCATCATGAGCACATGTATCAGTCACCACAGTGGGGAGATGAACAATTTTATACTCCCCCGACTCCTTGTTTACAATCACTAATGGAAACGCTCATGGAGCAAAATGCTAGGCTTGAATTGAATGCAATGCATGATCATCCATATAGCAACATGCATGATCATCCCTTCTCTAGTGAACCATGTGCACAACCATTTAATGATTATTCATATGAAACATGCATACCCACTATTGAAGACTCTCCCTCCATTGAACAATGTCACATGTTCTTAAAGATGAACCTTATTCATTTAGAAAAGGAAGAATGGAAGGAAGTTCATGATAGGATGATTATTGTCCCTAATAAAGTAAATCTTGAAAATAGTGTTTCTATTCCTACTCATGCAACTAACACTGAATATGAACCTAATCTAGAGGTAAATGAGTATACTAGAAATGCTAATAGGGAAATGCATTTTTGTTATGATGATGATGATGATGAATATGATATGTTAGAAGAGCATGTGCATGCAGAAAATATGATGGCATCTTTTGGTTCAGAGACGTTAGGCGTCTCTTCTGTGAACCCTATGAATGATACTTCTTCTAACATTCATATATGTGATATTGACTCTGAGCTTGGTTTTGTGAAATTCTTCAGTGAATGTGAGCATGCTTCACAACTTGTTTGTGACTTAGGAAAGGATGAATCTTCTGTTGACACTAATTTTTTTTTGGATTATGATATTATTGTTGTGTCTGATTCCCTTCCCATATCACAATATGTTGCCTTCTCTGATGATCATGACATGGTGATTGATGAATTGTTCTATGCTGGTGAACATGATTTACCCTCTTCTAACTTTAGGAAAGTGTGTGATGGTGCAAACGATTCTATACATGAAAACAACTTAGATGTACCTAACCTCTCTCCTGAGTCACAAATTGAAACTCCTCCACCAAACCTAGGTGTAGTTTGTCACAAAATTGCAAAACTAACTTTTCTGAAAATGCCTAACTTAGTCCTAGAGCTTTGTGCTTCCCAAGTCCTCTTGGACTATTTTGCATCAAAGTATAACACTCTTAAGGAGCCACAGTTGGAATGTGTATGTCTGCCTGTTATTAGCAAAACTCATTTTGAGTTAGACCTTGTGCATGATGTACCTTTAATTTTGCAAGATTTTGTGCTCTCAAACACACATGTTGACAAGTTTAGGTTTGGGGGAAACTCATTCACATACACAGTCTTACTTGCACTCTCATATTATATTTGTGTAAGGCTGTTGATGTTTGTACATATTATCTTTTGGGTTGATCCTCAACTCTTTAGATTGTTAGTGTATGGTGAATTTTCAGTGTATATATCCAGTAGGACTTGTTAAATTTTCTTTCTTGAATCGGTTGAGTCTTCTTGTGCATATATTGTGCTAATCCGATATGATCTCCACTGAGAATGTTGGATTCTAGCCTTGACTAATGAAGCTACCTTTGCTCCCGCCGACATCCGGTAATCTCTTCCCTTTTCTCTTTTCAGCATAGTTCTCATGGTATGTGACTGTTTAAATTTTTCCTATTTGTTGACACATTGAGGACAATGTTTGATTTAGGTTTGGGGGTGCATTTTCATTTAGAGTTTTTAGTCTTTTTAATCTTTTATTTCCAAAAAAAAAAAAAAAAAAAAAAAAAAAAAAAAAAATGTTGTCAAGTTTTTGTAAAGTTCAGAAGTTCGTCATCAACAGTTGAAGACCGAAGACCGAAGATTGAAGACGTTTCTATGGTTTCTTATGAGAGAGTGATATTAATTGCCGATCGGGTGAGAAGGTAAGTGAGTACTCCCACCCTTGCTAATGGTTGATTTCCTTCCTTAGAGATCATCAGAAAAAGATTCCTTTTGTCCACACCTCTGTGGAGTCTCCAGATTTTATTTCGGAAGGTTATCCTTCTTACCTACAACGTGTGCAGGATTTCTCTCTTTATTCCTGCTGCACACACATGAGAGACTAAAAAGCGATCTTTTTGAGTGCAATTATCATAAAACCCTAATGGTGAGGCAGAAGTCGAGGCTTATGATCACAATCGAATCCGAATTCTTTCATATCGTATGGTTACTTCTCGCTCAGCACTTAAGGATGAGAATGCGTTCTTTGGTAGTTCTAACTTCATGTTACTAGCATGCAGAAACTCTATAGCCTCATAGCTCCTAGGATGCTTGAGACTCTTTTACACTCTGAAGTTGGAGAAGGTTTTGTGGGTACACCTCTTGTAAACCCTCACGAGACTACAACTCGTCTACTAGGGACACCTAGGGGTTTAAAGGCTTAGTGCATACGTTAAATGCATTCGAGAGACCTGCGACAGGGGTATAGTTAGGATTTCTTTATTTCTGTTTCACTTGAGGACAAGTAAAATTCAGGTTTGGGGGTATTTGATGAGTGCCAAATATTGCATATTTATATACCTTTTTATTGGCATTTTACTTATCTTTTGTGCTCAGAATCCAGATATTATCCCAGTTCTCGTATTTTATTTGTTTTCAAGAATAAATATTTGTATTAATTAATTTCGTGTTTTTAGGTAATAAATAAAGTTCGGAAACGAGGCCAAAAGAGCGAAGAATTGGAGTCGAGCATCCATGGAGCAGAAAGCCAAAGCCCGCGCGCGAAACAGTTGCAACCCAACAAGTAGCAACTCATCTACAAGACATGGGCTTGAGCTAGACCCGACCCACGACCCGGATCCGAACCCGTACACTCCAAGCCGTCGAGATTTCTATCTTCTACATCCAACGGTCGCTGCCTCCACTCGCATCGAAGTTCGCTGCTCCCGTGCAACACCAGATCACTCTAAGTCTCCCTCAGCCGTTCAGATCGTCCCCAGCCAAATCCAACGCTCGCTCCTACGTTCTCATCAAACCTTGCTGTGCCTGCCTCACAACTAAGTTCCCTACACCCCTATACCCATCGACTACATCCCATTTCTCTCTTCTTCTTCTCTTTCTTCTCCATACCCTCTGCAGAACCCATTCCGCCACCTCCTTCCCTCTCCCTGACAGAGCCGCCTTCGCCACCACCTCACCGCCTCCATCATCACCTCTCCTGACACCAGCCAACAACACCATCACCCCACCTACTCCTCATCTCTAGGTCTAGATATCTCTTTCTTAGTTTCTACCATAACCCTAGAAACTAAATCAGAGATAACTAGAGCTAGGGTTCACAAACAAGCGATGCATGGATGATTTGACAAGAGAATAGCACGATTCAAAGGCGATCAGAGAAAGGGTATGATGTAATTTTATGTTTAAAGTAAATTAGGGTTTGGTATTTGGGGATATTTTGGCATGTATAAATAGATGGGTCTGTGTGTTAGGGTTCATGCCTGGATTATCCAGAGCACCATTGTAGATTTAATTCCTGTTATTTGTTGTTTTTAATGTTCTAAATTAGTTTGCTAGGGTTTCAGTGAAGCCCTAATGCACTGTTGTGATTTCAACTTTGCTTGAATGTTCTTGAGAGCATAATTTACAAGATAATCTCAATTCTAGCTTCCCATTGCTTTACTCTCACAATGCATGCCAAGTATACATTGTAGTTAGGCTAAAACTGCATTGGCTAGGCTTCAGCTCAAACCTTAGACCCAAATGCTAATTCCCTTGACTAGTTGTGCTTAATTAGACAACTAGTGCTCCGGGTTAGTTCCTTAGCTGATAATTGAGTTATCATTAGGTGAAATTCCTTAGATAGGAGGTAAAATTGACACTTTATCTGTATCTATCACAGGACAAGAAGAACTCAATCTAGTTGAACATACAATAGGAGTTAGTGGTGGAAATTGATAACCCTAGCATCATTTTATCTCACTGTTTCTATTTCAGTTTTATTTCATTATAACAACCTTCAACTCAGTCGTGTATCGACACCAAAAACACCAACTTATGGTTCTGTTACACACTTGCTTGAATTCAGTCTAGCATAGCCATAGATCACTCATACGGCACCACAAGTCTCTGTGGATCGACCCGTACTTGCCGCGTCTCCGATAGACGCCGTGCACTTGCGGTTTATAACAAGTAGGCCATAAAATCAACCCCTTTCAAGGCCTACCACTTCCCTGTCACGATACTGCCATCTTCTGGTTCATCATTTAGTCACTGCCATTAATGGCAGCAGTCCCTTAAACTCGAGCTAATATGCTCTCGACCATTGTCCATTGTAGCCCCATTCTCAGACTCGGCCAACCACAATTCTTCACTGCTAACATCCAACACCCATTCAATAGTGGCATCAGCGTCATGACTCATCTTCAATAGACCACAACTCCATCGACTACCAGCAGCACCTCCATCTCTGCCAAGATCCAAGCCAATAACCATAACACCTTCTCGGCAGCACTGACTCATTCCAAGTGTTGTTCTTGCTCAAATGCAACTACCAGCACCAATTCCCAGCTGTAACCACCATCTCAGGCCAGCCAACAGCACTTCAGAGACTGCATCAGCTCTACCGCAATCCCATCAGCAACACCTGTGCCTTCATACACAACACCACCAGTGCCTACAGCTCTGCAATTGCAGCAGCAGCTCGAACCAATTACCCCATCTCCCAGCAGCTGCTCCTTGGCTCAGTTCCTGCACTTCCACAGTCTGCAATGCCACCAGACTCTATCATTACCATTCTGCAACAGCTATAGCTTGTGAAAACTCCCAGGTTCTTGTTTTCTCGGCTCGAAACATTCCACCAGCAACACATAGCCTGAACCTTCTCCTTGTACAGCTACAAGACCACCACTGCCATACATCATCATACCACCTTAACTTGCTCTGCAGTTCAGTTCAAACACTCGTGTCACATTCCCTATAGCTCCTAGCTTACATCTAAGTCATTCAATTTCAGATTCCCATTCGCCTACAGCCACCAATTTCACTGGTTCGTACTTAACCCATTCTACTGAACCTTCTCCTTGTACAGCTACAGTACCAGCGAGCACACTCAACACTTCAGCTATCTCATCTGCATCACAATCCCAGGCCAGCAAACACAACATCACCATTTCAGTACCACCACAGACTCAAGCTCCATCACCAGTGCCTTTAACACCTGCAATTTGAACGAAACCCAACAGCTTCTGCAGCTCATTCTCATTCCATCTTCTAACCGTTCGACACCATCATATATCGCCACTGCCATGCTCTGTCCGTAGTTCCATCGAGATTCTCCCTGGGTATCTTCCTCTGGTCCATATTCTTCTCAGGCCAAACTCACGACAAAACTGGTGGAGATAAGCTGCTAGTCGTTCAGGCATTTACACAAACGCCTTGTCTGCATTTTGCTAATGATGGAGATACAACACTGAGGTTGATCTCCAAGCCATTCTATACCTCCTTCCCTGCACTGAACATCAATTTAACACAAACCCATTCATTTATAATCATTCATCAGCTCTAAATATTCTTTTATTCGTCAATGGCAGAAACTCCAACTTCTTCTCTATCTTTCCGGACAAAATTTCACTGAATCTCCTCATACATTGCTGCAAACTCGAACCCAGTGAGAACCCAACTTTCCTTGTTAATATGAGAATGTCTCAGTACTCAAAACTCTTCTTTAGACTCTCCGTTCATTATCTCTGTTTTAATGGCAGCAGCTTCTCTTCTGCAGCCTGGTTTCTCAGCTTGGAATTGTTGTCCAAATTATGCATTCAAATACCAAGCTTTGTACTCGTCTCGACTTGGGTAACACTCACACGAACCCATGGCCCTGGCGGCAAGAAACTTGACAAACAACCTAGTCGCAACGGACTCGGTGCAGCCGTAAGGGAACAACAAGAACTGATATGAACTACACTTGACCCAATTCTGTTTAGTTTTAGTAAATGAGAGGTAGGTGGCCCTTAACGAACTGTCTGTCTGCCTTTAGTGATTTTGTCAGCTAATTACCCCTTAACCTCCATGCTACTGCTAGTAGTGATCCCCCAAAGAGTTGGCCCTTAACCTTGACTGGGCTCCGGATAGTGTTCGCCCATGAAATGATAATTTTGCTCTTTTTACTCCAATTGAGTGATTTCTCCATCTTTTCGTCCGTGCGACTCCAGAGTACCTAATAACTCAAAAACACGCATAAAATACATAATTTACTAGAAAAATAGCAAAGAAAGCATAACCAATAGATAATAAATAGGGTGTATTCTACACCCTATCAAATTCCCCCACACTTAGACTTTGCTAGTCCTCGAGCAAATCAAACAAAACAATTTTAAAACATACATACAACTCCGTCTCGCCGAGGATACGGTCACTTTTAGCATAAATAACAAGCCTTTAAACCCCTAGGTGTCCCTAGTGGACGAGTTATAGTCTCGTGAGGGTTTACTAGAGATATACCCACAAAACCTATTTTTCCAACGTACTAGTTCTCCGTAATGATAGTATCCAACGCGCTAAGAAGACATAGAGATTCTGCACACTAGTCATAAGAAGTTAGACACATAAAATAACACAATCTCATCCTTAAAAGTTGAGAGAGAAATAACCATCCCTTATCGAAAGAAATTCGGGTTCGGAGTGATCGAAAGTCTCGACTCTGCCTCACAAGAAAGGGTTTTATGAAGTTGCTCTCAATAATAAACAGCTTTTTATGGGTCACACATGTGTCCAGGTAGGAATGAAGATAGAATCCTGCGACACGTTGAATGGTAGGAAGGCAAAACCTCCCGAATTGTTTTAAAAACCCACATCTTTTAATTCATTTTGAAAACCCATTTTTTCTGACGATCTCTTCGAAAGGAAATCAACCACTTAACGAAGGTGGGAATATGCTTACTTACCTCGTTATCCGTTCAATGTGCAGCTAGCACCACTCTCACAGCATCCATATAAACGTCTTCGGTCTTCAATCGGTGTCTTCATCCTCGTCTTCGGTCTTCAACTCTTGATGATAACTCTTGAACTTCGTAGAATCTTGACAATATAACTCTTTTCCTCAAATTCCTTGTTGCTTGAAACTTCTTTATAGATATTCCTTCTTTCCATTGGCTTTATTGAAAGAATACAAAACTAAAAACGAACTATACAAACCCAAAATATGATACATGAATTTTTCTTGTCTTGTCTTTTTTTTTTTTTTTCTATTTTTTTTATGAGACAAGAAAAATAAAACAAATACAAAATGAAAACAAAACAAAAACAAAATAATAAAACTAATAATGCACCTAACAAAATTTTCTCTTGTTTTTTTTTTTTAACCTTTTTTTTTCAATTTTTTTTTTTTTTTTTTTGAGACAAGAGAAAAATAAAATACAAATAAGATAAAATAAAATAAAAATGTAAGTACAAAGGCCATGGTGTAAGTACTTTACCGCTTGATTCTTCACAATTCGTATGTCTCGATATCATAAATTTCTCGAATTCTCATCTTGATAATCTTCGCTCTTGCACAATAGTCTCCAACTCATAAAAATTCTTCTCCTCGTTTTGTTACCATACTTGAATCTGAAATCTTCTCAATTATGTACCGTTTCTTGTAAACCTTGAACGTGTTCTATTTCAAATTTGTGATGCTCCTCTTGTTGATGATGATGGTGTTTCTATGGACCTGTTGGTGTAGAGAGAGATAAAGTGGATGGTGCTAACTGCGAACAAGATTACAAGTGGTATGTAAGTTAGCAATTCGATGTCACCATCATGGTTGATAAAAATAGCACTCAAGAGATCAAAATAGTGCTTCTAGTGGTGGGAGGTTGGGCAGCTCACCATTCTGCCCGGAATTAACGTACGGTGACACACACTCTAAAAGCACATATTTAGACAGGTACAAAGAATTGAAGGTCGGTGCCTCACATTATGTAACATGGGTAGTCTCCACTATAGGGGATCACTACTCTAATACCGAATTCATTCTGCACCTTATTTGCCACTAGCATGGTTAAATCCAACTTTAACTCTCATACAAGTAAGAAACCCGATCATGTTCTCTGTCATCTCTAAGTTCAGTCACTCTTATGAGAATTTCGATGTAATCTTAGCGACATGTATACTATGTGACTCTAAATTAACTATAAGTTGGAGTTTATTCACTATTTTACAAAAAAGTTGAAAATTGCAAAAATTTACAACGCAAATGCTTAACCACTCCCCCACACTTAAACTTTACATTGTCCTCAATGTAAATTGAATCGTCCAAAGAAAGTCAAGGTGGGAAATCTTATAACAATATGCGACAAAAAAAAAAAAAAAAACTAAACAAGAAAAGAAAAATTAAAAGATAAGAGATACAAAACCTATGGGTTGCCTCCCATTTAGCGCTTGGTTTAAAGTCGTCAGCCCGACTATATCCTTGCAAGATTCATTCCCCATATACCAACAATCTGAAAAGTTGGGGATCCTTCCATAGAACCTGTTTTGCAAACACTAGCTTCACACAAATATTAGTAATGTAAAACAGAAACAAATCTATGAACCGATAAAAGTTTCCCCCACACTTATTCTTGTCCACACTTGGAAGTGTATAAAGAATATAGAAGTCGGGTACATCCACGGTTTCTTGTTCCAAAACCTGCATAGTATGAGAATCAAGTATCTCTAATGGCGGAAAACGAGAAACAAAGTCATTCAACAATACTCTCGAAGCACATACATTCAAACCAATAAGAGGTAAAGGAGAAGAAACAATAGGCAAAGGGTTAGATAAACCTTGCACAATCTCTTGTATCACGGAATCATCTTCATCCTTGAAAAACTCAAGTGAATTATTCACCTCTTTTATATCATGGTCCTCTATCAAACCTTGCAACCATTCTTCGTCCGTTTCTGCCTTAACCACAGTCTCGACATAAACATCATCATTACAATCATTTGAAAGCTCAATTGGGTCTTCCACAATATTGGTTATACCGGTCACATTCTCAACACACTCCTCTTTGTTGTAAGGCACATACTCTTTTGCGGATGCAATATTGTCCATAAGGAACTTTTTTGGAGCACTCATTGCATCATCCTCAAGCTCTACCTTTTGAATAGGTTGTTGATCGTTATAAAGATCAATGCTTGAGTAAGCTACACTAGTGTCATCATATTCCTTTTCAACTTCACCTTGATCGCAAAAAAGACTCCATTGTACACTCCTCGGGGATGTCACCATAAATTGGTTCAAGCGATGTATCATAATAATCATCACTATCATAGTCAACATAATCTTGTTCATCGCTGAATTTAGTGTTGCTAATCTCTAACTCATCCTTTTGAATAGGTGAATGATCATTATTAAGATCAAGAATTGAGTTCACTACACAATTATCAACGAAAGTCCCCAAAGGTTCGCCTTTTTCAACATAATTATTCATTTCCTCCATGTACTCATCAATTCCCTTTCTTACGTCGGAAACACCTCTTTGAAGCTCTTGGAGTGATCCATCCAAATTTTGAAAATAGTGTTCCATTTGTTGGTAAAGCTCGTTCGAAAAAGAAAAAGTAGAATTACTTACTTCAGTATTGTTAGGCCAATTATATTCCCTTTGAATGGGTGGATGATCATAACTACGATCAGAAATTGGGCCAAACATACTATGAGCACATTCGATCGATGAAATTGGTTCTACGCTTGGTTGTCTACGAATTGACTCCATGCTGTCCATAAATTGTTGCATTTCATCTACCAAACTAGAAGAAATATTAATAGGAGCACAAGTATCATCCCCTCTTTGTGGTTGCTCACTTACATACCCACCATAAGAAGGTTGCAATGTATGAGAACAACTAAAAGGGTACGTGGAGTATGGACCATAACCAAATGATTGGTTTTGATTGTACTCCCCGTAAGGGTGATAGTTGTCATATTGTTGAGGTTGAAAGCCGTATTGATTGCTCCAATATGCTCCGTCCATAGAAATTGGTACCTGAAACGAGATTCTCGAAACTCGGTTAAGAACCAAAGAATAAGAAAAAGTAAAACAAAACTAAAAAATAAATAAATAAATAAGAAACCAAAAACAAGTGACAACCGCTGCCTCCCCGGCAGCGGCACCAAAATTTGACCGGTCGTCAGCCGACACAAATATAAATTACACTTTCTTACTACTCAAAATATATAATGAAGCAAGGGAAAGAAAGGATCGTTCCCACAGAGAGGTCTTGGTTGTCAATATGTTTCGGTATCTTATAAGTAACACGGGGGATTTTCTGATTGTGTAAATAAAAATAAACAAAAAGCAAATAAAGCAAGGAAATAAATCACGCAAATCAAGGATGTGAAATATTGGGTAAAGGTTTCATCTTCATTAGCAAACAAGTTTTGAATGTATGATTAGAATTCGTATTTAATCTCGCTATCATCAAAAGCCTTAGAATACCTTATTGCAAGAATACTCCGTAAATTTCCTAAGTTATCACACACACATTAGAGCTGCGTATGTGAAATCTACCTAAAGAATAACCTAACGCCTTGCTCTAATCAAGTTCAATTCCTAGGAGCATTAAGTTTCAGAAATAGGCTAATCAATGCAATCACACATTGCGCATGACAATTCGGACAAAGGTCGGTTTCTACATATGACTACGAGGATGTATCACTACAACCTAGAATCATATTATGCTACTCGTATTCAAGGTTATCGCTCGATGATGAACCCTAAATTAGCTATAGATATGGATGTGAGTTCAATCAATTCTAGACTTAACTAAACAAACATTCAATCATATTGCAATACATCAATCATGCAATTATTATAACCCGTAGAAATCAAACGATAATATTGAGAGAAAACTAATTCATAAAAATCATAACTTGGTTGCAAAATCCAACTACATCTTCAACCAATAATAAAAAAATCAACTACTTGGGTTTTTGGAAATCATCATAGAAAGCAAAGAAGAAAACTATCATGTGAAACCCCTAGAAAACAAGTAGAAGCCTCCCTAATGGAGATATATAGGTTTAGAGAAAGAGTTTTCTATTTATATGCTTCTCCCATTCCAAAAGGACACTCTTTTCCAAATTTAGGTCTTCTCAAAACCCATCTCCAACTAGTCCACCAATCCCATGTGTGGAAAATACCCATATGTGAAAATAACTTATCTGGAAATTCGAGTCAAAACTGGTCGCCGTGTTGCTGACGGCATCGCCGGAATCCGGTTACCGATCGTCGGAATCCGGTCGTCGGAAAATCGTCTCCAACCACCTGAACTTGCCTCCTACTACTTTAAACTGTCACAAGGGAATCATATACTTCCAGCACTCAACTCTCCTTCTCTACATTTCAAACATTCACAAGAATCATCCAAACCAATTCTTTATCTCTTGCGAAAACGTGCCCAAAAGCGTGACGCGTAGCTCATATATCCGGCCGTCGACTCTTGCATCCGACTCATACCCCCCTCATGATTCAGTGAAATATTATGATCCATACTCTAAGCTCTGAAATCCGGCATCCCAGGCTGGTACCACCGGCTCGCCATTCTCGCTGTGTTTTCGCACAATTTCTGCAGCTTTCATTTGCAGCTCATTGCAGCACTGTACATTCCCTGCGTTCAATCCATGCACAATCCCATCACCTATAGCTCACTACAAATCATACTCTAGCCATTCTGCAACATTCATTTCCCGTAGCTCATGTATTCTACAGCTCCACCACCTGAGCCATCTAATCTCTGCTCTTGACTGCAACATCAATACCAGCTTTATTCCAGTCACCACCACAAACACTACAATTACCCATTAGCTCCATCTGCTTCAAGACCTTTCTGGCCAGAGCTCCACACAATTTCTTCATGGCAACAACACCTGCGGTACAACTCGCCAGCACCGTATCCAATTGCAGCTGCAATATAGCACACTGCCGTTTCCCTTTTAACGCTGGCAAAACCCAATGACCTGAGCTCGGTCTCCTCTATATTCATCGACACCATCTTTCCTTCCCTGTCACGATACTGCCATCTTCTGGTTCATCATTTAGTCACTGCCATTAATGGCAATATCCCTTAAACTCGAGCTAATATGCTCTCGACCATTGTCCATTGTAGCCCCATTCTCAGACTCGGCCAACCACAATTCTTCACTGCTAACATCCAACACCCATTCAATAATGGCATCAGCGTCATGAATCATCTTCAACAGACCACAACTCCATCGACTACCAGCAGCACCTCCATCTCTGTCAAGATCCAAGCCAATAACCATAGCACCTTCTCGGCAGCACTGACTCATTCCAAGTGTTGTTCTTGCTCAAATGCAACTACCAAAGACCAATTCCCAGCTGTAACCACCATCTCAGGCCAGCCAACAACACTTCAGAGACTGCATCAGCTCTACCGCAATCCCATCAGCAACACATGTGCCTTCATACACAGCAACACCAGTGCCTACAGCTCTGCAATTACAGCAGCAGCTCGAACCAATTACCCCATCTCCCAGCAGCTGCTCCTTGGCTCAGTTCTTACACTTCCACAGTCTGCAATGCCACCAGACTCCATCATTACCATTCTGCAACAGCTATAGCTTGGAAAACTCCCAGCTTCTTGTTTTCTCGGCTCGAAACATTCCAGCAGCAACACATAGCCCGAACCTTCTCCTTGTACAGCTACAAGACCACCACTGCCATACAACATCATACCACCTTAACCTGCTCTGCAGTTCAGTTCAAACACTCGTGTCGCATTCCCTGTAGCTCCTACCACACATCTAAGTCATTCAATTTCAGATTCCCATTCGCCTACAGCCACCAATTTCACTGGTTCGTACTCAACCCATTCTACTTTGCCTGAACCTTCTCCTTGTACAACTACAGTACCTGCGAGCACACTCAACACTTCAGCTATCTCATCTGCATCACAATCCCAGGCCAGCAAACACAACATCACCATTTCAGTACCACCACAGACTCGAGCTCCATCACCAGTGCCTTTAACACCTGCAATTTGAACGAAACCCAACAGCTTCTGCAGCTCATTCCCATTCCATGTTCTAACCGTTCGACACTATCATATATCGCCACTGCCATGCTCTGTCCGTAGTTCCATCGAGATTCTCCCTGGGTATCTTCCTCTGGTCCATATTCTTCTCAGGCCAAACTCACGACAAAATCCGGTGGAGATAAGTCTAGTCGTCGTTCGAGCATTTACACAAACGCCTTGTCTGGATTTTGCTAATGATGGAGATACAACACTGAGGTTGATATCCAAGCCATTCTATACCTCCTTCCCTGCACTGAACATCAATTTAACACAAACCCATTCATTTATAATCATTCATCAGCTCTAAATATTCTTTTATTTGTCAATGGCAGAAACTCCAACTTCTTCTCTATCTTTCCGGACAAAATTTCACTGAATCTCCTCATACATTGCTGCAAACTCGAAACCAGTGAGAACCCAACTTTCCTTGTTAATATGAGAATGTCTCAGTACTCAAAACTCTCATTTAGACTCTCCGTTCATTATCTGTTTTAATTGCAGCAGCTTTTCTTTTGCAGCCTGGTTTCTCAGCTTGGAATTGCTGTCCAAATTATGCATTCAAATACCAAGCTTTGTACTCGTCTCGACTTGGGTAACACTCACACGAATCCATGGCCCTGGCGGCAAGAAACTTGACAAACAACCTAGTCGCAACGGACTCGGTGCAGCCGTAAGGGAACAACAAGAACTGATATGAACTACACTTGACCCAATTCTGTTTAGTTTTAGTAAAGGAGAGGTAGGTGGCCCTTAACGAACTATCTGTCTGCCTTTAGTGATTTTGTCAGCTAATTACCCCTTAACCTCCATGCTACTGCTAGTAGTGATCCCCCAAAAGAGTTGGCCCTTAACCTTGACTGGGCTCCGGATAGTGTTCGCCCATGAAATGATAATTTTGCCCTTTTTACTCCAATTGAGTGATTTCTCCATCTTTTCGTCCGTGCGACTCCAGAGTACCTAATAACTCAAAAACACGCATAAAATACATAATTTACTAGAAAAATAGCAAAGAAAGCATAACCAATAGATAATAAATAGGGTGTATTCTACACCCTATCACCAACCTCCTTGAAGCTTCTTCACGAACCTCTTCCAGCAACTCCTTATCTCTTGAAAGAATCTCTACATTCAAACCTGACCGCTCATGATCGAATTTTGAATAGTGGTAAATAAGGTTGTCGTTCACTCGGACTTGTTGAAATCGATTCTAGGATTTAATAAAGAAAAATAATAATAAAAAAGAAAATATACAATTTATGTCACAAGATGAAGAGAGTTACTGGGACTCGGGATTCCACCAATTCTCACATTCATGCGGTTCATCTATTAATTCCGGACAATTAAAGCTCATAAAATAACAAACATTGACTCTAATTCTTTGCCAAGGTAGATTTTATAAAGAATCACATGTAATTCACAAGCATGACGCATCTAAAGTACCTAAGACTAAGCATGCGACATCTAACGAATTCACAAATAATCAAGAAAAATCATAAATCAATTATAATAGTGCAAATAGTCATACAAGAATTAAATAGAATTACCACACGGGTGCAAAACAGCTTCCTCCGTCGTCCCAGTGATGGGTTCTAGCTCCGCATGGTGAAAACACTCTCAAAGGATTTTTTCATTGCTCAAAAAGGTGTTTACAAAGATGAAAAGGGGGAAGAAATTATAAAACCGGGTTTGTAACAGTTTTATTTGTTACAAACTGAACTGTTATAGAGAATGATAGAAACTAACTGTTGTAGTCTCTGTAGCATATAAGACTGTCTCCTAAAGTACGACCCTCAGTGGTTTGTTTTTACTGTAGCATTTACGATTGTCCTACGTGCGTCATATGTTCTTCATGTTCTTCAGCAGCAGCAGCAGAGAAATATTCTATGCAACTCGATCAAACCTCTCTGTTGTTGCTCTAAACTGTCCCAAACTCTCCCCAAACTCTCCCCCATCTCTCCATGACCTTATATAGCCTCTCATGCACAAGAAATATCTTCCATAACTCCATATAATTCTCCATTAATGACCTTTATTCTCCACGGAAGTTTACAGGGAATAGTTACCATTCTTAACTCCTTCACGCGTCTGCACGTACTCTTCATACTCTCAACAGACTCATACACATTCCATAAGAAGATTGGCACGCTGGAAACACACAAACCTTCCCAAAATATCTCAGTAATTTTCCCGAGAGAGCTTGCCCTGTTTTTGCTCCGAATGGATTATCCAGCCATATTTAACTAATTCCAAATCCCATACCATCCCTGTTTAGCTGTATTGAGCCGACCCAACAAAAATCAGCAATTGAATCTCATGAAAAGGCCTTCAAATCTCGAACGAAAATTCTGCAGGTGAGAACTAAGTTTTCCCGCCAAAACTGATTTTTGAAATGGAGAAGAAGGTGTCCCTTATCCAACAGCTGGGGGTGCGAATATCAGATGGGTGCCCCTTAGTAATTGGGTTACCCCTTATCCAAAGTGGGAGTCCGAATAGCAAATGTCCTCCGGGGGTGCTCCGCATAATTTTTCGAGCCGAATTTTCCAAAAATGTTTATTCCCCAAAAATACCTACACACACATAAAACACCATAATAAGTACAAAATCGAGTGCCAACAATATATAGTATTGAGATCAAATTAGACACAAAAATGTGTCTATCAAATACCCCAAACTTATTATTTGCTAGTCCTCGAGCAAATTTATTCTAGAAAATAAAATGACTACACTTAGCACGTGTAGCAAGCCGTTAAACCGCTAGGTGGCCCTAGCGGCGGAGTGTTGTATCCGGAGGGTTTACCAGAGGTGTACCCACAAAACCTTTACTCCAGACCCTAGCTATCTACGCAGAACCTTGGAAAGCACTAAAGAATCTCTTTGGTTGGCATACAATCATTGAGTATAGGAGGAAGTACCCTGATGCGAAATTCCAATTGCTATACACGAGTTTGCACTCAAGCATACTATAATTCATATAAAGTGACAGAGCTCTACTCAGATAGTTTCTGGACATCATAAACCGGAGTCAACCAATCACATGGATAGATTAAGAAGATGGATGTAGAAAAACGTGCATGATGTTGACTAAGGTGAACCTATCCTAATGGACTGAGACGCTGGTCTGGACTAATATCAACACACTGGCATATACAAGGGGACCAGTGGTCGATAATCCTAACTCTAGGTCAACTTAGCTGGCATATACAAGGGTACCAGTGGTCGAATTTATTGTATTTATTCCGGTTGGTCTAGTGGTCTGGTCTTTTTTTTTTTTTTTTTTATCTCAGTCACTCTATTTCACCCTAGCAATGGTAAAGAGAAAAATAAAAGAAGTGATAAGGATTCTTTCGATGTTTCCATCACGAGGATATGGCGAAACTACCATGTTTTCTTTTTCTAACACCTGAGCTCTGTGCTTTTATAAATAGACTCTTTAGATGTTTCCATCTAATCAGATTGGTTCCTTAACTCCTACAACCAAAACGCTTCCATCCACTTAGATTAGTTAGTACCAACCTTAATAAGCATAAATTTCTAGTCTCTGAAGTTTATTTATTGCAACTAAAAACTTTCTCCCATACCCCCAAACTTAAATCTAACATTGTCCTCAATGTTCTAAAGATGAAATTAAAAGCATGAACAATGAGAAACTGTTACCACTTGAAGAAAAGAGTTAAGGAAAAATATTACCGTGTTGCAAGAGCATGGGTTACCTCCCAAGAAGTGCTAAGTTTAAAGTCTTGACCCCGGACATTGGAAAGGATTAGTCACCTCGAAGAATCATATAGCAACAGTCGGAATAACTGCGGGTCATCTGGATCAAAAAGTGCTAACCACAAGAAGAGGAAACTGCAACAGATCAGGAAGATATCCAACACACCCTTATCTATTTTTTTGTTTAAGACAACTACTTCTAGTTGTGGTTCGGGTTCAGGCTCTATAAAAGGGTCTAGATAAAAAGTTTTCATCGGCTGGATTTCCTCAAAGGCAAGTATCCAAGATCGGGTTCTAGAGTCCGGAAATACTCAATTAAGAACTTAGAAGCACATAACAATAACTCCGAATAGTGGGATCCTCTAAGTCAATCAGACTTGACTCACACAGTTGACCACAGTAGTGGTCATTCTTAAGCAAATGTGTCGACCCTAATCTCCTAAAGTAATTAGGTTTAGTCTCAAAACTTAATAATTGACACATCTGAACCTTATACGTTCCCACAATTGGAAGGAAGGTTTTTGGTGGGAAAACAAAGTCAATCGTGGTATCATAGCATGGGTTAACCACATCAACCAGAGGATGGGTTTCTAATAACTGAACTTCTTTATGGACACAACTAGGTTCAGGAAAAAGTGTATGAAGATAATCTTTTGGAATGGTTGAGGCACATATGTCAAGTCCCAAGTTAGGGACCTTTCTAAGAGTTAAAGCACAAGGAGAATGATAATCACCCCCAAACTTAGAGTTTTCAGTGTCTCTAGAAAGACTAGTCACAACTTCCCTAATTTCAAGGTCATCTGATTCCTGAAAATGGTCAATTGATTCTTCTAAGTCAGGTACATCCTCACTCATCTCTACGAGTTCATTTTCTTTTTCTAAGTCTATTGTTTCTAAATCGCTAGACTCAAAATATACTCGTTCCTCTAAACCATCATTAGCTTCGTAATCAAAAGGAAATACTACATCGTCTAAAACGGGGGTATCTCTAGTCAAATCCTCATCCTTTTGAATAGGTGAATAATTATTAAAATTATTTGGATTTGAACTAGAAATATTATCATTATTAAGCACAATTGGAGTAACAAATTCCTGATCACTATGCCTACTTATTTCAAATTCTTCATCAACACTATCCTCATCATAATCATCATTATAATAATATGAAAATGGTTGAACCTCATCTAGACAAGTAGTGTTATCAATTTTATCCTCGTCATCTTGATTATGTAAATAACTATCCTCACTTTCAGGGGTACTATTGGAAACACTAAGATTATCTCGAGCAGTTCCGTTCTAGGCCTCTAACAAAAGCTTTCGAATCGACTCATATGACTTCATTATGGTATCGTGACTCGACTCACATGACTTCCTTATTGTATCGTGACTCGACTCACATGACTTCCTTATTGAATCTAGGAAAGAAATTTCACTCGTTGCATTGCTTTCGTCCATAACTAAGTTATTTATTTCTGCTAACTTACGTGTCGACTCAGCTAACTTACCTGTTGACTCTAGTAGAGAGAAATTTTGCTCGTACGACCGGTTGGTGTGTGTGGATAGCAATTGGGCTCACCATGGTATGACCCATAACCTTCAAAAGTTTGGCGTTCCCAACCACTATTCACACTATGGTCATAAAAAGAGTGATGTCCATATTGTTCAGTTGGATATTCATATTCATTGTGATGGCTATTGTAATACCAGTTTGACATCCTAACCACAAGGGAATTCTACACAAACATAAACAAGGCTGACTCGACCACAACAAACCTACTGATTTCTAGCAAACAAAAAGCATGATGGCTCCACTTAGATTGTTTCTAGACCAGCTTCTAATCCTTCGAAAAGGAATTCGTTAAAATTTAAGCAAACCCCTCTGGAATCAATCCGAGTTTAAGTAAGCTGAATAGAGGCGAGGGAAGCTGCGTGGAGCTTTGATACCCAAGGTCTCACCGCATTACAAGGCGGCGCAATCACGCATTCAACTCACAGAAACCATCATGAACTTCGAAGTATGCTTAAAAGAGTAACCAATATTTTTCGAATGACTTTCCTATTAAACTCGTTACCCTATCGGTCTCATTCTAGTCAGTATTTTAAGCTTATGTTCGCGTTTGGTATCGTTTTCCTAAGGCAGGTAAGAAGAGAACGGTGATGAAATCCGAACCCTTATCTTGTATGGCCATTCCTTGCCCTTTACTAGGAAATTAAAACAGCCATTTTCAATACCTCAACATATATGCAAACAAAATCATCCATTAAACCCGCTGACAGGGGATTCGCGGGTGTTTAGAATTCTTACCTCCCGTTCCAGGCGGGGGATGAACCGTTGAGGTCGACTCGGGCCACGACTCCTATGTCGTGTGCGAACCCGAGGGGCCGAGACAGTATCATAACTGTCGTCCTTCCCTGTGCAGTTTTTATTTAAACTAACCCTTCCTTAGGGTTTTAAAAATAATAATTGTCCAAAAGTCCAAAAATAAAAATAAAAATTACAAAAATAATTACCTAATTACAGTTTCTAAAAAAAATAAAATAATAACACTATATACAAAATTTTCTTCTTCACTTCGTTCGGATCTCTTTTTTCTTTCCTATTTTGGCTTTGCTTTTCTTTTCAGCACTTTCTCTTTTTCATAAGCTCCGCACCAAGGCTGAAAGCAAACAGAGAATACCAAAACGCGTAAAAAGGAACAAAAAAAAAAAAAAAAAAAAAAAAAAAACCTAAAAACAAATCTATACACAAGTCCGCGTCGGCGGCGCCAAAAATTGTTCGAATTTTGAATAGTGGTAAATAAGGTTGTCGTTCACTCGGACTTGTTGAAATCGATTCTAGGATTTAATAAAGAAAAATAATAAAAAAAAGAAAATATACAATTTATGTCACAAGATGAAGAGAGTTACTGGGACTCGGGATTCCACCAATTCTCACATTCATGCGGTTCATCTATTAATTCCGGACAATTAAAGCTCATAAAATAACAAACATCGACTCTAATTCTTTGCCAAGGTAGATTTATAAAGAATCATATGTAATTCACAAGCATGATGCATCTAAAGTACCTAAGACTAAGCATGCGACATCTAACGAATTCACAAATAATCAAGAAAAATCATAAATCAATTATAATAGTGCAAATAGTCATACAGGAATTAAATAGAATTACCACACGGGTGCAAAACAGCTTCCTCCGTCGTCCCAGTGATGGGTTCTAGCTCCGCATGGTGAAAACACTCTCAAAGGATTTTTTCATTGCTCAAAAAGGTGTTTACAAAGATGAAAAGGGGGGAAGAAATTATAAAACCGGGTTTGTAACAGTTTTATTTGTTACAAACTGAACTGTTATAGAGAACGATAGAAACTAACTGTTGTAGTCTCTGTAGCATATAAGACTGTCTCCTAAACTACGACCCTCAGTGGTTTGTTTTTACTGTAGCATTTACGACTGTCCTGTGTGCGTCATATGTTCTTCGTGTTCTTCAGCAGCAGCAGCAGAGAAATATTCTCTACAACTCGATCAAACCTCTCTGTTGTTGCTCTAAACTGTCCCAAACTCTCCCCCATCTCTCCATGACCTTATATAGCCTCTCATGCACAAGAAATATCTTCCATAACTCCATATAATTCTCCATTAATGACCTTTATTCTCCACGGAAGTTTACAGGGAATAGTTACCATTCTTAACTCCTTCACGCGTCTGCACGTACTCTTCATACTCTCAACAGACTCATACACATTCCATAAGAAGATTGGCACGCTGGAAACACACAAACCTTCCCAAAATATCTCAGTAATTTTCCCGAGAGAGCTTGCCCTGTTTTTGCTCCGAATGGATTATCCAGCCATATTTAACTAATTCCAAATCCCATACCATCCCTGTTTAGTTGTATTGAGCCGACCCAACAAAAATCAGCAATTGAATCTCATGAAAAGGCCTTCAAATCTCGAACGAAAATTCTGCAGGTGAGAACTAAGTTTTCCCGCCAAAACTGATTTTTGAAATGGAGAAGAAGGTGTCCCTTATCCAACAGCTGGGGGTGCGAATATAAGTTGGGTGCCCCTTAGTAATTGGGTTACCCCTTATCCAAAGTAGGAGTCTGAATAGCAAATGTCCTCCGGGGGTGCTCCGCATAATTTTTCGAGCCGAATTTTCCAAAAATGTTTATTCCCCAAAAATACACTATGTACTACCCTAATGAGTGAATCATTGTCTTTTGGATTGAGAGTAAGTCATTGTGGGAGAGAGAAAGAGAGAGAATATTTGTAAGTTCTTAAGTGTAATTCCATTTTCCGTAAAGATTCAAGAAAGTTATTAATAAACATTCATAATTGTTCATCTATTATCTTTTGAATGGATTAGCTAAACAAAATATAGTGAGGGGTGTATCAGATTTCCCGCAACTACATATTGGCGCTAGAAACTTAAAAAAAAAAGATTAGCATAGAGATTTGAAGAATTTGAATGCCAGATAATTTTCAAAAGATTTACTAAAAGAGCAAAGGATAGAAGAAGAAATGTACTTGAACAACTCCGTGAGAAGAAGTGAAGACTTGTTGGGAAAGAAGAATTGAACAAGGAGAATCCGTCGGGTGAATATGAGAAATGATTTAAGAAAATCATGTTCATACTTGGAGGTCGAATTCGAGGATGAAATGGAAGAAGAGCAAAAGAATTGATGAATAACGGAGGGCCAAAAATAACTCTATAGTTCATTCATATCAGAAAATTGAAGATTTTCACGATAATGTGCTTAGTAGAGATATGCAAGAGATTTTCATAACAAAGAAGTGATGAACCTCAAGAGAAAATCGCAATCAAAGATTGGCAACTAAAATTATTTCTTTCTCTCATTGATTGTACCCAAAGGAAGAGAAACACATGATAGCCTGGTGGTGCTGATTTGACATTAATCCAAGACCAAATCCGAAGTGTAAAATTGTCTTCAATAGAATCCTAATCGAGAATATTCTTTTACCATACTTATAAGACCATGGGTGGAGAGGATGAAAATTGATTCCTTCAACGACAAAATTCTACTTCCGTGGAATCTCCTTATAACGCATTAATCGGGCTGCTTACCTCATGGTCAACGAAATCTTGGGAGTAAAGATCAACATACCATCAATGTATAAAGTTTCCCCATCCAAATGGTATTGGAATTATAAAGGAGATTGGAAGGTCGGGAAATGTTATGAGGTTGACTCATTGCTAAAAGGAAAGGTTGGAAACAAAATATCAAAGATGAACAGAGAAAAGAGAAGTCGATGGTGGATACTATAGAGATAAGAAATGAAGAAGCATCGCAAAAGAATAGCGAATGTTGCGATGCCGCAAAGATAATTGGTCATAGTTCCTACACACACATAAAACACCATAATAAGTACAAAATCGAGTGCCAACAATATATAGTATTGAGATCAAATTAGACACAAAAATGTGTCTATCATCTCATGACCGGATGTAGTTCGTTTGCAGGTCTCTTTATTAGGGGTCCATGCAACTGACACGCCACACATTTCTTAGTGTATTCCTTCGCGTCATTTTGCATATAGGGCCAAAAATATCCTTGAGACAACAAATAAAGCGGGTTTGTACGCGACTTCTTCCTCCAGAATGATTCCCACAGCACCCCTCATGCGCTTCTGCTAATAATTGATTTCCCATCTCTCGGGTTACACATCGCAGGAACGGCTCCATTAATATTGTCCTTTTGTAAAGCTCCCCTTCAATAAGAGCGTATCTCCAAGCAGTATTTGTTATTTTTCCAGCCAGGTTCTTATCATGTGGCAGCTCTTGCATTAAGTAAAGCAATAAGAGCGATTCAACATAAGGTCGCCTCCAATCATTAGGCCGATCATTGTTAACCTCATCTATATCCATAGAATCACTCGGTTTTCAAAGCGGTCAAATTACTCTCAACAACATAAATCTTGCTTGTAGCATCGATAGTATTGTGAATGCTAGGAAATTCTTGGAAATCGACAACAATATACCGTGTTGTGTCTGATACAACGGCAGCCGACAGATAGGCCAAGGCATCTGCGTGCCTATTTTCAAGCCTTGGCTTCTGTTCAATATCGAGCACTTCAAATTCCTTTGCTAATTCATGAATATATTCCAAGTACGATGCTAACCTTTCGTTTCTGGCTTTATATGTTCATGTGTAATGGTTGGCTATTAGTATTGAATCGGTCGTCAGCCTAACTCTCCGCGCCCTCAAGTGAAGAGCAGTCTTCAAGCCTGAAATTACGACCTCATATTCAGCTTGGTTGTTTGAAGCTGTAAACCCAAAACGAATAGCCTTTTCAATTCGTAGTCCTTCGGGAGAAACCAGTACACATCTAACACCTGCTCCGTCGGTATTTGCGGATCCATCCGTGTAAATCTTCCATATCCCGTCACTACATTCAGGTACTATTATCGAGCTCTTGCTCCCTGCTTGCACGTCCAGCTTTTCCGAAGTTTTTTTATTTATGTATACATGCTCCCATGGTAACGGAATAGGTAATACGTTTTCTGTTTCATGCAAGATCTCCTCCTCTAGAATGGTCTCAGAAACAGCAATATCATCTACTGTGAAATCTGCCATTAACGACGCTATCGCATGCCCTTTCTCAGCCGTCCTTGGTTCGTAATCGATGGTATATGCGCCAAGGTAAGTAGCCCACGTGGCTAACCTGCTAGAGTCATCGGTTCTTCCTAATACCTTTTTTAAAGGGTACTCATTATATACGATGAGTCGTCGACCCTCGAAGTATGGTTTTAAACGCCTTGCTGCGTGCATAAGAGCTAATGCCATCTTCTCTATTTTGGAGTACCTAGTCTCAGCATCTGTTAGTGACTTGCTAACAAAATAAACCGGTCTTTCCTCTGGTTCTTGAACAAACAATACTGCACTGACAACATAATCACTTGCAACCAAATAGATGTAGACCGTTTGGCCAGTCTTCGGACTTGTAAGGACTGGTGGTGAAGTTAAATACCGTTTTATCTCATTAAATGCATGCTCACATTCCTCATTCCAACCAAATTTTTCGGCCTTCTTTAGAGCTTGGAAAAAGGGCTTACATTTGTCTGAAGCTCGAGAAATGAACCTGCTTAACGCAGCCAACCTCCCAGTGAGTCTTTGTATTTCCCTTTTGTTTCTCGGCGATGGCATCTCCAAGATTGCCCTAATCTGCTTTGGGTTGGCTTTAATCCCTCTTTGCGTCATCATGTACCCAAGAAACTTTCCAGATGTGAGCCCAAAGGAACATTTCGCTGGGTTTAACTTCATCCCAAATTGCCAGAGACGATCGAAAGTTCTTTTCAAATCCATAAGGTGAGATTCCTTCTTTTTGGATTTGACAACCATATCGTCGATAAAGACCTCCATGGTCTTCCCGATCATATCCTTGAACATTTTATCCACAAGACGCTGATAAGTTGCTCCCGCATTTTTCAAACCAAATGGCATGACACGGTAACAATATATCCTTTTGTCTGTTATGAATGCAGTATGTTCCTGATCTTCCTCATACAACGGAATTTGATTGTATCCAGAGAAACCGTCCACGAATGACAGTCTTCCAAAACCTGAAGTAGCATCTACTAACTCTACAATCCTGGGCATTGGGTAAGGATCACTTGGGCATGCTTTATTCAAATTCGTAAAATCAATACATACCCGAATTTTCCCGTTCTTTTTCGGAACTGCTACAATATTTGCCAACCACTTTGGATATTTGACGGGTTTTATTATTCTTGCTTCTAGCATCCTGTCAATCTCCTCAACTACCTTTGCCTTCCGTTCCGGAGCCATCTTTCGGGGTTTTTGCCTAACTGGTTTAAATCCTTCACTGATATTTAACCGATGGCACCCAATGCTAGGATCAATACCCGGCATGTCCCTCAGACTCCATGCGAAGACATCTTTTTTTTCAACAGGGTGATCAAGCTTTCACTTTCGCCTAACGGTAATTTCGCTCCGATAGACGTTGTTTGCCCCTTTTGATCCCCAATTTGTACTTCCACTAACTCTTCGATAGTTGGCGGTCCTTCCTTCCCTCTTCCTTGATAAGAGGTCGGGAAGCACTGTGATTGCTACAATCTCTTTTCAAATTGGAGTATCTCTGAGCCTTTTAATTCAGATTTCCTGTACTCTTCCATTGCGCTTTCGTGACATTTATGAGATGCCACCTGGTCGCTTCTTATTTTCATTACTCCGGCTGGAGTAATGAATTTCAAGTATTGATGGACAGTGGAAGTTACCGCCTCCATTGCGTGAATCCAATCGCGTCCTAAGATAGCATTGTAGGGTGCACGGCAATCCAGCAACGAGAAATATTACATAACCGTCCTTCCTCCCACCATAGTAGGTAGATTAATCCATTGCTGTCATCGTTTCTCCACTAAATACGATGATAGGGTTATCATCCGCTTCAACTTGGTTCTCGCTTAGGCTCATTGAAGAATATGCTCCTGAGAAAATGACGCTGATTGAACTTCCAGTATCGACTAGAACTCGACGTACCTTGTACATTCCAATGAGAGATAGAATCACGATTGCATCATTATGTGGTTGATATACTCCAAGATCAGCGTTAGAAAAGGATATCTCAGTCTTCCCTTCTTCTAGAGTCTCTGTACCAATCAGACTGGCATAGTCGACCTTGTTCGATATTCGCCAATCGTTTATATGACGCAACTTCAATCGTGTAGCATTCTCCTGAGCTTTTCTCGAAGTTGAATTAACTCTTGCATGGCTTACTCTAATCTCCCGTAAATCCAGAGTATTGGCCAGTGTGTTAACCTGTGCTGGATTCTTCTTCACGTATTGCTGCAACTTCCCTTCTTCGATCATCCTTTGGACCTCCGCTACAAGTGCACGACAAGTATCCGTATTGTGCCCATGATCTTTGTGATGAGCGCAATATTTATTCTTATCCCTCTTATCCTTTGTTTCCACTGGTAGTGGCTCTGGAATGGGTAGCGAGTCTTTAATCTTCTTAAAAAGTTCTCCAAGTCCAATGTTCAACTTGGGAAACTTTATTTTTTGCTTTTCTTGAGGCCTATGAGAGTCTTCTTCGTCTCTCACTTTCCTGGTATTTACTCCATAACTCTTGTTTTTAGTATTTCCTTCGAATTGTTGCTTTGGTTTTGCATGTCCCTCAGTTGCGGGCCTTTTTGCTGTCCGTGACAACTTTGCCTTCTTTTCTCTCTCTGCCTTTGCATACCTATCAGCCCTGTCATACAATTATCTGAGGCTTCCAACTGGCTGAACTGTTAATGAGTTGTAAATTCCAAACTCATCGTAATCCAATGCATTTTTGTATGCTTCTATTACGAAATTCTCATCCACTTTTCCAACTTCACCCACTTCTTGACGGAACCTCCTATTGAAATCACTTAGACTTTCAGCAGGCTCTTGATGCAAGAGGAATAAGTGACTGCTTCCTTTTTTGCTTCCGAGGTTAATCTTGTATTGCTCGAAGAATGCATCCGACAACATTCCAAAATTCTTGATCGAATTAGACTCTAAATGAGAGAACCAGGTTAGAGCCTTACCCGTCAAAGTCGTTGGGAATGTTCTGCAAAGTAGCTCATCACTGTACCCCCACAAGCTCATCGAGGCTTGAAAACGTTAGACATGCTCCACTGGATCTCCATTTTTACCATCAAACAAATCTTTGAACTGAGGTTGATTAAAATTCGAAGGTGGACGGAATCGTTTAATCTTTGCAACAAATGGAGAATCCATCGAATTTTTCATGGATAGAATTTGCTGCTCTTCGTGTCTTGACTGTTTCTGTGTAAGTAACTCATCTATCATGGCACTAAGCTTTTCCTTGCTGAACTCTTCATCCTCCTCTAAATCATCTTGAGTTTCTCTGCGAATTCGTTCATTCCTAACTGGATCTGTCCTCCTCTTTGAACGCTCCTTTTCATGCCTAGACCCTTTTGAGTGACGACCATTGTTGCGTTCGACTTTCTGTCTATACTTCTGATGGCTATCACCCTCTTGTATGCCCCTCTCGGTTGCATAGTGATGATCATTATTGGAGGTATAACGACCATAATATCTCTCGTCATGGTGATCTCGACTCCGATAATCATCCCTGGCATTCACATTTCTCCTCTCATTACTTCGGCTGTGTCGACGATCATCACGAGTTTCATTCCACCTATATGGACTGGTTTGCTCTTGGTAACGGTACGCTCTTCCATCTTCCGAACGAGGGATGGCTGCTTCATCTTCTTCCCTCCTTTTCTCCAGTGCGACCCTGAGTCGTTTGTTCTCCCTTTCGAGTTCTTGCAATCGCTCCCGTACTGTTAAGTCAATGGGTGTCACCTGCTGGGTGTTAATCTGTGTAACCAGTGGGTTATTAACTTGTGTCGCAGGTGGATCATTGGCTTGTACCGCTGGCGGGACGTTGGCAGTCCCAACCGGCAGATCGTTAACCCGAGAACGTACTCCTCTGTTAATAATATCATTCTGTCGTTGTTCACGAATGCTCGGGTGTTGGCTTTGTACACCATCTTGAAGATGGAAGCTTCTACTCACGCCAGAAGGTGGTGATCTACGAACGTTGCTTCCTCTGAACCTTGGGAAAGATCCCTCAGATCGAGATCGAGAATCAGATGTCGATGACGCCATCGAAGTCTCTCTCCCGTCCCCTTCATCGTAGTTTCCTTGAACTACAACACTTCTAAGTGGGCGAGGGTGTGCTTGGTAATTCGTCCCGAATCTGGTTTGCACATCTACGTCCATCTCCGACTGATTTACTCCCGATGTATTCATCTGTTTCACTCTCCTTTTGACCTTTTCTTTTAACAACTTTGACCGGATTTTCAGAGACTTTCCGAACTGCAACTTTTCTTTTGGAAACGTAGCGAAGCTTTTCTGTAACTTTCTGAAGGGTTGTGTATTTTCTGCAACTTTTTGAAAAGTTGTGATATTTTTTGCAACTTTCTAAAATTTTTTGATATTTTCCGCAACTTTCTGAAAAGTTGTGATCTTTCTTTGACTTTTTTGTTCACAATGATTTTGAAACCCTAGTCTCGAAAATCGCTTGGGAACAACTTCTATTACTTGGAGAACACGATCTTTTCTCGTTGTCCCCTTAGTCGGCGCCAAAAGATGTTGGTGCAAAATTGATCACCCCAACAATCTTCAAGATGCGAGAAAGCTGATCCAATCGCTACCGTTGATGAAGAATCTCCAAAGAATTGATTAAAAGAGGTAGGGGTACCTGCAAAAACACTCCGATGCTAAAGTCAGCGGATGTTCTATGCAAGTGTATTGTGTTGAAAAGAATAAAATTATGTCCCTTTTGGGTTGAAATCTAGCCTCTATATATAGGCCAAAAATAGATGTAACTTTAGGGTTCCAATAGTTATCCAAATAACAACCCCATCTGTATAAATCCCAAATAACAACCAGATTCATGATAAAATTTGTTATCCTTTCCAATGTTTATCATAATTCTTATTTATCTTAAGTAATAATTATCTTGAATAATAATCATAAATATTTAAGATAATTATCCTCTTTTATTTAGGATCTTGCATTTATCTTAAATAAAATTAATAATTATAAACAAATAATTATTCAAGACTTTTGGGCTTCAATAATAAGCCTAGTGGGTTTCCATAATAAACCCACTGGTTTCTCTAATAAACTAAATCCATGCTTCCATAATAAGCCATGTGGGCTTCCATATTAAACCTATCGGTTTCCATAATAAACCGACCGGTTTCCATAATAAAACGGATTTAGGCTTCCATTATAAGCCTCGTGCCATTTGCACGTACACTATTTGAATAGGGTACAAACACTTACTACTATCAAATAATAGATTAGTCCCTCGTACTTTCATCATTGGACCTAATTTGTTCACATTAGGTTCAAACTCTTCCAAACAATTTGAAATTTTCGTAAAACGATCGTCATTCGGTCCCGTGACCAACCAGGGCCGGTTTCATGACTCCTTGGTTGGTCCCTTATCTCTTCATAATTAATTAGGTTTTATCACCTAAGGCTTAGACGAGCATTATTTTAATAAATGATTAAACCAGCATTTAATCATCCTTTCATCAACTGGTCTTCAAGAGACTTCGGTATTTGCTCACTCGAGCATCTGGGCGCTACATGGTCGACCCATCATCCCATGTAGCCAGTCCCTCCTTCACTCCATGGTTGATTTTCAATAAATCATCAATTGATCGAATTAGGGTTTCGAGTCCAAGGTTCATAATTCCAGATTCAAAACCTAATAATTTTTACGCTGATCCCATGATCAACATTTTTATTAATTATACTCGGTTCAGTTGCTAGTATTTTAAATTAATATTTTATTTGGTACTGCTACCAATAATTCATCAAACGAGTAACATTTGCTCAGATGAGCAATATTTGCTCAGACTAAGGAATATTGGTTCAACTATCAATATTCAACAATCCATCGAATGAGCAATATTTGCTCACCTTAACTATCAACATTTACTTGAGAATCATACCTCTGTCTCAACAGACACGTTCAATTCATGAGTCTTAGAACATTTGCAAATCACGTTCGACTCAGCGATACTAGGACTCATCGTCCCATGAAGTCAGCAACTGACTAACTAAATACACGTCTGCCTTGCAGACTCCACAATCACGAGACATCAATCGTGTTACATGGGGGAAAATTAACTAGGGTTTTGGTCTGGCGGTCTACGACACGTGTGTTCATACACACGATGAGAATGTGAGCAAGTCGCGAAATCAGTTGGAGGAGTTGGCAAAGTAGTGGATGGAAAATCAACCAAGTCTCCGCACGATGAGCAACCGGTTTTAACACGATTTCCACTTCCCCACTCTTTGACTCCAGCAACTGTCACACTTCATGGGATCAAGGTGTTTTACAGTTCTAGCAATATAAATAAGTTTCTGAATCATGATTGAAAACAAGACAATCTTTCGTCAAACAGACAACAAGAGATTAACAACTCAACGTTTGAGGAATTACTCTCAACAGAGCAAATTCAATCAATCAGAGCTTATCTTATTTCTTCACGCAGAATACACAACACACCTACAATCTTCGATCACCATTGATCTCACACATTTCTCAGCTTCCCTCCTACAGATCAACCCATCCTCTCTTGTGACCGAATTGACTCTGGAACGACCATTGTCTTGGTTTAGGCCGGAGTCCTACAGATTAATCTCTCGAATTCAAAGCACTCCCTTTTTGCAGTGCATCTGTGTGAGGTTTGACAGTTCGCTCGGTTCAAGGAGTTTCCTCCGCACGGTCGTCTCCTCAATTCCGTAAAAACCAGCAACTCGTTTTTCCCCATCTACATTATTATAATGTCAACAACGACACTTATGGATTGAATGTATACATGTTATTGTGCTGCTGAATTTGGGAATCAAGCGGGTATGTGTAATGAATTCTTGTAATTTGTTTATCCATATGATGTAAGAGTTTTGTCACTAAAATTGACAAATGGGAGTTTGTTAGAGCATAGCTCGTTTGAACCCACCAAGCGTTGGTATGTCATGTTTGGTTGTCATATTTTAGTGAACCAAAACTCATTTAAAGAGCCGCTTAATTATATACTAGGGTCATTTTCGTATAGGTTAGCTTGAAAGTATTAGGATATGAGATATTACAAGTATTACGTGAAAACTTGAAGAATGTAAAGAAGTAAGGAGCTACAACGACAGCGTCATCCTTCCACTTGAGGTTAGTAATATTTGACTTGAAGTTTTTCATTCCCTAACGTATCTTTCAAATTGTGCATATTGAAAACATAACTTCCAAGCTATGAATGATTATACTCTAGTTAGACATAGTATTAAGGAATCAATACGGAGTATAACACTTATCTTTTGAACTTCGTATATAAGACATCGACATAATCGTTTGAATGCTATTGTGATTATATATGGATATGAGGTGAAGATTTTGTCCTAGGAAACAATGTTTTACATTCGTTTAAAGGAATTACAATTCATAAACTTGTTTTATGAATCGAAAGGGAAATCGCTAGGCTTATTGGTATTGTTATTCATTGCAAATATTTTGAATTACCAATATGTGTGATTAGTATAACCGCTCATGACTTGCTTATGTTCTTGGTAAAACTATTCACAAGGCCTGACTTTTGTATTGGTATGACTTTTATTAGTGAAACTGATCTTAAGTAATCACCTGGGATGGTATGATCGATTTATTGTATTTGGTATGACCAACTCTAGTCATTGGGGAACCGATCCTAGTAAGAGGTGCAACCGATCACAAAAGGGAAATCGATCCTTGTAAGAGGTGCAACAAGTTTCTAGTTATTGGGAACCGATCCTATGAACATGTGCAACACGTTTTTAGTTATTGGGAACCGATCCTATGGACATGTGCAACAAATACAAGTTAGATACCATATATATGTGGGAACCGATCCTAGTACCTAGTCAACCAAGTTTTGGTAACTAGCGTGACTAATTCTAGTACCCACATAGAGGTAGAACCGAAACTTGTTTTGGTAGAACCGTGAAACCCATGTTTGGTGATTTGGTAGGATAATCAATCACGTAGTTCTTGGAAGTCAGATGAACCAATTCTAAACTTGTTTGGAAGTGTGGCAAATCGATTCCAAGATTGTAAGTATGAAAAAGGACTTACAAAGTAAAGAGGTCGACATATTTTGAACATGTGCAGTAACACTTATCTTTTATTGTTCAAAGATATTCCTTAATAGCTGAGAATCCCGGATCAAAATAAATTGAGAATCTTTTAATTAAGGTTTTTAGTTTTATATGCTTTTAATTTCCAGCAATTAAAATGCATATCTTTAGAAAATAAAAATTTGTAATGTGCATTTACTAATTGGAGATTTTCTAATGAGATTTTCGGTCAATATTTGGACAAAGCATTTCCAGGAATTATGAAAACCGAATTTGGAAATATATTGCATATCTTGAGAATATTTTCGGTTTTGGGAATTCCTTGGTGTCCTGTCATACCCCCCTATTGGAGGGCAGCCCCTATTAACAAACCGGTATATTTAGTAATAGTTAGTAGTGTGTGAGTGTGGCTAGCACGTGTGCCATGTGATAAACCTAATATGTTGAGAATGCTTTCACGTTTTCTTATCAATGAAAAATTAGAAACTGTTTATGTTCTTCTCTGCCTCTTTGAGGTTTGCTTCAATTCTGCAGAGTAGATCCTGTAGGTTGAGATAATTGAGAGTTTGTAGTGTAGATCACTACAATTGGTATCAGATAAGTTCGGTCCTTGGTTTGATTATGGCAGACGGTACCAGATTGAAGCTACTGGATGATTTAACTAAGAAATTGAATGTGGAATTGAAAGATTTAAGTGATGAAGTTAAATCTTTGAAGTCTGTTAAAGGTGATATGAAGACGATGAAAGATGATATCGATAATCAATTGCAACTTCTTCGTACTGACCAAACTTCAATCGACAAGAAATTGCAACTGCTTCTCGATAGATCTATGGTATTTCCAGACAACCACCACGACGCAGAGGCAAACGGTGATGGATCTGATCTTTTTGCAGGAAACAAATCCGGGGGGTACAAATCTTTTCATTATCACCAGGTTATACCAAATCATCAGCTGGGTGAAGGCCAATTCTCCAATTACAGACCTAAAGTTGATTTTCCTCGTTTTGACGGCACCAACCCTAGAGCTTGGATTCGGAAGTGCAAGAAATATTTCTTCCTTCATCAAATGAATGATGAACAAAAGGTACACATGGCTACTCTATATTTGGATGGCAAAGCTGATGTCTGGTTTCAGGAATATCAGGCAGGTAAAGGCTCTCTTTATTGGGAAGATTTCATTATAGATGTCTATACTAGATTTCAGGAATTAGGTCATGATAATGTTGTAGGCGAATTTAACAAACTTGATCAGACTAATACAGTTTTAGAATATCAAGAACAATTTGAATAATTAAAAGCTTTGATGTTAGCTAAGAATCCATATCTGACTGAAGAGTATTTCATTCATAGCTTTATTAGTGGCCTTAAAGAAGATATCAGGATGGTAGTTCAAATGTTCACTCCTACCACATTACAGCAGGCTATTTTCCTAGCTAGGAGACAAGAATGTATCATGGATAGGGCTGTTAAGACTCAGCCAAAGGCTACCCATAAGTTTGCTTATCTAGGTAAAGGTCAGTCTACTTCCACCAGGGCACCTGCTCTCACTCCATTGGTTACTACCCCAACGGTTACTAGCCCCACTACCAGTCCTAAGCTACCACCAATCCAGAAGCTTACATATTCTGAGATGAGAGTAAAGCGTGAAAAAGGGCTCTGCTACAATCGCGACGAACACCAAAAGGGCATTTTTACACCAAAGGGCATAAGTGTAACAAACAACAATTATACATGATTGTGGGATGAAGAGGAAGGACTACAAGTCCATGGTGATATTTTTCTCATGACCCGATGGCTCTAGTCTTACTATTGTGGAATTGGAGGAAGAGATGGAAATATCGGTTCATGCATTAGCTGGTAACATTTCTCACACCACTATCAAGCTTCGAGGTCAAGTTAAAACACAAGGGTTGACTATTATGCGCTGTAGGTGGAGGAAAGAAAATCGCAACTGGTAGCACCCACAGACTTTCTCAACCCCTCCGAAAGATTGGGAAAAGCACAACGGTGTGGTTATACTATCACACCAACTCGATGACTCTCCAAGTCATTCCGTTAGGAGGAATCAAACACAGGTGACATTGAGATGGAAACAAAATGCTGAGTCAAGCTAAATGCCATGGGTTTACATGGGTTATGCAGGGTCACACATTTTCTCATGACCCGCACCTTCTTGATTTAAGTGGCTGCGATATGGTTTTAGGTGTGGATTGGATGCGTGACTTGAGCCCAATGTTATTTGATTTCAAGAAGTTAACTATTAAATTTCAGCATCGAGGACAAGATATTGAACTAGTGGGTCACAAAGAAGACGCAGCTCGTATATCTCTTATGTCAGGCAAAGCATTTAGGAAACTACTTCGCAGCGGTGAATCAGTTCTGTTTGGTCAGTTATCTTCTATATCGGGTTCAGTTCCTTCACCTGATATTGCTTCCCTAATTACAGAGGTCTTGGAAGAGTTTCCTTCGGTGTTTCAACTTCCCAACTCACTTCCACCGGAGAGGTCCCATGATCACCATATTCCGTTACTACCTAACTCGGCTCCACCAAATCAACGGCCCTACAGAGTTCCATTTGTGCAGAAATCTGTGATTGAAAGACTGGTGCAAGAGATGCTCACTGCTGGAGTCATTCAACCTAGCCACAGCCCGTTCTCTTCCCCGGTGCTATTGGTCAAGAAAAAGGATGGTGACTGGCGTTTTTGCGTGGATTATCGCAAGCTCAACTCGATTACTATAAAAGATAAGTACCCAATTCCTCTCATTGATGAGTTGCTTGATGATCTTCATAGCTCTACCTTTTTCTCTAAGATAGACTTTCGATCTGGGTACCACCAGATACGAGTACACCCTGCAGATGTACAGAAAACCGCTTTCCGTACACACCATGGTCATTTTGAGTTTCGTGTCATGCCATTTGGGCTGACTAATGCCCCAGCCACTTTTCAGTCACTTATGAATGACATCTTCAGACCTTATCTTAGAAAATTTATCCTTGTATTTTTCGATGACATACTAGTTTATAGCCCTGACTTAGCATCTCATTGCACACACCTTCGGATAACCCTGGCTCTTCTACAACAACATTCCCTCCTTGCTAAACGCAGTAAATGTAGTTTTGGTCAGCATAAACTTGAATATCTGGGTCATCTTATTAGCAATGAGGGAGTCGCAAAGCAGACCACCAAAATAGAATGTATGCTTAACTGGCCAAGACCAACAACCTTAAAAGGGTTACGCGGGTTTTTAGGGTTAACAGGGTATTACCGTAAATTTGTGAAGAACTATGGCCTCATTTGCCAACCTCTCACTGCACTGTTAAAAAAGAATAGTTTTCTTTGGTCTTCTGAGGCCGACTTGGCTTTCGAACAATTGAAGAAGGTGGTAACTACTACCCCTGTCCTCGTCTTACCAGATTTCACCTTAGAATTTGAGCTTGAGACTGATGCTAGTGATAGTGGGGTAGGTGTTGTACTTATGCAATAAGGCAGACCTATTGCATTCTTCAGTAAGGCTATGAGACTACGATACAAGGAAATGTCTACATACGAAAAAGAGCTGTTGAGTATTGTTATGGCTGTTCATCACTGGCGATCCTTCCTCCTGGGCTCTCACTTCAAAATTTTTACGGACCATCAGAGTATTAAATACTTTATGGATCAGCAGCTCCATACTATATTTCAACAGAAATGTCTAACCAAACTTCTTGGTTTTGATTATACCTTGTTTTATAAGAAAGGTACAGATAACAGAGTTGCTGACGCCTTGTCTCGGGCTTCATGTTCATCCCTCACTACATCTCGACCACAGTGGTTGGAGGAAGTTCAGGCTAGTTATACAGATGACCACTTGGCTCAAGAACTGATACCTAAACTCATGCTATCTCCAGTGCATCCTGATGGCTATACCTATTCACAGGGCATTATCCGACAGCATGGCAGAATCTACATTGGTTCCTCTGGTAATGCTCGTCAGAAGGTTCTTACATCTTCTCACTCATCAACTCTCGGCGGTCACTCAGGAATACAAGATTGTTATCGGTGCGCTAAGGCCTATTTCCAGTGGGTCGGCTTGAAGAAGGATTTGATCAAATTTATACGCGAATGCGCAGTCTTTCAGCAGCATAAGGTAGATCACACTTCACCAGCATGCCTACTTCAGCCCTTACCTGTACCAGATCAAGCCTGGAAGCATTTGAGTATGGATTTCATCACAGGCTTTCCCAAGTCAGAGGGCAAGGAGGTAATTTTGGTTGTTGTTGATCGTTTTACTAAGTATAGCCACTTTACTGCATTACTCTATCCATACACTGCACATTCCGTTGCCAAGGTGTTCATTGACACTATTCTCAAGCTCCATGGAGTTCCATCTACTATAGTGTCTAACAGGGATGCCGTATTCTTAAGTGGATTTTGGCGTGAGTTATTCAAAGCTATCGGCACTTCATTGCACCTCAGTACCTCCTATTATCTGCAGACGGACGGCCAAACAGAGCGTGTTAATGATTGCTTAGAATCCTACTTACGTTGCATGTGCAGTTACAAGCCTGTTAAGTGGGCTTCTTGGCTCTCCTTGGCAGAGTGGTGGTTTAATACCACTTACCACACCGATCTCCGCCTCACCCCATTTCAGCCTTATACGGGTATGATCCACCCCGGTTGGTTTACACTCTTCTTCTTCTATTTCCAACTCCACCGTTGAAGATTACATGCATCAGCGCAAGGTGCTTGCAGAGGTATTGCAACAGAATTTACTTGAAGCTCAGCATCGCATTAAACAACAGGCGGACAAACACAGAGTTGAGAGATCATTTGTGGTAGGTGATTGGGTCTATTTACGCCTGCAACCGTATCGACAGACCTCAGTACAACTGCGTAAGAACCTTAAACTCTCTGCTAAGTTTTTCGTCCCTTATCAAGTAGTGGAACGTATTGGCCAGGTAGCATATAAACTGCAATTGCCTCCTACTTCTCGCATTCACCCTGTTTTTCACGTTTCGCAATTAAAGAAGAAGATTGGTCGGGTATGGTTCCACGACATGCTTACCTTCCCCGGACAAGCATGGGCTAATGAAGGTTAAACCAAAGGAGGTGATTGATTCTCGCGTGCTTCTCCGGGGTCATCAGCAAATTCCACAGGTGCTTGTGCAATGGTCCCATGCTGCGGAAGGTGATTATTGTTGGGAGGACACTGCTTTTATCAAGGCTAAGTTTCCGAGATTTATCCTTGAGGACAAGGATAAGCTGTAAGGGAGGGGCATTGTCATACCCCCTATTGGAGGGCAGCCCCTATTAACAAACCGGTGTATTTAGTAATAGTTAGTAGTGTGTGAGTGTGGCTGGCACGTGTGCCATGTGATAAACCTAATATGTTGAGAATGCTTTCACGCTTTCTTATGAATGAAAAATTAGAAACTGTTTATGTTCTTCTCTGCCTCTTTGAGGTTTGCTTCAATTCTACAGAGTAGATCCTGTAGGTTGAGATAATCGAGAGTTTGTAGTGTAGATCACTACATGTCCAAACTTCCTTAGTCTATAAATATTGAAGTTTGCATTTCAAGCAAACTAATCCTAAAAGCCAGCAAAACTACCTAGTTGTGTTGTTACTGGTGGAGCTTCCTATTCGGAGAGGAAAGTAACCTAATTAGGCGAAATCTCTTACGACTGCTCGGTTTAAAGACTTCTTTGGGATTGAGAAGCTCTATTAGTACCGTTGGTGGGAAACTAGATAATTGCGGTTTATTATTAGTTTTCAATTGATTTGATTGACTAACGGTTGTTGAACTTTGATTTCACCTAGTTTGTTTATGCTTGAGAATTTTCTCTTCTGATATAAGATTCACTCAAACTAGATCGAAGTTTCGACGGGGATCTTTAGACTATTTGTAGATCGAAAGATATCTTGTGATAATCCATTGTTAACAGACTCCGTTCTGTGTGTGATTGATCACAAGAGATTCAAGTTGATTGTGTGCAGGTGTTTATTGAAGATCTAAGAAGATTTGAAGACGAAGAAGATTTCTGATTTGGATTCATAATCTTTGGTGTGCACAATACTTGTTTCGGCTGGAAAAGGATCCAACTATAATCGGTTTATCTTTGTGATAGATTTGATTGATTAGTTGAGTAGATCGGCATCAATACAACTCTTTGTGATTCAAAGTATTGATTGCAAAATCTTAACAATTACTTTGGTAGTTGTTGATAAGATAGATCTAAGGACCTGACAAAGGAGTTTATTGGGATAAACGGAACAGCCTTTTGTCGAACTCATATCACTTGATTGAAAAGAGTTGTTACCGAACAAAATTGTTGTTCATTTACTGTTTGGAATACGAACCAAAGGAATTGTTCCAAGTGCGTGACTTATTAACAAGTTGGAGGCACATGGATACAGACGAAACTAGGTGAACTATAGTTTAGCTGCTTGGTCTCAACTATACGAAGTTGGTTTAGATTTTGTATAGCGGCTTAATCTTGAGAGTATTCAATTCTGAACAAGGTCCCGGGGTTTTTCTGCATTTGCGGTTTCCTCGTTAACAAAATCTTGTTGTGTCTTTTACTTTTCTATATCCGCAATTATAATTAGAAGTAAAATACACAAATGTTAATTCCTATTTACTTGATAGCAATCCTATTGTGTTTGGTTAAGTCTGAACCTATTATCAAGTAACAAACTTCGTTGTTGTATTGTCTCGATCTCGTATCCATAGACGATCACACGAAGTGTGAACCGATTAGTTGTATTTTCTCGACTCAGTCCATAGACAATCACTTTCGGAGAAAGGACTTATAGGTGGAAATTTTTTATATTGAGGTATATTTTGGTACCCTCGTCTTTTCAAATTCTCATAGAGATACTTCATGACTAAAAGAGAACATACCAACTTTGTTTCGATGATTTCACATAGTCGAAACTTAATGTATTCATCAAGGAGTTTATAAAGATACAAGAAAACTCCTACAATATTCCACGACCGCACTCCCCACAATGATTTGGAAATTAAGCACAAGTTCAATTAAGAACTCTCCCTCATAAAATGTCATTCCCGAGAGAACAACAAGGGCGACCTTACTTTTACAAGAAAAGAAGGATTTCTTTGGACATTAACAAATTACATGAAACATGAATTTGTATACAGAAAACTCAATTAAATTAACCACAACAGAACCCATGATTAATTTAATCGGAAATACTCAACATAAGAGAACTTATGGAGCCGCACAATACTTTCACATAGAAGTGGATCAGGGAAAGATCAATACTGCGGAATATTCAAAGATTCATTCTATTTTCATCAATATTTGCATAATGATACCATAGACTTAATATTTGTTGTCAAAAGTTTATTCTATTTTCCATCAATATTTGCATAATGGCATATAATAGACTTAACTTTTGACATATATGGGACAATCATAGTTCACGGACGCAAACACACATATCCCATAACAATATTTGCAATATATAAAACCAATGAAGATTAATACTGCAAAATCATCTTCCAAATAAACTTTAGAATTTAAATAAATAAATCTAAAAACATTGCAAGATGAAAATCGTTGGAAATAGCTATGTGTACTCACAATAATTGTTATTCCAAACACTAGTTATCCTTCTTAAAACACAAGAGTAAATTCTCATAAGAAGTTTCCTAGACATAAAATCAACAAGCAAAAGAACAAAACAAAACAAAACAAAATCCTAAACCAGCAAAACCGGTCATGAACTGAAATCAAAGAGCTTTTCCGGAACCCTCACGAGTCTTGAGTCCTTTGAGCTTGTGATTGACAGCATCCACTGCTTCTTCAGAGAAGATATCCTCATTGAGAAGATCTTTAACATGTGTTTTTATGAGAACAAAGTCCAAGTTAACCTTTTTCAACTAAGTTCTTAACACATTGAGACCCTTCATAGTATCAACGAGCTGCAGTTTTGCTTCCTCAAAGTATTTAATAAAATCATGAACCACTTCGGCCGAAACCATCTCCTCATTCTCAACATCTTGATGAGGATAGACATAGTAACATGAGGCATCATGATTTTGACCATCTACTAAGGTTATTTTCTTCCTCCCTTTGGACTCGAAACCAATACCTTTATCAAGAAAACCTCTTACAAAATCACAGGTGCGAGAAGGTGAAGACATTCTTGATAGAAAAGAAAATATCCTAGAGTACGCGTACGTGACTCAATAGGTTTGGTATTTAAATGGTTTCTTAGAGACGGTAAATTTTAGGGTTTCTAAAGAAGTTCGTGACAAGTAAATGGGTACCCGTACGAACACAACTCGAACCCAAATCAGAAACAAAACTAAAACCGTAATGTAACCTTTTACATGGTAAACGAAGACAGCGAAATTTTGCTGCGTGAAAATTTTCTTTGACAATTTTTTTGGCTCAATAAATTTTATATTTCTACAGAGAGAAAAATTTAGAGCACAAGAGTAACAAGCAACTTAGTTTCAACAAAAAAAAACTTTTTCAAGAAAAATAAAAAATCAAAGAGATTCACGAGACACAAACAATACTTAGGTAAAGCTTATCTGTAGACAATAGTTTAGCTATGGACGATAATAAAATAACTCAACTAAGCAGAAATCATTTTACCAATAAGTATACCTGATCATATCTGACTCAACCAGGATTTTTTGTGAGTGAGGTATAAACCTTGTGATTAATTAGCACGAGTATGAACCCTAAGCTCATCAAATGAATGGTGTTCACGGTTGAGTCTCTTTCTCCTTCCAATTCCAGGAGAGAATCCTTTTTAATGTGAAAATTTATCATAAAACTTGTTGTCATCAAAATACGAGACTAAGTTCGAATCCTTACCAGAAGAAGTTTGTGTGGAGGATTTTGACAGCCTGTTCATAAGATCCTTGTATCATTCAATTATCAGATTAAGGTTTTCATTTATATCTCCAATGTTGCTTCCATCTACAGGTACCTATTTCACATCTTTAACATCATTCTTCACATTAGGTTGAGAACAACCTTTCTAAAATCCCTTGAACAATTTGTATTAATGCTACAATTGGTTCGAACATTCGATGAGCATATTGAACGGACTTTCCTTGAAGAATTCACAGGTTGAGTACTAAAACCAACAGGTTTAGACATCTGAATGTCAGTTACACCTTTGAGTATTAAATCTAAGGTATGCTGAAGTCGACCAAAGTAATTGTCATTCAGCTTCAGTTTGCTTTTCCGTTGAACATTTCCTTTTGAATCACCAAAAAGACATACTTTCTGATCACCGGAGTGATTAGAGTGTGTAGCATTATAATCATCGTTAGAAGATTCTTCCTTCCATGAGACGTGGTAAATCCATGATCAGTGGAAGAACCAAGAACTTCTTTATAAATAGGAAGGGTTTGCAGTTTAACTTCGGAAGCTGTTTTCGTTTGAGAAACATGATTAGAATTAGTCACATTTTCTAATATCACAGCAGAGTCAGAAGTATTTGGTATGCCGAACTCCCCAGAACGACGTTTATCTTGAATAGAGAGATTACTCAATAGTCGTTCAATTTCATAGGCATCTTCTTTAAGTTTAGCCTCGAGTAAGGTTCGTGATGAACAAACTACAACATTTTCCTCACGAAGAACCCTTAGTCGGGAATCACGATCTTTTACCATACCAATCATTGTATTAACCTTGTGTTTCAACCTATTGATTTTAACTGCCCGGATTCTAACAAGTTTTAGAATCGCTGCACTCTCTCGGGCGGCTTCCCTTTTACTTCAGAATCAGATTCGTCAGCAAGAAAATCAGGGTAACACATATCAATACTTGTCTGTTTCGTAGGAACAGAATGTTCATCTATATGTGAGATCGACAAGTCTTTCTCTTTAATAGATTTCATCAAGACAGAACTTTTGTCTCTGGTGATGCGTTTGTCAGAGATAACACTACTGTCCATAGAGTCAGATCACTACAAACACACACTTAGGTCTTAAACGTGTTTGCCTGCCATGATACCAATTGAAAAGGCGGGGGTCTAACAACCTCACCCAATATTTCGTTTAAGCAATCTGCATGGACAAACTCCAATATAATTCCAAGAGAATTAACTAGACAGTCAGACTCAATCAATGGAGATATATCCAAGAGTTGTATCTCTGTTTCACAATGTAATCAGCAAATCAAACAGATAGAAATCCATGAGCCTGATTATTATGTGAAACAACTTGAACAGTACCAAAGACCAATGTTGAAGTGTCAATCAATTTATATCAACAACCAAAGGTTGGATTATCTAATTGATTGAACTACGCAAAACCTGTGATATTTCAATTATATAGAAAATATAATGCGGAAAAGAAATAACACATATACCAGAAATTTTGTTAACGAGGAAACCGCAAATGCAGAAAAACCCTGGGACCTAGTCCAGATTTGAACACCACACTGTATTAAGCCTCTATAGACACTAGCCTACTCCAAGTTAACTTCGGACTGGAATGTAGTTGAGCCCTAACCAATCTTACACTGATCAAGGTACAGTCGTGTTCCTTACGCCTCTGAATCCCAACAGGACTCTACGCACATGATTCCCTTAGCTGATCTCACCCACAACTAAGAGTTGCTACAACCCAAAGTCGAAGACTTGATAAACCAATCTGTCCCACACCGAAAAGTCTATTAAATAGATAAATCTGTCTCCCACAGAAATACCTATGAGTTTCGTTCCGTCTTTTGATAAATCAAGGTGAACAGGAACCAATTGATACACCGGACTTATATTCCCGAAGAACAGTCTAGTAATATCAATCACCTCATATTAATATTAATCATATGGTAGTGAAACAAGATAGTTTGGAATCACAAACGATGAGACGAAGATGTTTGTGACTACTTTTTATCTTGCCTATCGGAGATTAAATCTTGAGCAAATCTTAAAGAAGATAATACTCAATACGATAGAAAACAACAAGATTAGAACACGCAACTACAAAGAAAATAGTTGGATCCGGCTTCACAATCCCAATGAAGTCTTTAAGTCGTTAACCTATAATGGTTTTAGAAAAATCTAGGTTAAAGGAGAATCGACTCTAGTCGCAACTAGTATCACACAGGAGGTGTGGGGATTAGGTTTCCCAGTTGCTAGAGTTCTCTCTTATGTAGTCTTGAAATCAGGGTTTGCAATCAATGTTACCTTGGTAACAAAGCATTCAATATTCACCGTTAGATGAAAACCTGATTAGATTCAAGCTAATATCTTTCAACCGTTAGAACGAACTTAGCTTGTTACACACAAATGAAACGTAACTTTATAACCGTACCTAAACATGTACACCTTGTTGGCTCAACAATAGTTAACCGAAGTTATCCATATGAACACTTTCATATCAACCTTGTTTATATCAACACAACTAGTTCAAATGACTCAAATGAAACTAGTTATAGAGTTGTTCAATTGTTTATATTCTCATAGAAGTATACAAGACACAATTGAATCAAAATCGATTTGATTCACTCGAATCAATTCATGAACATTATAGCCACGGTTTGCAAAAGATTTCATTCCTTAATATATAAATATATTAGTTCATGAACAAACCGATTTTAGAACATAACCTACTCAAGTATGCAAACGCGTACACATACCTAAGTGGCCGGACTTAGTTTGGGTTCGCCAGTATGCGAACGTGTACGCATACCTTCCAAACTCAGTCGAATTTCTGAACATGAACTTACGCCAGTACGCATACGGGTATGCATAATAAGTTCTCGGACTTTCATTAAACAAACCAGTATGCATACGGGTATGCATACTATGGTTTCCGGACTTGGAATAACTTGCAACAGTTAGCATACTGTGTTATATCCAATCATGGTTAATTGTTCTAAACTCCCATTTCAATCATTGAAACATTCTTGGAAGATGACAATAGCTGTCTCACACAAACTATTAGCTTCAAAGAAATTTTCAAGTGATCGATAGATCAATACAAAACATTCTAAGTCTACATCAAATGACTATCTCATACATATCATGTAAGATGTTACCAGGCGATTTTCACATGATCATCTTTTGACTTTCGTCAAGAATATAAGATGAACTTGGTTAAAATGAAAGCTTACCAATACATATTTCGAGAAATATGTATGCGAGTTAGACTCAGCTCAAAATATCAAATGTGTATAATCGAAGTCTATATAGCTATACGACTTTTGTCTCAAATAGAAGATATAGTAGATAGGCTTTTGAGTGATAGATGAGTTCAAGTCTCCACATACCTTTTGTTGATGAAGTTCCACAAGCTCCCCTTAGTAGTTCTTCGTCTTCAATCGATGAACGCCATGAAGTCTAAAGCTCAACTATACTTTCTATCCTAATCCGAGACTTAGCTATAAGTATACTAGAAATCAAGACTTATAGTTTTGGAAACTAAACTTGACAAACAAGCTTGAGATAGCAATGCTTGCGAGTTCGACCGAGCATTGCTCTAACAGGGTCGTATTATCTTTAGCAGTATATTGTATTCGTAACTCTATGTAATGTGAAGTGAGAATGCTAAATATCATGTGAGATACACTGTCAACGACGACATCGTTCAATCTAGAAATATAACTTAAGACCGTAGATGATTTCTGATTACTGTCTTCAGACACCAAGTGCATGTTCCGCACTTAACTCTAGATTTTTATCTAATTAATTGGCCAACCTTTTCTCTCTTTTGATGGGGAAAGCTTACAAATGCTTTATGTCTGTTATATCTTTTAAAATGCGTTTGCATTTTTCTTTTCATGTCTTCGTCATGATCCTTTAATTTTTATGATTATATGCAGAACTTTTTGCATATGCAATCACTTAAAGATCACGAGCATAGAGTCGTTGTCTTTCGGGATACAGATAAACCACTGTGTATAGTGGTGATAGAGGAGGTATCCTTTCTTCATGGAAAGTTGGCATACCTATTAGGCAAGATCCACCAAAAATAAATTGAATAGAAGCACCAAAATTTAAAGTTCCACCACCAACACCATTATTACTAGCAACCACTGGATAGAACATCACTAAAGAGTTGAATTTCTTAAAAATTAAAGAGATAATTTCTGTATGAGTTAAATTTAATGATCTTGGTATTTTTAATAAACCATGTGATCTTCACCAAAATATTTCAGAGCTTACTGCATTAGATTTTCCATAAGTAACATGAAGTTTACTTTCTTCTATATCTCATCCCCAGTCTCTCATAAGTCATTCCAATGTGTACCTATTGCTGCCAGTGTGTGCTTACTGTGTGTAATAGCTTTGAATAAGATGTTTTGCTTTGAATAAGATGATGTGCATGTTTTTTTTTAACAATATTAGTTCGTGTGGAGAATATATACTTACTTTATCTACTTGCTGGATTTATGTTGGGTTGCAGTTAAGTAACTTTGAAAGATTTTCACAGGCCGGGAGGTCATTATTGTTCCTTTAAATGGATGATATAAAAGCATTAGATAATTGACGCCTTACGCTATTGTGTGAGAAGAGATAGGGGAATAATGCAACTCTCGGGCTCATGGTGGGCGATGTAAAAGCAACAAAGAATTTTTTTTTTTGATCAAGAACAATCTCATTCTTTGGAGTTCAAAGGATGTGTGATACATTCTGTTAGAGCATTGCTCGGTCGAACTCGCATGCGTTGCTATCTCAAGCATGTTTGTCAATGTTAGTGATCAAACCTACAAGTCTTGATTTCTAGCCTATGTAGATAAAGGTCTCGGACTAGGATAGAAAGTGTAGTTGAGCTCAAGAACTCCATGGCAATCATCATACAAGACGAAGGATTACTCGAGGAACCGGTGGAACTTCATCGACTAAAAGGTATGTGGAGACTTGAACTTATCTGTCACTCAAAAGTCTATTTACTCTATCTCTTACTCTTGAGACAAAAGTCGTTTAGACGTATAGACTTTCATTATACACATTTGCTATTTCGAGCCAAGTTTAACTCGCCTATCTATTTCTCGAAATATGTGTTGGTAAGCTTTCGCTTTAACCGAATTCATTATTACCTAGTGACGAAAGTCATGTTATGTTTTAATCACTTTGGAAATTGCTTTGACGAAAAATGGTCTGTGAATAACGACTATATAACATTCTCTGAGAATGTTTCAATGATTGAAATGAGAGTTTAGATCACATAACCATTGGTAGGATACAAGCATTGTTGCGGAAACACATATATGTATAAGTACTTATTCCTTGAACCAAAGTTTGCGAACTTTGTTGATCAAGAGAAATGGAAGTGGCGCAAGCCAAGTCTGCGAACTGGCGGAAGTTCTCACCCGAGAATTTCTGCTGGAGTTTGTGTACTCCTTCCATGAGCTTAAGTCCACGAACTTGAGTAGGTTATATCTAAAACCGGTTGTTCTTGAACTAATGTTTATTTAAACTAAGGAATGCTTTTGCAAACCGTGGCTATAAAGTTCATGAACCGATTCGAGTGAATCAAACCGTTTTTGCTTCGATTTTGTCTTGTGTAGTTACATAAGATCTAAGCAATTGAACAACTCTATAACTAGTTCATTTGAGTCATTTGAACTAGTTATGGTGAAGAAGAATATGGTTGATATGAGAGTGATCATATGGCTAACCATTTGGTTGACTATTGTTGAACCAACAAATGTTAATGTTTGGGTACGGTTCATAAACCCAAAAATGAACATTTCATTTGTGTGTAACAAGCTAAGTTTTCGATCCAACGGTTGAGAAATATTAGATTGAATCTAATCAGGTTTTCATCTAACAGTGATTATTGAATGCTTTGTTACTAATCTAACATTGATTGCAAACCTTGATTTGAAAGACTATATAAGGGAGAACTCTAGCAACTGGGAAACCTAATCCCCACACCTTACGTGTGGTACTATTTTGCTAAGCTAGAGTCGATTCTCCTTTAACCTTTGGTTTTCTTCTTCTAAAACCAGGTTAACGACTTAAAGACTTCATTGGGATTGTGAAGCCAGACCGATACTACTTTTCTTGTAGTTGTGTGATCTGATCTTGTTGTTTCTATCGTATTTGTGTACAATTGAAATAATTAGCTTGAGATTTATATCTCCGATAGGCAAGATAGAAAAGAAATCACAAACACTTCGTCTCATCGTTTGTGATTCCGCAATATCTTTTTTCGCTGCGTCGATTAAGATTATTGTGAGGTGGTCAATAATACTAGGCTGTTCTTCGAGAATATAAGTCCGGGTTATTGATTGGTTCCTGTTCACCTTGATTTATCAAAAGACGGAACAAAACTCATAGGTTTATTCATGGGAGACGGATTTATCTATTTTGTAGACTTTTCTGTGTGATACAAATTTGTTTACTAAAGTCTTCGACTTTGGGTCGTAGCAACTCTTAGTTGTGGGTGAGATCAGCTAAGGGAATCAAGTACATAGCATCCTGCTGGGATCATAGGCGTAGGAGCAGAACTGTACCTTGAATCAGTATGAGATTGATTGGGGTTCAACTACAGTCCAGACCGAAGTTAATTTGGAGTAGGCTAGAGTCTGTAGCGGCTTAATACAGTGTGTGTTCAATCTGGACTAGGTCCCGGGGTTTTTCTGCTTTTACGGTTTCCTCGTTAATAAAATTCTGGTGTCTGTGTTATTTCTTTTCCGCATTATATTTGTTTATATAATTAAAATATCACAGGTTGTGTGTTGTTCGATCAATTAGAATATCCTACCTTTTTGGTTGTTCATTTAAATTGATTGACACTTGGATATTAGTCTTTGGTACCATCCAAGTTATCTCTCTTTGAGTAAAGATCAAATCGAGAGATTGAGATATAAACTCTTTGATATACTTTTTATCTAGATTGAGTCTGACTGTCTAGTTCATTCTCTAGAAAGTATATTGGAGTTTGTCCATACAGATTGCTAATCGAATTGTTGGGTGTGGTTGTTAGACCCCGCTTTTTCAATTGGTATCAGAGCAGGCAAACACGTTTAAGACCTTACAAGTCTGTGTTTGTGGCAATCTGAGTCTGAGGACAATATCTCTTCTACGCATACCAAGATGTCTTCAACAGCTTTTAACTATGCCAAATGTCTTGGGAATACCTCAAAGGATTACTCTTTAGCTGATTCTTCCAAATCCCGAGGTAAGAAGATTGTTCCACCTTGTGTCAACATATCTCTTTCCGATGAGACATTGGGCACGATGGCAAAAGCTGAAATGGAGCTTACCAGAATCTCAAAAAACTCTGCTGAGATTATTGATTTCCAAGATCATGATCAGCTGATTGATGAATTTGAAAATTCTCTTGATCGAGAACATGAACTCTACAATATCATTGAGTCTTTCTCAAAGAATATTGAAAAACTTCTCCAAGAAACTACTCTACAGCGTGAAAAGATTAGTGTTCTTGAAGATATTGTTAAGGAAGACTCAATTAGAGAGAAACGTTTGATCGAGACTCATTCATCAGATCTTAACAAACTTTGTGTCGAGAAAGAGAAACTAGAAGCATCTCTGAGTCTAGCCCATGAACAGTGCAGATCCTTGGAAAAGAAAACTCTGTCTTAAGGGGAAACTCCTCTGTACAAAGTAATTCTCACGAATCACAGTACATGACGAGATGCTCTCCGAAGAAGATTGTGTCAAGAAAAGTTTACACAACTTACAATCTTCTCATATGGCTATGAAGTTAAAACAGGTGCCAATTATTGCTTCTCCTCCACGAACCTGTACATTCTGTGGGAAAAAGAATCACTATGCTATCCATTGTTTTGCCAGAAGGAAACAAATTTCTAAACTTCATAATTTTCTTCTTTCCACTGTCAATGGAATAAATAGTCTGTCGACTACTGCAGTGAATCACATACCCACAGAAAACCAGAAACCTTATAAAAATGATCTCTTTTCTAGAAATCATCACAGGGCTCAAAGACTTTCCAGCGTTGCTGATAAAAACGTTCCCTGTGTTTATAAGGCTGTTACTGGTAAATCTAAGTCTAGAAAATGGATTCCCTTCTATCCTAATCCTCTTGAACCTGTTGCAAGAGGTCCTAGATTTAGTCCTCAGAGAACATCTTCTGACAGATATGTTTATATAGCTATGCCTTACGTCTCTGAATTGAGTACCAATCTAAGAAAGAAGGATATACAAAAACGACAGTCTTTTAATGAGATAAACGCTCATACTTGTGTAAATTAATCACAAGGTTGGTATCTCACCCAACATAAACCCTAGTTGTGTGAGAATTAAATAGGTATACTCTTTACAAAGTGGCTCTGATTATCTAGCTAATTTCTTATCGTACTTAGATGGATAATTAGTCATATACTTTTACATGAGTATTTTTTTTTCTTTTTAGATATTTTTCTTTGTTTCAAATTGTTTTGAAAAACTAAAAGCATGTTACGGGCTTTTGAATCATCCTCTTACTGGTACACGTACGGTTTTGGGTTTCTCTCATAAACCAATCCTGTAAACCCTAAATCTCTCGAATATATTTATATACCCTTCCTATTGAGTTGAGATATATCACTCTAGGTTTCTTATTATCAATGGCGTATTCTTCTTGCTCTTGGGATTTGCCTGAAGACTTCGTTGACAATGGTATATACTTCGAGTTCGATAAAGAGAAGGGAACCTTTGTTCATGTTGAAGGATCCTTTCCTCAATCTCCTGATTCCTATTCGGATATTGAGGAGGTTGAAGAGATTTCATCCGATGTGGTTCTTGAATTCCTTAAGAACTTTGAGGATGCAAAGCAGCAACTTGTTGATACTATGAAGTGTCTTGATGTGGTAAGAACTGAGTTGAAAAAGGTTAATTCTGACCTTGTTCTCATAAAGACCCATGTTAAAGAACTTCCCAATAAAAATGTTCTTCCCAAAGTTGCAGAGGATGCTGTCGTTCACAAGCTTGAAAATATCAAGACTCATGAGGATCCAAAACCGTCCATATGACTTCAGTTTGTGTTCGGCATTGGCATAAAAGTATATTTTTGATTTAGTTTTTATCTAGTAAATCTTCTATTTTTTCTGTTTTTGTTAGAAGAATAACTAGAGTTTGGAATAGCCATTATTGTGATTACACATAGCTATGTCCAATGTTTTCATCTCCATGTTCTTAGATTTATTGGTTTAAATTCTAAACTTGTTTGGAAGATGATTTTTGAAGTATTAATCTTTATGGTTTTATATATTGTAATTTTTTATGGGATATGTGTGTTTGCGTCCGTGAACTATGATTGTCCCATTTCTTGTCAAAAGTAAAATCTTTCGTAAGTCGATATTCTTATATTGATAAAGGCATGAATGGACTTTTGACAAATACAACAGTTAAGCCTATATTGTCAATTATTGATGGAAGATAGGTTAAAATCTTTTGTTTTTCAAGGATTATGTCTATTGTATGTCATGATGCAAATTGTGATGGAAAATAAAATGAATCCTTGTGTATTCCGCAGTAATTGATCTTCCCTGATCCATATCTTTTGTGTATTACTGTGAGGCTCCGTAATGTGTCTTATGTTGAGCACTAAAACAATCAAAGTTGATTATTTTCATGGTTAGATTTGTTGTTGTTCCATAAGGTACATTATGTCGAGCATATTGAACTAAATTAATCATCTTGTTTGGTTATTTAGTTATGACTCCATAAGTTTTCTTATGTTTGAGCGCTTTTGACTAGGTTGATTATTTTCATGATTCACTTGGTCATTGCTCCATAGATTCTCTTATGTGAGTATGGCCAATTAAATTGATTACTTTTTGTGATTAGTTTGGTTATGTATTTCGATTAAATTAATCATGGGTTCTCTTGTGGTTAATTTAATTGAGTATTTTGGATTCAAATTCATACTTTTATGTGATTTGTTATGTCCAAAGAAATCCTTCTTTTCTTTCGAAATTAAGGTCGCTCTTGTTGTTCTTTCGGGAATGACATATTATGGGGGAGAATTCTTTTTGAACTTGCACTTAATTGCCATATCTTTGTGGGGAGTGCGGCTGTGGAATATTATAGGGGTTATCTTGTATCTTTAAACTCCTTGATGAATGCATTTAGCTTAGGCTTTATGATTGCATCTAAATAAGATGATGTGTGTTTCTTGCTTTTGGTCATGAAATGTCTCTTTCAGAAATTTCATTAGGATCCCGTTCTTGTACCTTTGCCAATTTTGTTGACAAAAAAGGGGAGAATTAATATGTAGTTCACACTACAAATACATATGGTTTTCGGATCATTATGTAAGGGGGAGTGGTTTCCATGTGAGATGGAGTATTGACTAAGGGGGAGTGATACATATCACCATAGTATTGTTGTTGAATTTGTGATACAACTGGGCTTTGACATTGTGTAATGATACTATGACACTGTATAACAATGATTGAGAACTCTTGTTTTCTTATTATTATAGCTACGGATTTTCAACAACGATGATGCTAAACTTACAACCTTTGGGATCATTGGAGTACTTGGAAGTGACAAAGATTTTGAGTAATGTTGAAGATTAGACATGTGGAATAGGAGCTACAAAAGTTAATTTATTTATTTTTTGTATTCCATATGTATTAATAGTTTTGCCACTAAAATTGACAAAGGGGGAGATTGTTAGAGCATTGCTCGGTCGAACTCGCATGTGTTTCTATCTCAAGCATGTTTGTCAATGTTAGTGATTAAAACTATAAGTCTTGATTTCAAGCCTATGTAGCTAAAGGTCTCAGACTAGGATAGAAAGTGTAGTTGAGCTCAAGAACTCCATGGCAATCATCATACAAGACGAAGGACTACTTGAGGAACCAGTGGAACTTCATCGACTAAAAGGTATGTGGAGACTTGAACTTATCTGTCACTCAAAAGTCTATTTACTATATCTCCTACTTTTGAGACAAAAGTCGTTTAGACGTATAGACTTTCATTATACACATTTACTATTTCGAGCCGAGTTTAACTCGCCTATCTATTTATCGAAATATGTGTTGGTAAGCTTTTGCTTTAACCGAATTCATCTTTACCTAGTGACGAAAGTCATGTTATGTTTCAATCACTTTGGAAATTGCTCTGACGAAAAATGGTATGTGAATAACGGCTATATAACGTTCTCTGAGAATGTTTCAATGAGTGAAATGAGAGTTTAGATTACATAACCATTGGTAGGATATAAGCATTGTTGTGGAAACACATATATGTATAAGTCCTTATTCCTCGAACCAAAGTTTGCGAACTTTGTTGATCAAGAGAAATGGAAGTGGCGCAAGCCCAGTCCGCGAACTGGCGGAAGTTCTCACCCGAGAATTTCCGCTGGAGTTTGTGTACTCCTTCCATGAGCTTAAGTCCGCGAACCCAGTCCGCGAACTTGAGTAGGTTATATCTAAAACCGGTTGTTCTTGAACTAATAATGTTCATTTAAACTAAGGAATGCTTTTGCAAATCGTGGCTATAAAGTTCATGAACCAATTTGAGTGAATCAAACCGTTTTTGCTTCGATTGTGTCTTGTGTAGTTACATAAGATCTAAGCAATTGAAAAACTCTCTAACTAGTTCATTTGAGTCATTTGAACAAGTTATGGTGAAGAAGAATATGGTTGATATGAGAGTGATCATATGGCTAACCATTTGGTTGACTATTGTTGAACCAACAAATGTTAATGTTTGGGTACTGTTCATAAACCCAAAATTGAACATTTCATTTGTGTGTAACAAGCTAAGTTTTCGATCCAACGGTTGAGAAATATTAGCTTGAATCTAATCAGGTTTTCATCTAACGGTGAATATTGAATGCTTTGTTACTAAGCTAACATGGATTGCAAACCCTGATTTGAAAGACTATATATGGGAGAACTCTAGCAACTGGGAAACCTAATCCCCACACCTTACGTGTGATACTAGTTTGCTAAGCTAGAGTCGATTCTCCTTTAACCTTTGGTTTTCTTCTTCTAAAACCAGGTTAACGACCTAAAGACTTCATTGGGATTGTGAAGCCAGACCGATACTACTTTTCTTGTAGTTGTGTGATCTGATCTTGTTTTCTATCGTACGAGTACAATTGAAATAATTGGCTTGAGATTTATATCTCCGATAGGCAAGATAGAAAAGAAATCACAAACATTTCATCTCATCGTTTGTGATTCCGCAATATCTTTTTTTCGCTGCGTCGATTAAGATTATTGTGATGTGATCAATAATACTAGGCAGTTCTTCGGGAATATAAGTACGGGATATTGATTGGTTCCTGTTCACCTTGATTTATTAAAAGACGGAACAAAACTCATAGGTTTATTCGTGGGAGACGGATTTATCTATTATGTGGACTTTTCTGTGTGATACAGATTTGTTTACTAAAGTCTTCGACTTTGGGTCGTAGCAACTCTTAGTTGTGGGTGAGATCAGCTAAGGGAATCAAGTACGTAGCATCCTGTTGGGATGAGAGGCGTAGGAGCATAACTGTACCTTGGATCAGTGTGAGATTGATTGGGGTTCAACTACAGTCCAGACCGAAGTTAATTTGGAGTAGGCTAGAGTCTGTAGTAGCTTAATACTGTGTGTGTTCAATCTAGACTAGGTCCCAGGGTTTTTATGCATTTGTGTTTTCCTCGTAAACAAAATTCTGGTGTCTGTGTTATTTCTATTCCGCATTATATTTATTTATATAATTGAAATATCACAGGTTGTGCGTTGTTCAATAAGTGAATTTGCAGGTTAGTTATAGTGGTAGAAGAGATAAGTGATATCGTACAACCAGGGATCATTGAGAGGGTTTTGACTCTGGCCGGGCGATGTTCACTTCCGCAGTTTGGCGATAAACTCTTCATAATTTTCAGGAGAGCGTTACTCTTCCCCATCGGTAGCTATGGCTACTAACTCCTCTCCTGATCCTGGTATTTCTTCTTATGCAATCCTATTTCCGTCTCTCCCCACTCCCACTTCTACAATTGTTGGCTCTATATTGTCTGGTGAACCCTCTTTATCAGAATCGGGAAACCCTAAAAAAATTGAATTACAATGGAATAACTAGCAAATCTAGGTCAGTGCTTCCTAGTTCCTATGTTAATTCGGAATATTTCCCCTCATCTTTGAGTGCCACCACTAAGAAGGATATACTCAAGGAGAAACTGGCTGAATGTAGAAATCTCGTTGTAGGTGGGTTTGTGGGTCGGTAGTCGCAGATCACCTTTTATTATAATCATGAAGGCAGTTGAGAGAGCATGGAGAATTAAGGGGAACCTTGAGATGACTATTCATGGAGAAAGTGCTTACATTCTCAAATTCTCTCTTGATGAGGACATAACTAAAACTCTTGAAAATGGTCATGTATTTGTTTCGAATATGCCCTTCTTTGTTAGGGCATAGGAACCCTTTGGTGAGCAGGAATTGGAAAACATATAAGTTGCTCCTGTATGGATGATACTCATAGGAGTTCCAGTGCATTACTTCAACCCAAAAGGTCTCAGTATCATAATGAGTGTGGTGGGGAAACCTTTACTACTCGATGGTCCAACGGCAGCTCGAACTCGCATGGCTTATGCTCGAGTATGTGTAGAAATAAACCCCGAGTCATAATTGAAGAGTTCTATACCTGTTTTTACTGATGATGGGAAGAAGTTTAGAGTTGAAATGGATTATGCTTGGAAACCCCCTCAATGCTCGACAATTTTCCACAATGTAACCAGGTGCCCAAAGCAAATAGTTCAAACAACTAAGAAAGTAGCTGTTAAGAACCAGTTTACTGTGCTACCTAGAATTGTTGTTGGGAAGCAAAAAAACGTTGAAGTGATAATGCAGATGAATTTTCCTACTGCAGTACAATGGATTCATGCGTCTCACAAGAGAAATAATATGAGGATGAGCAATGATACAGAGAGGTTTAACTCGGCCCCTACTTCCAATATGCATGAGGATTCTTCTGACCCTGAAGTTCCCCCCTGAGTTTGGTTTCCCTCCCCCACCTATGCAGCTTGTATAGCCGCCTGTTATGGCTGTTGTTAATAGTTCCTTTGCACCCCTCCTTGAGGATGCTGACAGTGAAAACATAGATGAAGAAATTGATATGGATAAAGATGTAGATACGTCTATGAAGGAGATTACCAATCTTGCTCATGTTACTACCAACAGAAAGAAAGGTACGTGTGCAGTTAATAATACAATTTTGAAACTCAATACAATTGATGATGACTCCAGTAAAGATAGCTCTGGTCACATGGATGTTAGATCTACCTGTAGATGGGGTAAAACGAGTTGCTGGTTTTTAAGGAATTGAGGAGACGACCGTGCGGAGGAAACTCCTTGAACCGAGAGAACTGTCTAACCTCATACAGATGCACTGCAAAAAGGGAGTGCTTTGAATTCGAGAGATCAATCTGTAGGACTCTGGACTAAACCAAGACAATTCCAGAGTCAATTCGGTCACAAGAGAGGATGGGTCGATCTGTAGGAGGGAAGCTGAGAAATGTGTGAGATCAATGGTGATCGAAATTGTAGGTGTGTTTTGTATTCTGTGTGAAGAAATAAGATAAGTTCTGATTGATTGAATTTGCTATGTTGAGAGTAATTGTTCAGACGCTGAGTTTTTTGTTCCATTGTCGTATGTTGTTTCAATCATGATTCAAAAACTTATTTATACTGCAAGAATTGTAGACACCTTGATCCCATGAAGTGTGACAGTTGCTGGAGTCAAAGAGTGGGGAAGTGGGAATCGTGTTAAAACCAGTTGCTCATCGTGCAGAGACTTGATTGATTTTCCACCCACTACTTTGCTAACTCCTCTAACTGCTTGCACGACTTGCTCACATTCTCATCGTGTGTGACACGTGCTGTAGACCGCCAGATCAAAACCCTAGTTGATATCCCCCATGTGACACGATTGATGTCTCGTGATTTTAGTTAGTCAGTTGTTGACTTGATAAGACGATGAGTCTTTGTATTGCTGAGTCGAACTTGATTTACAAATGTTCTAGGACTTATGAATTGAACGTGTCTGTTGAGACAGAGGTATAATTGTCGAATAAACGTTGATAGTTAAGGTGAGCAAATATTGCTCACTTGATGAATTGTTAAATATTGATAGTTGAATCAATATTCCTTAATTTGAGCAAATATTGCTCATCTGAGCAAATGTTGCTCGTTTGATGAATTATTGGTAGCGGGACCAAATAAAATATTAATTTAAAATACTGGCGACTGAACCGAGTATAATAATTAAAGTGTTGATTACAGGATCAACATAAAATTATTAGCGCTTGAATCAGGAATTATGAACCTTGGATTCGAAACCTTAATTTCGATCAACTGCCGATCAATTGATGATTTTTTGAAAATCAACCACGGAGTGAAGGAGGGACCGGATACATGGGATGATGGGTCGACCATGTAGTGCCCAGATGCTCGAATGAGCAAATACCAAAGTCTCTTGAAGACCAGTTGGTGAAAGGATGATTAAATGCTGGTTTAATCATTTATTTAAAATAGCGCTCGTCTGAGCGTTAGATAATAAAAATTTATTATGAAAAATGAGGGACCGACCAAGGGGTCATGGAACCGGCACTGGTTGGTCATGGGATCGACTAACGATCGTTTTGTGAAATTCCAAGTTGTTTGGAAGAGTTTTAAACCTAATGTGAACAAACTAGGTCAAAATAGTGAAAATGTGTGGGACCGGCTTCTTGCAAGCCAAAAGGCCAACCTTGGTCGGTCAAGGTAATATGCCCATGTCACCAAAGTATTCATGTCTCAGTCTTGAGAATTTTGATATTTTCTGATGCGCGTTTGAGCAACATTTGAGAAAATATGAAGAAATCAGGGTTTTTGCTCAAACTGAGGAAACTTCATAAGATGAAGCAAAAAATAATAATAATAAAATAAGGAATCATGAAGTGTGGGACCGGCTATGGCTAAGGCATGACCGGACGGCCAATAAGCCCGGTCCCATGGCACTTTTCCAATTTTATATTATTTTCATGATTTGAGGGAAATATCATGAAATCAAGGAGTTTGTTGAAATAAAGGAGTTTCCTTAAAGTGAAGGAGTTTCCATGAGATGAAGGAAACAATAATAATAATAATAACGAAGGTACGCCTGGCCTTAGCCCTCACTTTCACACAGCGCTGGATCATTACATTCGCATATGTGGTTTATCTCCTTCATCCTTCAACATTAACGAAGTCGCCCCACAACCCATGCATTTACTGGCAACTCGTTATCATGATGCTATCATGAAGGATATACCATCTACTTTTGTTATGTCCGAGCGCGACTCTATCTTATGGCAGTGCAATAAGAAACCTCATGCATAAGATTATCTAAAGGCAATCCCTATCCAAGGGCTTAATCAGTCCTTAGGGCCGCGTCAATTCAGGTCGGTACTTCAATATCGCTTGGGTATACCTTTATTTGCAGAGGATATCACTTGTTCATGTTGTAAACGTGTTATGGATCGGTTTGGTGACCATGCCATCCACTGTGCTAGTGAGGTGGGTTTAAAGTATCGCCATGATATGGTAAGAGACCTGTTTGTTGAGCTGTGCTATAAAGCGGGAGTAGATGCAAGAAAAGAAGCGTCAATAGGTCTTATATCTGAAAGGAGCACCCCTCTCAAACCGGCATACCTCATGATATATAACTGGGAAAATGGAAAAAACATCTGTTTCGACGTCACTGGTGTTTCACCATTCTCCAAAGGAGGAAACCGCGCCTTCACATCGGGTCACGCAATCTTTGCTACTATCACACGCAAACGCAACAAATATGCTAATCTGTGTTCGACTCATGGATATGGTTTTGGCATTCTAGCCTTTACGACATTGGGGGAACTGAGTGAAGATATTACAATCCTTTTGAAAAGATTGAAGAACTGCATGGCAAGTCATGATGTCAATAATAACTTAGGCAGTTTTCTTTTCCTCTGGTTGGGCATCATTATTCAAAAAGGCATTGGGGCGCAACTTGTCGCGCGTCTCCTTGCCAAATCATTGTAAATTTCTGAATATTTCTTCTTTTTTAATAAAAGCCTTCTTTAACAGTTTTTTTTCTCTCTCTTTTTTTTTTCTCAACAGTTTGATGATTCAATTGAACTTCTTCTTTGAAGTTTCAATTAGGGTTTTTGAAGAATCGAATTACCCAATTTGAAGAGAGTGTGCTAGTTGAATCAAGGAGCTGTATCGGTTAGGGTTTGTATTGTTTGGAAGAGGTGTTCTTTTTTCTTCTGATTAATACACCCGTGGGAGTTTTTGTCGATTGTTATTGGGTGGTGTTCTAGGGTTTTGAGGATTCACACCATCAATTGGTCTTCTGTAAGTAATTGTTTTGAGGTTAACATAAAGTTTTGGGTCGAGGTTTTGAAATTTGAATTGGGGTTTTGAGATTTGGTTTCTTTTGTGAGTAATTGATGTTACAACATTAGGGGTGTTTGAATTTGAATTTCAGGGTTAGTAATCTTAGCAATTGTTTTGGTTTTGTGTTGTGTGGTTGGTTCAACATAATTAGTGGGTGTAGAAACGCCAATTGCTTTCTTGTCTTTGAGAAATTTTTATTCAAGTTGCTTCTTTGTGTAATTGGTGTTTTGGGGTTCCCTGTAGAAAGTTGAAGGCTTTGTTGGATGAGTAATTGATGTTTCATCATTAGTGGTGTTTGAATTTGAAATTCAGGGTTGGCAATTTTAACAATTGTTTTGAATTTGTGTTGTGTGATTGGTTCAGCATTTTTAGTGGGTCTAGAAACTCCAATTGCTCTCTTGTCTTTGAGATAGGTTTATTCATTATGCTTCTTTGTGCAATTAGTGGTTTGATATATGGTACTTTGAGGTTTCATTCATTGAAATCTTAATTTTCCACCTTTCAAATTCTAATTATTGTCCCTGTTTGATAATTGTGTGTATTTGAAGCTGCATTAGTCAAGGGTATTGTGGTTTGTTTGCGAGTGTGTAGTTTACACAACTAATTCTTACTCCTCAGTGGTACAAGAAATTGTTCAGGGGTTGTGCAGCTGAGGATTTTTTCTTCAATTCTTTTCTTTTGCTCAGTGAAGTTTCTTTCAGTGTTGAGGAAAGGGCAGTTACAACGGTTATTTGTACAGGGCGCTATGCCTTGCACTCGTTCTCGATCATCCTCCACCTTGAAGGGCAAAACTCTAGTTTCATCTTCTGTTTCGAGGTCAGTGTTTTCTTCTCCTACCCCATCTCAATTTCCATCAACATCATCACAGGGAGATAAAGTTCCTTGCCCATTCAAAGGATACGATGGGTGTGGAGGTGGAGTCTGTGGAAGGGGTTATGCTAAGAGTGCAATCGACCGTCATATATAAGATCAACACTTCCCCACTGAGAAGGAAAAACAAATTTGTAGAGAACGTATCCATAATAATCCTGACTGCTTTGCTGCTTGGGAAAATGTCTTACTTGCTATGCAAATGTGGTTGTGCATGAAATGCCTGCGCATCCATGCCTATAGGAAAACTTGTACTTCGGAACTACATAAGGATGATGTATTTGCAGGTCCGTTTAACGTCAATGGGGCTGACTTCCTGATCCATGGTGTTTCGAAACCACAGGCTGTTTGTTCATCCGATAGTGCAGTAGAATCTGGCAATACTGGTGACAATGACGCAGTTGTAGGCTTGTCTTTGGACATGCTTAATACTGTTTTTTAGAGAAGAATTACTACCACTGCAAGTGTACCCCCTCCTTGTAGACTGCAGTTTTCGCGGGCCCTTAAATCATCCCTGGATTTGGTGATTGCACAACCAGATAACTTGCAGGCTTGGCTTCAGTTGCTGCTGTTACCTGCATGTACGCTTAATTGGTATGTACCTAGTTGCGCCAGTGAGGAGAGGTCAGGAACTCGCAAGAAACTGCAGATTGCAGCTATTAATCAGTCCTTGTGTACATGGAGAGAGCCTAATGGTTGTGCTGCCTTGGTTCACAAAATACTTGGTCTTTCTAAGCCATCAACAACCGTCAGCAAACCTGCCAAGAAGAAAAAGGAGGTTAGTGCCAATTTTTCAGCTTGTAAGAAAAAGATTAGCCTTGGACATTACACGGCTGCCATCCGTGTACTTTCCTCCGATGGCCTGGCACCTGCCTCTCCTGAGACCTTGCAAGACTTGATACTTAAACACCCTCCGGCACCTCCTCCATCGCTCCCTGTACGTGACAATTTTACTCCTGCATTGACTGTTGATACAAGTGTCGTACTTTTTGCCATTAAGAGATTTCCCAAGGGCACCTCATGTGGGAGGGATGACCTTCGTTCACAACATCTTCTTGATGCATTCAGTGGTGTCGCTGCTGCAATCTCAGATGAACTGTTGCAATCCATCACAGGCGTTGTTAACCTATGGTTAAATGGTAGGTGCCCTTCCTCTCTTAGAGAATTTACACAAGCGCGCCCCTTACACCATTACTCAAACCTGGAGGTGGGATATGGCCAATAGCAGTAGGAAACATTTGGCGTCGTTTATGTTCTAAACTTGCTGCAACATCTGCCTGCAAACAGTTATCATCATACCTTGGGGATTTCCAGTTCGGTGTGGGAACTCCTTGTGGAGGCGAAGGTATTTTACATGCTGCCAACAAATTATTGGAGTTAAAAGGGCATTGTGCAACTCAGACTATGATGTTAGTTGACTTCACGAATGCTTTCAATTTGGTCGACAGGTCAGACATGCTTAAAGAGGTTAGTTTACATTGTCCTAACATCTCTAAATGGGTCGAGTTTTGCTACTCGCACCCTGCTAGACTTTACTACAATGAGAATGTACTTTCTTCTGCCAAAGGGGTATAACAGGGAGACCCCCTTGGTAACCTGCTTTTTGCCCTAACATTACATCCTTTGGCTATCAAGATTGCAGCCAACTGTGCATTGGATTTTCACGCGTGGTACCTTAATGATGGTACTATCGCAGGCGATACTTTGGAAGTAGAAAAGGCTCTGAAGATCATCCAACAGGAGGTCCTTGCAAGAGGTTTGTTTTTGAACATTAATAAAACTGAGATCTTCTGGCCTTTAACTGACCCAAGGAGTGTTATGGACGATGTTTTCCCTTCAAACATTGGTAGGCCTGCGCTTGGAGTGAAGTTACTGGGAGGGCCTGTTAGCCTGGATCAACAATATTGTAGTAATATGGTGGTTAGCAGGGTTGAGAAGACTGTACAACTGATGACCAAGGTACAACAGTTGCACGACACGCAGTGTGAATTGCTATTATTACGCAACTGTATAGGCGTCTCCAAACTCTACTTCACGCTGCGAACTACCAATCCTATGGCCATCCAATCTGCGACCTCTCTTTATGATCAACACTTACTCCATTACTTGCGTCAGCTGGTGGTGGGAGATGGTGCTGGTTTTGGTCCAGTGCAGTAACGGTTGGCCACCTTACCTATCAAGTCCGGTGATTTTGGGGTTTACACCATGGCAGATACATGTAAGTACTGTTACTTAGCCTCGTATGCACAAACTCAGCTCTTACAGCACAACATTTTAAAGCTTGCTTCCTCTTCAGATCCAAGCCCTTGTTTTGAGTATGCTTTGGAGACATTTACACATGCCTGTGGTACTACAGTTTCCAACTTCGATATCAGAGATGTTGCCCCCCATTTATGAAGACCCTGGCAGCAAAATACTTTGACTTCGTTAAGGAAACCTTACCCTCAAGCTTTACCTTGAATGAAAGAGAAGCTCTCGTATGGGAACACAACCGGGAGAAGCATGCTATGGACTTTCTTAAAGCTATTCCTATCGCCGAGTTAAATCAAGCGGTTGGGCTATGATAATTTAGCGATGTGCTTCAATACCGCTTAGGCATACCCTTCTTTGAAGCTGGGAGCTCGTGTTCTATCTGTGCACGACCTATGGACATACGGTGATCATGCAATACATTGTGCGAGTGAAGTGGGTATCAAGTTCAGGCATGATATGGTTAGGGATGGCTTTGCTGACATGTGCTACAAAGCTGGAGTGGCTGCAAGGAAAGAAGTTTCTTTGGGATTTCTCGCCAACAGTGCCGAATCTTTGAAGCCCGCGGATGTCCTTGTCTACAACTGGATAGATGGTAAAGATGTTTGCTTTGACGTCACAGGGGTATCTCCGTTTACAAGTGCTAGAACTCGCTCCTTCACTCCAGGCCATGCCATTTCGGCCGCCGTGTCTTGTAAGGTGCATAAATATCAAGAAATGTGTGCAAGACACGGCTATGTCTTTCAGGTTTTAGCCTTCACTACCTTAGGTGAATTAACTGACGACATTGTCACTTTTGTTAAGCGTTTGAAGAACTTCCTTGTTAGATATGACGCCAATCATAAAATTAGTAGTTCTCTTTTTCATAGATTAGGTATTATTATCCAAAAGGGAGTTGGCGCCTAGCTTGTGGCTAGGATTCCAACACACCATGTGTAATTCTTGACTCGTTTTGCTTCTTTATAATATCCGTTTCCAACACACCATGTGCAGTTCTTCCAACACACCATGTGTAATTCTTGACTCGTTTTGCTTCTTTATAATTAAATGGAGGAAAACCTACTTTTTTACCTACAGTTGAATATCCAAATGTTTCTTATTATCGTTTTAAATAGTCTACAAGTTTTTGGGGTTGCTGTGACCTCTTTTCTTGTAACCTATACTTTGTAAATTTTGTTATCTATTAATACAAATTTTGAATTATCAAAAAAAATTGCTTCTTTATAATATAATAATAATATAATAATAATAATAATAATAATAATAATAATAATAATGGTAGAGATGTCTGTCTTGATGTCACAGGGGTCTCTCCTTTCACTAGTGCTAAAACTCGTAGCCTCATACCAGGTCATGCCATCTCTGCTGCAACCGCTCGAAAGAACAAAAAATACTTGGACGTCTGTACTTCACTCGGATATGGGTTTGGTGTGTTGGTCTTCTCCACTTTTGGTGAACTTGGCACGGATTTTCTAATTTTTCTGAAGAGATTAAGAAATTGCATGGCAAGGCACGATGCTAATTTTAAGATCGGCAATTCTCTTTTTCATAGGCTAGGGATCGTTATTCAGAAAGGTGTTGGTGCCCAGCTTGTTGCTAGGTTACCCACCATCTCTTGTAATGTTGATTTTGATTCTCAATAATAATAAAAAAAAATAATAATAATAATAATAAAATAAAATAAAATAAAAAAAAATTAATAATAATAATAATAATAATAATAATAATAATAATATAATATTTAGGGAGTTGGTGCCCATCTTGTAGCTCGGCTCCCGACGCGCCCTGTGTAATGAACATATTATGATTTGCTAATAAAATGCCCTGAGTGGCTCATAATATAATAATAATAATAATAATAATAATAATAAAGAAGATAGATCATCTTACACAATGGTTTCCTTGCTTCGCAATCTCAAACCCAAGCCGTTCAGCACATCATCTTACACAAGATAGATCTGACAGTTCCCAGTCTCGTAACTCAGCAGGCTTTGCGCACCTACACTCACGTATGTGGGCTTGAATCTTCACCACTCATTAATGTTGCTGCCCCCTCTCCCATGCAGTCAATGCATAGCTTGGCCGTAACTTTTTTCGAGGCTGTGAAGAAACAACTACCCATCACCTTCCCTATGTCAGTACGAGACAACATACTTTGGCAGAGTAACCAGATGAAGCATGCTCAGCATTACTTATTTGCGATACCGATCACTGGCCTAAACCAAGCGCTGTACCCGCGGCAGTTTCGATGTGTACTCAGTTACCGGCTCGGGATCCCCCTATTTATAGAAGGAAGTAAGTGCAACAGTTGCAAACGCGATATGGACATCTATGGAGACCATGCTCTTCACTGCGCTAGTGAAGTCGGAAATAAATTCCGTCACGACCTTGTACGTGACGTCTTCATAGATATATGCTTCCGGGCTGGAGTTTCAGCAAGGAAGGAAGCAGCTCTGGGTTTCACATCCAACAATAACACAACCTTGTTGCCAGCTGATTTGCTCGTCTACAACTGGGAGAATGGAAAGGACACCTGCCTAGATATCACCGGCGTTTCACCGTTCACTAGCGACATCCGTTACTTCAAACCAGGACAAGCTATCGAAAGAGCTGTTCTTCGCAAGCGTAGTAAATACCTGGCCACTTGTGATACTCATGGATACGGCTTAGGCATTCTCGCATTCACCACTTTAGGTGAATTAGGCGAATACACTGTCACTTTCTTGAAGAGACTGAAGAACTGCCTCGCTAACAACAATGCAAACTGTGACAATGGCTGCTTTTTGTTTCATAGGATAGGAATTGCAATTCAAAAGGGCATTGGTGCCCAGTTGGTGGCTCGACTACCAACAAACTCTGTATAACAGATCTTTCTTTATTTCAATAAAAGCCCTCAGAGGTGATTTCAATAATAATAATAATAATAAGGGGCATGTGGGACCGGCCATGGCTAGAGCATGGTCGGCCGTCTAGTGGCCCGATCCCGTGAACCTCCCTAATTTTATATCATTTCCTTGGTGTGAAGGAAATATCATGAAATTGAGGAATTTCATGGGATGAAGGAAATAATAATAATAAAATAATAAGGAACGCAAGGTGTGGGACCAGCCACAACTAGGGCATGACCGTCCTGCTAGTGAACCCGGTCCAGTGACACTTTTCCTAATTTTATATTATTTCCTTAATACAAAGGAAACACCATGAAACTGAGGAGTTTCCTTAAAACGAATGAGTTTTGTTCAAATGAAGGAATTTTCATGAGATCAAGGAAAAATAATAAAATATGATAAAATAAAGAACCAGGCGTGGGACCGGCCACGGCATGACTGGCCGGCCGGTGGGCCCAGTTGGTAGAGATTTTATATGACCAAATTAACGATTAAATAAAACCTAGTTATATCCGCAAGTGCACGGGTCAATTGTAGTATCGATAGCAAATGCGGGTCGTTCCCACGAGGAGTGTGAAATACTCTACCAACTAATACCAAAAACAAAGTAATCAAAAAAATGATGCTTAACAATTTTTCAGATTTCGGGACAAAATGAAATAATAATAAATAACAAAGACATAACCAAAATGAGAAAGGGTTGTTAGGGTTTTCGATTTCCACCGATTCAATCATATAAAACTCTACTAATCTCTATTTATTACTCAAGACAAATTTCGAAATCAATCTCATGTCCCGGAAGATGTTATATTAAATTCTAAAATATAGTTTCTCCGTTGTAACTTCCTTCGCTTCGTATGTAGCGATCCTAAAGCATTACCTATCTATCCTTGCATACCACGTCTAGGGATTTAACCGAAGCACGAAATATCAATTCAAAAGCATAAATAATCAAGAAAATCACATGAACGATAAAACACCAAGCTATATGAAGAGAAATCACTAATCAATGAATCATTATTAGAAATATCATCGTAGAGTCTATATAAATAAATTGGTTTCAATCTAAACCCTAACAAACGATTTAGACAACCATGGAGAAAATAAAATCAAAACCGCAAACCCTTGTTTTCTCCTCTTCTCCGCTCTGAAGCCGCCTCCCCTTCGTTTCCCAAAACCGGCCTCCTGCCTCCCCCTTTCTGTGTTCTTCTCTATCGATATAAATATCGATACCCCAAAAGAGATACCCTACTCGAACCGATAAAGTAATTTGGAAAAGGCCCATTCAATGACCCTGACTTCACAATTCAGACCCACTACCACTTCTATTTCATGTCCGTCCAAATCATCCCAACTTAGTCCATAGCTCCGATTCTGGCCATCAGAGTTTCGTCACAACCACTGCCTCTCAGTCTGTTGTCGCTGTTGCTGCATGGGACAGGACTGGATCTAGATGTTATCAGCTCCTTCTCTTCAGCAGAAAACATCACCATTTGACCGCCTGCCAATAACAGCCAGCCTTGCTCTTCTCGACTCAGGTCACGGCACCACTTCTCCAAGTTATATCCTTCTTCCATTTAATGTAAACACCATGCATGAGCCTTAACTTCTTCGAACCAACAGACTGCCATCTTTCTTTTCGAACTCCCAGCAAACCCAATCGGCGGCAGTAACATCATATTGAACCCACTGCATAGAATCCATATCCTAAATCCATTGTTTTCGCAGTACTCAACATTCGCCATTCCTCAACTAAACCGTGTCTCAATCCATAGAAAATACCCCCAAGATCTGTTGTTGTCGGACCATAATCACCGCATGCAATGCTCTTTAACATCATTGCCTGAAAACCATATCAACAGTCGTTCGTTTCTACTGCCTGCAGTTGTACCATTCACAGCTAACTTCGTTTTTTGTTGATTAACCAACTACGACAACTAATCTTCTTCTCTGTAGCCTTTCAATATTCAGTTCCATGGAGCTGATTCATCTCCACTACCAATCAAACAACCTCATAATCATCTCCGTTCACGTCTGCAAGTATTGAGGTTGTTGGTTTGGAAGGACTCGACCTTCAGTTGGGAGAGAAAAAGAATAATAACCAGCTGCTTCGTGTTCACCCTGGTTATTTCCGTCAGCCAACTCTCCTCAGCACTATTAAATTCATCACTGCCAGCGAGTTCCATCCTCTGTGCTTCTTTGTCTCCACCTTGACCGGTTGCAGTAGCTAATACGAATCTCCGGACATATTTAAACACCACAAGCATCATCCAATCCTTTGCTGCTGTAAGGAATTTGAGAGAATCACAACTTCATGCAATCACAGACCTTGTTTTGCTGTCATATTCTTCCATTCCGTCGCCCATTGGATGCAACAGATTAACCACGACCAATCTTTATAACCAGCACCACTGCTGGCTATTATTTCAGCCATCACGAACCACCAAAGCCATTACTTCCATCTGCAATTCAGCCTCATAGCAGCATCTCTTTCTTGTCTTCAGTTGTTTGCAGCCATGCATGCAATGGCAACATCATCATTTAACACTACCACTGCCCTGTGTTGATTCATGAATTCACTGAAGTCCTTTGGAGTTCAATCTCAAAATTGTAACGGCAGCTGCTTGTAGAAAGGGAAAGATGTATGCCCCGAACCCTTCACTTCTGGTATGAACACCACCACAAATGTGGTGCAGTAGTGGCCACGTCCACTCTTCTAACCTTAAGCCCACCAGTGCCTTCAATTCTCTTTGTTTTCGTTTGTGTCAATATGTTAGGCAGTGACATGGATCTAGTGATGCGACTACCGTAAGCCAACAATTAATCCCGTCTCTTCGGTGCTGTGAAATAATTCTATGCTGCTGATATATATGGAGATACCAGGCCAGCTATATTGGGGTTGCTGATACATGGAGATACCAGGCCAACCCCGTTTCATCATGGTGGTTGCTGATACATGGAGATACCAGGCCAACCTCATTTCATCGTTGTGCTGTTGATATATAGAAATACCAGGCCAGCATAATAAGTGCTGCTGATATATAGAAATACCAGGCCAGCATAGTAAGTGATGCTGATATATGGAGATACCAGGCCAGCATAGTTGATCATTGTGGTCGCAAACACCAATAAGTCTCACATTTTGCTGTTTATTCGTTGGATGATCGAATTCACTTGTACTTTCTACAAAAGCACTAAAATAGTATTAGTAACTAAAATATTGTATCCTAGCTAATATAAATATGGGTATAAAATGTAGCATTTACATGCTTATCACCAGTCCCCTAGCGCCTTGGCTAATATTTTTTTTTAATTATTTTTCTTCCTATTTTGCATAGGTTCATCGTTCCTTCGTAATTTTGAATGCTCGTTCGTGCATTCAAGTGCTCGTTAGTGCATTATTGCTGAGTACACTTGCACCATTTTGGTCGGGGCTTACTCGATAGCGGCTCAGATGCCCGTACGTTGAATATTTATTACTAACCCATGGAATTCTGCTGAGAAGAGCCATGAATTGAAGTAATGAAATATTATGAAGAACGTAGAATATTTTCTAGGGATTCAGTTAATGAATCTAATGACTGAAATAATTAATTGACGACTCTATACTAGCACGTTGTCTAGGAGCATTAATTATTCGAGAATTGAGTGATATGAGCTAGTTAAAGCGTCATATTTATTACGTATAGTCAGGGAAAACGTTGTGGCATCCTGAAGACGTTATCGCTCTATACTAGCAGGCAAGCTGTCTAGGATCCGTCCAATCATTAAGATTCTATACACATGCCTTTTATATAGTCAGGAAAAACATTGTTACATCCTGAAGACGTTATCGCTCTATACTAGCAGGCAAGTTGTCTAAGAGCCGTCCAATCGTTCGATTCTATATAAAAGTGATTACCAAAATTGTTCAGTACTCATGAAACATGTCGTTGCCTCAATTGAGAAACTGCACGTTCATGTATGCTCTGAGAGACAGTATACTCAGTCAGAGGTTCTTGTGGCATGAGTTTTCATGCTTTAATGAGAGACATAAGTCTCAATATTCATCTGACTACTGGATCATTTGTTTTTTTGAAACGAATTGGTAATGTTGTTTCGTAATTGAAGATGAATAGAGATGTATATGATATTTTCTTCATAATTTTTTTATCTTCATAAATGATTTCATTTTGTTTTTCTTTATATTTTTATTAAAGAGATCGAGAATTTTGGGAAGCTAGATTCATTGGTTGATTTACATATTATTTGAACTCGAGATCGTGATTCATCTCTTAAACATGTACTATTTAATTTTTATTTTCCGGTTTTTGATTTTGGATTACTGTTTTTAATGTTTTTCGCTGATATCAACACATGAATCAAAGTTAGGTTTATAATTCAGTAATTTAGCTTCAATTTAGGTTCGATGAATCAGTTCTTGTCATGAATTATGTTTATTATTTGATTAACTGTGGCTGAATACTGAGTTTTGATGCATCATTTATGCTTTTTATGAATGTTGACATCAATTATGCTTTTGTTGATGAATGTTGACATATCTGGTAGAAGTCAGGGTGATCATAATATGTTTAATACATGGTATTCATTATGAAATGTTGACATATCTAGTAGCATGTAGGTTGTAGGATCATAATATCGCAACACCAAGACCCTTGCGAAATCCATAAACGACACATTGCGAAGATATCGCAGATGGGTAATATAAATGACGCAACGGATGACGACAGCCTGAACACGAGAAAGATGTGAAGACCTAGCGATATTTAGGACTGTTGCGAGATTTCACATTTGTACATTTGCGAGAATTCGCAAGTCAGATCTGAAAATAAAGGACAGCTTTGCTGTCATCCACTATGTAATGTCCTATATAAAGAGCCGAACAGGCTTAAGAGAGGAGAGATCTTTTTCGAGTGTTGGGCAAGTCATTAAGAGAGAGAAAGTTTAGAGTTGTTGTTAATTCTTTAGCTTATTTCCTTTTCATCTTGTAACATTTGTGAATTTAATCAATAAAGATTATAATTGTTCATCTTAAAAATGATTTGATTGTATGAATTCTTGTGAGGGGTGTAGTGTGGGATTTCCTGCTACTACATATGGCGCTAGAAACAGGGAATGAAGATTAAAGATTAGAGATTGTTATTAAGGTTGTTCAAATCAAGAAGACGATGAAACAAATTGATGAATCAGTTAAGGTAGAGAAAATTAAAATCAAGGAATGTGATAGAAAGTTGGAGTGTAATTTGATTACAAAAACAATGATTAATGAATTCCATGAAAATATCAGTGGGAGAATACATAAACGAGATTTTGAAGGAAAGAAAATCATGACAACGAAGAAAGCACCACCCTTGAAAGATTGGGAAAAACAGAAGATTACATTTACAGCAGCTGAGATACCAAGAGAAAATTTAAACCACACATCTCCTTTGGTAATCACGGTAGCCACACGGAAAGAAAAGGAAAAATTAGTAAAAACCATAGAAGAATGGGCGGTAAACAGAACTCTAGTTGATACGGGGAGTTCAGCGGATATAATATTTTACCATGCATACAAAGGAATGGGATATAAAGATGAAGAGATGTCTCCTTCAACCTATCATATTCATGGCTTTGGCAAATCTACAACAAAACCAAAAGGATAAATAAAGGTGCGAATTTCACTAGGAGAGATTGAGACACAAGTGACGCTATGTGTAGTGGATATGGAATCACCATACATCATGCTGTTGGGAAGGCCATGGATACATGCAATTAAAGCTGTAGCATCAACATTGCATCAATGCATTAAATTTCCTATGCCAAGTGGGATTGGTGAAATTAGAGGAGAGGCTGATGAAGCGAGATTATGCTATCAAAGTGAAGTGAAACAGTATGAAAGACGTGCAAAGAAGCGAAAAAATCGCAGAAAAAGGGCGAAGGAAGCAAAGAAAGAAGAGGAATTTAGAGCTTATATGATAAGAGCAGAGGAAGGAAAAGGGATACCCAGCGAAATTTCGGAAGAAGGAACTGAGCTTGCGAAGGGGATAAAAGAACCTACACCTATGGGAGAGCCTAAGGCCTGTTACACTGCGGCGGAACCGACAAAAGAAGTGAATGTTGGAGCCGAAGAAGAACCCAAAATACTAAAAATTGGGACTAAGATGGAGGCAGATGAAGAAGAAAGAACTATTGGTCTGTTACGAGAATTTAAAGATATTTTCGCGTGGAATATGGATGAGGTGCCTGGAATAGACCCGTCTGTGGCATGTCATAGGTTGGAGATCGACAAAAATGCAAGGCCATTCAAACAAAGAATCAGAAAAATCGCAACTACATATCATCCTCAAATAGAAGAAGAGTTACAGAAGATGCTTGATGCAGGGATCATAAGACAAGCAAAATATCCGGAGTGGATAGCAAATATGGTGGTAGTTCCAAAGAACAAAAAAGGGATAAGAATTTGTATAGATTTTACTGATCTAAATAAAGCTTGTCCGAAGGATAGTTTTCTGTTGCCAGATATTCCACAAATGGTCGAAGCTGCAGCAGGAAATGATAGAACATCTTCTCTAGACAGGTATAAAGGAAACAATCAAATCCCTCTCGCTGAAGAAGATCAGGAGCATACTGCTTTTTTCGCTCCAAGAGGATTATATTGTTATACAAAAATGCCATTTGGTCTGCGAAATGCTGGAGGAACATACCAAAGGATGGTAGAGAAGGTGTTTGCGAAATGGATACACAAAATATTAGAAGTGTATGTGGATGATATGTTAATAAAAAGTAAAGAAGCAAAAGATCATGTCCAAGATCTGAGAGAAATTTTCGAACAAATGAGACATTTTAACATCAAAGTAAATCCAGAAAAGTGTATCTTTGGGGTTGTGTCAGGAAAATTTTTAGGTTACATTGTATCAAAAGAAAGAATACAAGTTGATCCAGAGAAAGTGCAAGCAGTTCGAGACATGCCAACACCAGCGACGGCAAAAGATGTGCAGAAGTTAAATGGGCTTTTAGCTTCGCTGGGAAGGTTCATTTCGCGATCATCAGACAAGTGTAAATATTTTTCAACATACTCAAAAAAGGGACGAAATTTAGATGGACAGACGAATGCGAGAAAGCTTTTCAAGGAATAAAAGAACATTTGATGAATATATCTATTTCGCAAAAGGCAGAACCAGGAGAATAATTATTAATCTATCTTGAGACAACTTCGCATGCGTTAAGTGCTGTGTTATTGCGAGTAGACGCAGGAATTGAAAAACCAATTTATTATATCAGCAAAACCTTCAATGCTGCGGAGAAAAATTATTCAAAGATTGAAAAGCTAATTTTGGCATTAGTTTATGCGGCATTTAAGCTTCGCATATATTTTCGAGGCACATGAAATAAAGTGCGACAAAAATACCAATTGAGTCGATAATGAAGAATTCAAAAAGATCGGGCGAGTTGAGAGGTGGAATGCACAAATAGGACACTTCAAAATCAAATATGAAATATTATCTTCACCAAAATCGCAAGTTGTTGCAGACTTCTTAGCAGAATTTCCTTTAGAAGATGATGAAACTGTGGAAGAGATGATGGATGTAGAAGAGGAACATGGAAATCCGAGAGATTTATTAACATAGCAAAATAGATGGGAAATATTGGTGGATGGATCATCAAATGAGAAGGTAGCGGAGTTGTAATTGTTTTGATTTCGCCAGAGGGCAACAAAATGGCTTTTTTCTTCAGATTGGAGTTTGAATCTACCAATAATGGGACAGAATATGAAGCTGTGATACATGCCTTGAAATTCGCAATAGAAATGAAGTTGGAAAATGTGAGAATTACCAGTGATTCACAACTGGTCATTCGTCAGATAAAAGGAGAATACTCTACAAATGAATCATCCATGAAGAAATACAAGAAACTTGTTGAGGAACTGTTGATGCGTGTCGTAGGTGCAATCAAATTAATCAATATTTCCACTCAATTAAAAATAATATAATGGAAGTCAAGTTCGTTCCCACGAGGAGCAAGAGATTCTAGTTGTAAAAATTGTCACGAAAGGGGGGTGTAAAAAGCAAAAGAAAATAAACAAAGCAATTAAAATATAAAGTTGAAATCAATAAGAGAGACAAGATCAAGGAATCATTCTTCGTTGCAAAACAATGAATCAAGTTATGTTCTTTTCTACTTGTTATTAGTCACAGATTATCACCAACCGTAGGATAGCAGGTCCTCTTAGCTAGCCCCAAAATCCCTAATTTCACTGAGTAACAGGTCCGCTTAGTTATCAGATTCTATTCAAAAGAACCACCCTGAGGTTCGCTTACAAGATGTAATTCCTGAATGCATTAAGATTTATGAATTTAGGTTTAGTACTAGTAGTTAAACTCGGTTCGCTTGGTTCACTTTCTAGCGTTGTTTCTACACACAATTGCTCCACGGAATCCCTCCGCAAGGTCTTGTGTTTGCTACTTATGTAAAGAGTCAAGAAACGATTACTTATCTCCTAACTTTCACTAGCTTTAGATTAAATCAACAAATCAATTTAGTTGGCCACCCAAACAATCTATCAATCAATCATGAATGTCTTTAAGATCATTCCTATTAGTAAAAACAAACGATAATCATGTGAAAAACTTCAAGATAGAATTGAAAACAAAAACTCAAAACATAAATTAAGAACTAGGAATTCATCCTCAATCAATAATTAAATTAGCTACTCATGTTAAAGAGTTCACACAAAGAATAAGAAAAGAAAAGTGTTGTGTGTGTAGAGATGTGTGTAAAAGATGTAGAAAACTTCTCTATTTATAAGCTTCAATATTCTCCAAATCTTCCAAGGAATAGAACCCTTTTCCTTTAGCAATTCAATTTCCAAATTCAAGTCTTTCTCTTCTTCCATCTTCTCTTTCCAAGTTTGAGCCCAATTCTCCATCCAACTCCTAGTCCAAGTCTTCACACCCATGAGAGAAGTCCATAGAAAATTCTGGAATTTTTGCTCGCCGGAAAACTGGTATTATGGCCGGAATCCGGCCGGAAAAGTCACCGTCGGTCACCTGAAAATTTTCTCCGTCAATGGAATATTCGACGGAATATTCCGTCAGTCCACCGTTAGGACTAACGGTCAAAAGGGTCAACCGTCAGTCAACTGTCAAAGGGGAAGGAGAGTCAGACTCGAGTTAGCTTCTGACCCAGCTAACTGGGCTTACTCAGCTGACTTGATCTAATTCAGCTAACCAGAATCGGTCACTGAACTCGGTTGGGATCGGTCTTCGGCGGCTGCGAGTTGACTCGCCGGTAGGGGAATTTGGCCGAGTTTCGGCTGATTACAGGACTTCCCGGCCGTTGTTTCAGGCCATTCTTTTCTTCACCTGTTAAGAACCTAGCATACATCTAACACATTCATATCAATTTCATGCTGCTCTGCCTAGCATTAACACACAGGAACACCATTTTGCAGCCTTATTCACAACTCAACTTGCAAAGAATAAAGCAAGCCATAAACCATTCCATCATTCCCCAACTTGTCTGCATCATCACCATTTCAATCTGTCATGTTAGACTGCAACAATTCCACAGAACAACCACCAAACCCATTCTTCTTCTTCCTTGTTTTCAATTCCACAAACCTCAGCTACTGCAACAGCTTCAATACCCAGTTTGCATTTCCAGAATCCATTATCAGCTGCTCAATCTTCTTCTTCCCTGTGTTCTCATCTTTGTAACACCAGCAAACTCCCCCCCGGAAAACATCACCTTCTCTGTAATATCAAGAATGCTTCATTCTGTAATTATGCTCAGAACCTATTATCTTGTTCTTCTTCATCTCATGAATCAATAGTAACAAGGTCTTCTCTATCTAATTCAAACCCATTATTCATAGTCTTGCCAGTAATTCGATTTCCATAAGAACCATAACCTTTAATTTCATCATACATTAGATCCCCTTTCTTGCTCTTTCAATTCTCTGCTTCAATTCTGCAACACAAATTCTTCTTCTCCATTGCAGATGCATAGCCACCATCATCAATCTCACAATTCCGACAACCAACAAACCCCATCTCTCTGTAGAACTTGATTTTAACTCCATCCATGGCTGCATATCAGTCCAACATCGGCTACCTCTTCCTCCTTATCTTGACAATCTAACCGAACCCATCATTCAACCACCTCCAGCAGCGGTACCATCTCGGTTCTCAACAGCGCCAGATCTCACATCTCTGAGCTTAAATTGCACCAACAGCTTCTCAGACCCATATTCATACCAACAGCAGCTACTGAACTTCCCCAGTTTAACGTTCATCCTCAATTCGAACGGCAACAGATCCCATTCTTCCCTGAGTCTTTTCAATCGAAACCCATTATCGATTCCACAGCAACAGCCATCAACATCACCTCCGATTACAGCCACATCTACCAATTTCTCTGAATTTCTCGACCTAATCAACAGCAGCTTCAGAAACCCTTAAATTAGCCATAAGCCCATCTTTGATTCATCCTCTCTGTTCACTCTGTTCTCGATTTCTAATGCACCTCTCGAGTTTATTAGCAGTCATGGCTGCTGTTTTAATTTCAGTTTCAGGTGAATGAATGAAACGAATGAGAGACTCTCGAGATGTAGGGTTAGGGCATAGTAAGTACTAACGGCCCACATATCTATAAGGGCTACCCGAATTTGAAACCCCTTAACCTTGACTTGACTGTCTTTAGTCCTCTTCCAAACAGAGTTAACCCTTAACCTTGGCTGGGCTGCTACTAGTACTCCTCCCAAAAGAGTTGCCCCTTAACCTTGGCTGGGCTCCATATACCAATCGCCTGTAAAATGACCTTTTTTCCCTTTTGGCTCAAATTGGGTGATTTATTCTTCTTTTTCTCCGTGCGACTCCAAAGTAGCTATAAAACTCAAAACAGACGTAAAATACATAATTTACAAGAAAAATAGCAAAGAAAGCATAAACAATAGATAATAAATAGGATGTATTCTACACCCTATCAAATTCCCCCACACTTAGACTTTGCTAGTCCTCGAGCAAATCAAACTAAAAACTCACAACTTCAAAGCGTTCAAGCGTCCCAAGCATCCAAAGAGATATGTGGACATAGAGTTTCTGCATGCTAGTAATAAGAAGTTAGAAATACTAAAGAACATATTCTCATTCTTAAATGTTGAGTGAGAAATAACCACACCATAATGAGAGAACGCGTGTTTGAGAAACGATCAATAAGCATTTCGCCTCAACTTCTGCCTCACCAAAAGGATTTTATGATAATTGCACTCAAAAAGACGGCTTTTTTATGGATCTCACATGTGTGCAGGTAGGAATGAAGAGAGAATTCCTGCAACACGTTGAATGGTGGGAAGGACAACTTCCGAAATATTTTTAAAAACCAACATCTTTTAACATTTTGAAAAAACCATTTTTCTGACGATCTCTAAGAAAGGAAATCAACCATTTATTATCGAGGATGAGATTACTTACTCACCTTCACATCCGATCGCCAATTATGATAACACCACTCTCACGACATCCAATAGAAACGTCTTTCGCTCCTCGTCTTGATCTTCTTGGTCTTCGTCTTCGGTTTCAACTATTGATGATAAACTCTCGAATTTCATAAATCCTTGACAATTTTTAACTCTTGTACCTTAAAAATCCTTGTCGCTTGAAACTTCCTTATAGTTTTTCCTTCCCCACGGCTCATAAAAATAAAACAAATATTTGTCTTGTCTTGTCTTTTTTTTTTTTTTTTTTTTTTTTTTTTTTTTTTTTTGTGAAACAAGAGAAATTAAATACAACCATGGCCGTGGGAGAAGTATTTTACCGCTTGATTCTTCACAACTTGTATTGTCTTGAAATCATAAACTTCAAAAATTCTCACCTTTTAATTTCCTTCGCTCTTGTGAATAAGTCTTCATACTTGGATATAAAATTACCTCATTGTATTGTAAGTCTTCAACATATATGTAAAAATCTGCTCTTTGTATGTTGCTTTACTTGAATATGAAATTTGCTCTTTTTCTCGTTCCGTTGCTTGTAAACCTTGAACTTTTTCCAACTTTCCTTGTAAATTTTCATGTCGCTCCTTGTTGATGATGATGGTGTTTCTATGGACCCGTTGTTGTCGAGAGAGATAATGGTGCTAACTGCAAATCGAACTACAAGAAGGAAGCTTTCATCTATAGACGTCACCCTCATGATTGACAAAATTAGCACTCAAGAGATCAAAGAGTAGTGCTTCTATTGGTGGGAGGTTGGGTAGCTCACCATTCTACCCGGAATTAACGTACGGTGACACACACTCGAAAGAAAGCTCTTTAGTAGATGGAAAATTTCTGGTCGGTGCCTCACATGATATGAATACGGGTAGTCTCCATTAATGATTGATCAGCAACTCTAATAATGCATTTCTCCCTGCACCAAATTCGCATCACCGGCATGATTAAATCCATTATTTAATACTCAAACAAGCAAGAAATCCGAATGTAGTTCTCTAACATTTCCAAGTTCAATTATGTCGGTCAAAATCTCTATGTAAACATACCTAGAAATATGCTAGGGACTCTAAAATCTTTAAAAGTTGGAGTTTTAAGTAAAACTTTTTTTTTTTTTTTTTTCAAAATTTTTAATTTTTTTGTAATTTTTTTGTTTAAATACATGCTTAACCACTCCCCCACACTTAAACCTTACATTGTCCTCAATGTAATTGAATCCTCCTAGTAAAGTCAAGGCGGGAAATTTTAACATGATAAGGAATAAGAAAAAGAAATAACAAAAAGCAAAAAGATAAGAAATACAAAACCTATGGGCTGCCTCCCATGAAGCGCTTGTTTTAAAGTCGACGGCCCGACTTAGCTCTTGTAAGATTCACTCCCCATATACTAACAATCGGAAAATTTGAGGATCCACCCATAATACCTGTTTTGAAAACAATAACTCCATACAAATATTAGCACAAGAAAACAATAGTGAAATTATCGCTCGATAGAAATTTCCCCCACACTTATTCTCGTCCACACTCGGAAGTGTATAAAGAACATAGAATTTGGGAACTTCCATGTGTTCCTCTTGGCAAACCTGCATGGTGTTAGAATCAAGTGTTTCCAATGGTGGATATCTAGAAACAAAATCATCCAAAAATACTTTCAAAGCACATACATTCAAACCAATAAGAGGTAAAGGAGAAGAATCAATATGCAAAGGATTAGACAAACCTTGCACAATTTCTTGTATTATAGAATCCTCTTCATCCTTAAAAAATTCAAGTGAATTACTTACCTCTTGTATATCGTGGTCCTCTATTAAACCTTGCAACCATTCTTCGTCGTTTTCTACCTTAACCAAAGTCTTGGCATTATTAAAATCATTGGCAAGTTCAATTGGGTCTTCCACAAAATCAATAAATGTGGTTTCATCCTCTAGCATCATCTCTTCAACATTCTCATCATCGGAATCGGGCCATTCTTCTCTCATATAATCTTCCTCGGTATAAATTGTAAGATCTTCTTGTGAGGGTGTTACTTCGTTTACAACAATAGGCAAGTGATATCCAAACTCCTCCTTTTGAATAGGTGAAGGATCTTTATTATGATCCGGAGTTGGAATAACTTCCTCATTGTTGCAACGTTCATACACTTCCGCGGACTCATATCTTTCCCTAAGAAATTTTTTCCAAGCAATAAATGCATCTTCCTCAAGCTCTTCCTTTTGAATAGGTGATTGATCATTATTAAGATCAAGGCTCAAGTAATCTACACTAGCGTCATCAAAAGTCTCTAAAGGTTGAGTAATTTGTTCGTATAATTTCTCCGAATTCCTTTGAATTTCTCGATGTGATTCTTGCAACTTTTGTTGAAGATCCCCAATCATGGCAGACATCTTATCTCGCAAAACTAGAGAATTTCGATCATAAACAAAACTATCCTCCCATCCTTGTGATTGTCCACTTACATACCCGTCATAAGGTTGTTGATATGTATGAGAATATCCATAATGTTCTGTAGGAATTTGATCATAGCCAAAAGATTGGTTTTGATTGTATCCTAAGGATGGTTGGAAGTTGCCATAATGTTGAGGTTGAAAACCGTATTGATTGTTGTAATATGCTTGCTCTTGTCCACCATACATGGAAAACTGGCACCTGAAATAAGATTCAAAAACTTAAGTTAGATACAAAATAGAATCCAACAAAGCAAGATTAAAGCAAAAAGAAAAATAAAAACAACTAAAATCATCCATTTGCTCCCCGGCAACGGCGCCAAAATTTGATGCGTGTCGTAGGTGCAATCAAATTAATCAATATTTCCACTCAATTAAAAATAATATAATGGAAGTCAAGTTCGTTCCCACGAGGAGCAAGAGATTCTAGTTGTAAAAATTGTCACGAAAGGGGGGTGTAAAAAGCAAAAGAAAATAAACAAAGCAATTAAAATATAAAGTTGAAATCAATAAGAGAGACAAGATCAAGGAATCATTCTTCGTTGCAAAACAATGAATCAAGTTATGTTCTTTTCTACTTATTATTAGTCACAGATTATCACCAACCGTAGGATAGCAGGTCCGCTTAGCTAGCCCCAAAATCCCTAATTTCACTGAGTGACAGGTCCGCTTAGTTATCAGATTCTATTCAAAAGAACCACCCTGAGGTTCGCTTACAAGATGTAATTCCCTGAATGCATTAAGATTTATGAATTTAGGTTTAGTACTAGTAGTTAAACTCGGTTCGCTTGGTTCACTTTCTAGCGTTGTTTCTACACACAATTGCTCCACGGAATCCCTCCGCAAGGTCTTGTGTTTGCTACTTATGTAAAGAGTCAAGAAACGATTACTTATCTCCTAACTTTCACTAGCTTTAGATTAAATCAACAAATCAATTTAGTTGGCCACCCAAACAATCTATCAATCAATCATGAATGTCTTTAAGATCATTCCTATTAGTAAAAACAAACGATAATCATGTGAAAAACTTCAAGATAGAATTGAAAACAAAAACTCAAAACATAAATTAAGAATTAGGAATTCATCCTCAATCAATAATTAAATTAGCTACTCATGTTAAAAAGTTCACACAAAGAATAAGAAAAGAAAAGTGTTGTGTGTGTAGAGATGTGTGTAAAAGATGTAGAAAACTTCTCTATTTATAAGCTTCAATATTCTCCAAATCTTCCAAGGAATAGAACCCTTTTCCTTTAGCAATTCAATTTCCAAATTCAAGTCTTTCTCTTCTTCCATCTTCTCTTTCCAAGTTTGAGCCCAATTCTCCATCCAACTCCTAGTCCAAGTCTTCACACCCATGAGAGAAGTCCATAGAAAATTCTGGAATTTTTGCTCGCCGGAAAACTGGTATTATGGTCGGAATCCGGCCGGAAAAGTCACCGCCGGTCACCTGAAAATTTTCTCCGTCAATGGAATATTCGACGGAATATTCCGTCAGTCCACCGTTAGGACTAACGGTCAAACGGGTCAACCGTCAGTCAACTGTCAAAGGGGAAGGAGAGTCAGACTCGAGTTAGCTTCTGACCCAGCTAACTGGGCTTACTCAGCTGACTTGATCTAATTCAGCTAACCAGAATCGGTCACTGAACTCGGTTGGGATCGGTCTTCGGCGGCTGCGAGTTGACTCGCCGGTAGGGGAATTTGGCCGAGTTTCGGCTGATTACAGGACTTCCCGGCCGTTGTTTCAGGCCATTCTTTTCTTCACCTGTTAAGAACCTAGCATACATCTAACACATTCATATCAATTTCATGCTGCTCTGCCTAGCATTAACACACAGGAACACCATTTTGCAGCCTTATTCACAACTCACTGTGCAGCAACAGCAAGCCATAAACCATTCCATCATTCCCCAACTTGTCTGCATCATCACCATTTCAATCTGTCATGTTAGACTGCAACAATTCCACATAACAACCACCAAACCCATTCTTCTTCTTCCTTGTTTTCAATTCCACAAACCTCAGCTACTGCAACAGCTTCAATACCCAGTTTGCATTTCCAGAATCCATTATCAGCTGCTCAATCTTCTTCTTCCATGTGTTCTCATCTTTATAACACCAGCAAACTCCCCCCGGAAAACATCACCTTCTCTGTAATATCAAGAATGCTTCATTCTGTAATTATGCTCAGAACCTATTATCTTGTTCTTCTTCATCTCATGAATCAATAGTAACAAGGTCTTCTCTATCTAATTCAAACCCATTATTCATAGTCTTGCCAGTAATTCGATTTCCATAAGAACCATAACCTTTAATTTCATCATACATTAGATCCCCTTTCTTGCTCTTTCAATTCTCTGCTTCAATTATGCAACACAAATTCTTCTTCTCCATTGCAGATGCATAGCCACCATCATCAATCTCACAATTCCGACAACCAACAAACCCCATCTCTCTGTAGAACTTGATTTTAACTCCATCCACGGCTGCATATCAGTCCAACATCGGCTACCTCTTCCTCCTTATCTTGACAATCTAACCGAACCCATCATTCAACCACCTCCAGCAGCGGTACCATCTCGGTTCTCAACAGCGCCAGATCTCACATCTCTGAGCTTAAATTGCACCAACAACTTCTCAGACCCATATTCATACCAACAGCAGCTCTACGAACTTCCCGGTTTAACGTTCATCCTCAATTCGAACAGCAACAGATCCCATTCTTCCCTGAGTCTTTTCAATCGAAACCCATTATCGATTCCACAGCAACAGCCATCAACATCACCTCCGATTACAGCCACATCTACCAATTTCTCTGAATTTCTCGACCTAATCAACAGCAGCTTCAGAAACCCTTAAATTAGCCATAAGCCCATCTTTGATTCATCCTCTCTGTTCACTCTGTTCTCGATTTCTAATGCACCTCTCGAGTTTATTAGCAGTCATGGCTGCTGTTTTAATTTCAGTTTCAGGTGAATGAATGAAACGAATGAGAGACTCTCGAGATGTAGGGTTAGGGCATAGTAAGTACTAACGGCCCACATATCTATAAGGGCTACCCGAATTTGAAACCCCTTAACCTTGACTTGGCTGTCTTTAGTCCTCTTCCAAACAGAGTTAACCCTTAACCTTGGCTGGGCTGCTACTAGTACTCCTCCCAAAAGAGTTGCCCCTTAACCTTGGCTGGGCTCCATATATCAATCGCCTGTAAAATGACCTTTTTGCCCTTTTGGCTCAAATTGGGTGATTTCTTCTTCTTTTTCTCCGTGCGACTCCAAAGTAGCTATAAAACTCAAAACAGACGTAAAATACATAATTTACAAGAAAAATAGCAAAGAAAGCATAAACAATAGATAATAAATAGGATGTATTCTACACCCTATCAACTGTCAGCGAAAATCCCAAAAATAAAATGGAGACATATCAAGAAAACATAATAGACTCGCGGATGCTTTTGCTTTTATCTCAAGTATGATGACAGACCCAACTGCGAGATGCATAAATATACAGACACTTTTATCACCATCGATCAATAAAGAAGAAGAAGAAGAGGTAGATGTAATGATAATAGAAGATGAGGAACAAATACATAACATCGAAGATTGGAGAGCGAAACTTCATGCATATGATGAGAGGAGAAACATCAAGGAATATATTGGAGGCGCACAAATTGAAAAGCCGTGCGACAAATTATGAAATGAGGGATGGGATACTGTATCGGAGATCCTTTAATGGACCTTCACTCAGATGTTTAACACGAAAAGAAGGAGAAGAAGTGTTAAAAATGTTACATGGTGGGGATGCTGAATCACAAGACGGAAGATCTTTGGCATTAAAAATGTTACATGCATGAAGATGCGAAACAAATATCAAGGCGTTGCGAAGATTGTCAAAGGCATGGAAAGAAAATACATGCATCTTTAACTTCTTCAACAAGTGTATGGCCTTTTGGAAAAAGGGGTTTAGATATTGTGGGATCATTTTTACGGGATCTGGGCAAAGAAGATATATGCATGAAGATTTCACAAAATGGGCAAATAAAGGCGTTCAAGGCGTTGCGAAGATTGTCAAAGGCATGGAAAGAAAATACATGCACCAGTAGCACCATTAACTTCTTCAACAAGTGTATGGCCTTTTGGAAAAAGGGGTTTAGATATTGTGGGATCATTTTTACCGGGATCTGGGCAAAGAAGATATCCGATTGTCGCTACGACTATTTCACAAAACAACACATTCGCGACAAAGATATTTTTACATTCATATTTGAGAATATCATATGCAAATTTGGAATCCCTTCACAGTTGGTATCTGACAATGGGAAACAATTTGAGGGACAAAATATAGAACTGTTACTTAATGCATTTAAGATCAAATGTGGGAAGTCAACTCTTTTATACCCTCAGGACAACGGACAGGCAGAGGCAAAAAATAAAACAATCGCAGATATATTGAAGAAAAAATTAGAAGGGCATAATAGAGCATGGTGTGAACAAGTGCATAATGCGGTATGGGCTTACAACACAACCAGGCGAGAAGCTACGGGAATGTCACATTTCTGTTTAACATATGGAGTTGAGGCGGTGCTACCAACAGAAATTATTATTCCAACAACAAAGAGAGAAGCTTGGGAGAAAAATCTCAGTGCGGGTATTATTTTAACCAAGCTAGATGAATTAGAAGAAAAAAGAGAAATAGCTCTACATCATATGGAGAATTATCAGCGAAGATTAGCCCGAGAATATAATAAACGTGTTAAAACACGCGAATTTCAACCAGGTGATTTGGTGCTACGAGAGACACCAATATATCAGCGAGAAAGTGGTGGCAAGCTTGCAAGAAAATGGGATGGACCTTATATCATCAAGGATATAGTTGGAACATAGGCATATAGATTGATGGACCCTGAGGGTAAATATGTGGGCCACAAACTCGATAGACCATGGAACAGATTATACTTGAAGATATATTATCCGTAAAAGGTTGTGAAGAAAGATTAGACTGCGAAATAATGTATGATTGAAGCAAAGTGAATCTATATGAAAATCTTGTGAAAGAATTATTGCGAGATTATATAAAATAAAGAAAGGACATGCGAAAATTTCGCACAGACAACAAAAAGAGAAAATCAGAAATCAATGACATAATAGAAAGGGGCAAACCTGCTATGGCGTACACCCTAGTTCGCGAAATCAAAATTTCGCAAGAGGAAAATATAAGACCTAAAGTACGTCATAAAAGGGGGTACCTATTAACATGGCTCAGGGAAAAGGTTACACCGCCCCTGGAACCTGAGTCATGGAGATTTGGGGTCAATAAAGCCCATCCAGGAGAGGTACCTCGATTTTCAACCTAAGCTTATTACTTAGGTTGGACGACTGAGGGTCTCTTCTAAGGAGTCAACATATGATCAAGGCGCCGAGGTACACGGTTGAGCCAAGAGTGCCTGGGGCATTTGAAGTGTCTCGGCCATTCTTGGCAAGTCTTGGCGTATGCTGCACTCGGCCCGAAGAAAACTCCACCTAGGGTGCAGTCTCGTAACCATAAGCCATATAGGCAAAAGGGATAAGAGGCTGCGAAAACAACTGGTTGTTGTTAAGACCGGATGGGAGGAGCTAGCCTTGTATGGCAGAAGTACGCCTCCTTGAAGGGGCAACCAGGGAGATGATAAGGGCGGCACCCTCCGTTAGGGAGCTGATAAGTGTCTTAAGACGCAAATGTCATGAGGCTTTATTTTCGCAAGGAAATTTAGGCTTGTCATATTTGTGCAACAATCCTGAAGAGGCAATAATACAAAATACAAAGATAAGACGAGATCAATGGGTCAGTACATCAAAGTGTAAGGACGTCCTGCGATTTTGTCGCAAGACGGCAATGTCATGGGACTTTATTTTCGCAAGAATTTTTAGGCCTGTCATATTGTCGCAACAAAAATTTCAAAGAAAGAGTTCAGGCAAGATCAATGGGTTTTTGCATGCAAATGCAAAGACGTCCTGCGATTTTGTCGCAATGACAAGAGGTGGCGCAATAAGACCTTTAACTAGGAAGGCAAAATAAGACCACATGATTCAATAAAAAATTTATAAACATAAACTATCATTTATGCAGGTCATCCATCGCAAGAAAGATAATGAGAGGCAATATGGGAGTTATTCAACAATGAACATTGTCTTTCTCGCTAACAAACACAATAATAAAAGAGTAAATGTATCTCAAAGATGACTGAAGTGCACCATATGTAAGAAGTTATACAAGTGAAGTAATCCAAAGAAACAAAATTACAAAAGAAGTTCAAGCTCCAACATCGACTTTTTCACTAGATGGAGATAATGGATGTCCTTCGCTAATTTTATCACTCTCGCCAGCTTTCATAATAGATGGAGAATCACCGGCCTTTTCAACTTCGCCAGTCCTTCCTTCATTTTGGTTTATTCTAGTTTCTTCTTCCTCTGGATTATTATCGACAATTTCATCATTATGAGGAATTTCCTTTTCATTTGCGAAATCTTCGCCACTTTCATAACTATAATCACTATCAGGAGAACCAGGAACTTCATCATCCTCTACTTCCAAAGGTTCGACAGATACAGGGGAAAGAGATTTGGACAATAAGACGTTCACAAGAACTTCAGCCCTGAGGTGAACTTGGCGAAGAAGTGCCTTCTGGTGATTCCTACTTTGGATGTCTTTAGAGTAAGCGAGATAATCAAATCTTCTTTCTTCCCGATCACGAGAACGAGCAAGAGTAGAGGCAAGTAATGCATTCTCTTTGCGAATCTTGGCATAGCTAGATTCCAAAGTAGATAGGGAGGAGCGAAGATCTCTCTCAGATTCTGCAAAAACAAAAAACAAAGAAAATCATTCAGGCGAAGGATTCGCGAGGAGGATACCATAAGAAGACTTGACAAAGAAAAAATGGATGAGGCAGTCAAATTTTATGACTACCTTCCTTTTGTGAGATAAGATGTTGGGTTAGAGCCAAGCAACTATTCTCTAAGTGGTCCATGGCATTGTCAAACTTATCCCCAACCAAACCTTTCAGTCGAGATCGCAAACTTTTTTCATTAGAAATGAGTAAGGTATTTTCCTTCGCAAGAGAAGTATAAGATTCTTCTAGCTTGGAGTATTGATCTTTGAGTTGACTTGCCTTTATGCTTAGAGCTATTCTACCTTAAGTAAGTTTATCTTTCTCAGCAGAAGATGATTCTATTACTTCTTTGAGTTTATTTCTCAATGAGCAGAGGGATCGTTCTTGATCATTACATACTTTTTGGCAAATGTTAAGTTCTTGCGAAGAGATCGCCACCTTATTTAGAAGAATTCGCTTCTCCTGAGATAGGGTTTCATTCTCATCTGATAAAGTTTCCAACCCCAAATTAGATTTAGTCAAAGAGTAAGAGAAACGAGATAATTCACTACTTAATGAGTTTTTCTTCTGAACTAATTGAGCATTCTCCTTGGTAAGATTATCTACTTGATCAACAAAATATGTATGAAGATGATCTAATTGGTTATATTGATCCATCCAAGCATCTCTATCCATTCGAGCTTCTTCAGCGGCGGACTCAATATGATATATCTCCATTTTTCGTTTCTGGTTTAAAGCTTAAAGGGCGAACAAGGATTAAAAAAAAAGGGGGGGGAGGGGTTATACCTTTTAATTCCTCGTTCTTCTTGCGAAGATTATCACGATCCAGCGAAACATTTTGAAGTTTTTGATTCTCAAGATGAAGAGTGTCATATTTCAAGGTCATAGCTTGGAGGTTATTTTTCAAATCTTCAACTTCCTTTTCCAAGGATGTTTGCGAAACCATTCTGTCAGAGCCAAAATATTTACCTAAAATCTCGCAGACACCAGATCTGATAGGATCGATGGAAGCTTTCTTGACATCATCCAGAATATCTGATAAAACCTTGAAAGCAATATCCATCCCTTCCAGATTTTTTTTAGTAAAAGGGAGAGATTCGGATGAAGAAGTGATGATGGCAGAAGGTGGGAGAGTTGAATCATCTTTAGCCATAGAATTGTCATCCGAAGATGAAATTTGATGAAGATTAACGGCTGAGGCAATGTTAAGAGAAGAGGCATTGACAGTAGAAGAAGGTAAGGGTTCATTCGCAACAGGATTATCGCGAGGAATTTTATTTATAGAAAGGTTAGTAACAGGGGAGAAGTCTGTGGCGATGCTTTCGCAAATAAGGAGAGGGGATTTATCTTGCGAAGGTATCGCAGGGGATGTTGAAAGTTTAAACATAGGAAATGAAACAGAAGTTTCAACATTTAGGATGGCGAGATCTTTTGGGGGGGGCTATCGATATTTTCATCATCATGCGAATCACAAGTCAAATAAGAAACAGAGGCAACAATATTGTTATTAAAAAAATAAGTGTTTCTTAATACCTTGCTATTCGCAGGCTTTCTTTTGTTTACAACGACTTTTGGTTGCGAACCCTTGAGAACCTTAGGGTTATGGATTGTGAACTTGGTGTTAGAGTTGCTTTTGCTGAAATAGAATTCAAAGATGAACAATATCAAATAAAACAATTTCAGTAGAAGAAGTCAATTCCAAAAAGATCAGTTTCAGCAAAATCAGCAAACCTTGATGGCTCCATAGAAACAGTAGCATAAAGATGGAGGAGATCTGCAGAAAGATGAATAACAGTAAAAAGTTGCAGACGACAAAAAGATTCAAAAGAATGTAGAGATGAAGAAGACGAAGTAAAAGAAAGAAAATATTCTCATGATGGATTTCTTCTTAAATAGACAAGAAAATGATGACCGGTTAGCATTTAATGTGCCGGTGAATGGGGAATATTTAACACGTGTAAGGGGTTATGCTTAATTCATGGGATCTTGTCGGCAGATAATTGATGGAAAAAAGTGAATAGCTGCGGCATTTTGAAAGTACTAATTCTCATGACATTCTCTCCTTCGCAGAGAAGACATGAGAAGAGGCAATATGTAGGATCAGAATATCGCAACACCAAGACCCTTGCGAAATCCATAAGCGACACATTGCGAAGATATCGCAGATGGGTAATATAAATGACGCAACGGATGACGACAGCCTGAACACGAGAAAGATGTGAAGACCTAGCGAGATTTAGGAGTGTTGCGAGATTTCACATTTGTACATTTGTGAGAATTCGCAAGTTAGATCCGAAAATAAAGGACAACTTAGCTGTCATCCACTATGTAATGTCCTATATAAAGAGCCGAACAGGCTTAAGAGAGGAGAGATCTTTTTCGAGTGTTGGGCAAGTCATTAAGAGAGAGAAAGTTTAGAGCGGTTGTTAATTCTTTAGCTTATTTCCTTTTCATCTTGTAACATTTGTGAATTTAATCAATAAAGACTATAATTGTTCATCTTAAAAATGATTTGATTGTATGAATTCTTGTGAGGGGTGTAGTGTGGGATTTCCTGCTACTACATAGGTTAATCAAGATGTTGCTTTTATTTTTTAGTTTTCTCACATTCTACATTGAATATAACTTTTACTAGCCCCGAGTGATGTGCGACGTAACTAAATTTGTAGTTTAGGTCTTAGGTTGTTTTCTCTTATGTTTTGCAGTGAATATTTTAGCATTGAGCATTTATAGTCATGAAGTATTCATGTAGCAGTTAACATTGGCACCAATTGCATACTAATCCGACCGAAACTAACATATTCATACTTTTATTAGTTTAATGTTTTTCTTTTTTTATTGTTTTAGGTATGTAGTGAAAATTTATATTGTTTGTAGTTGCAGGAAATCCCACAACACACCCCTTGTGATATTATGATAATATTTTCTAGATCTAAACTTCTTTGATAATCAAAATAAAGATAAAAATGCTAAAATTATAAATGGAGACACAAGATTTTTTACATGGTTCGATCAATGTGATCTACATCCATGGTTCTTCACTATGATTGTTGAGGTTACATTAATATTACATTTACAATCTCCATTAATGGATATTTTGTAGAGCTCTAGATCTAATTATTTGGGGGAAGAAGATGATAAAGAAAATAAATCCCTCTCTAAAAATATCTCTCTCTTCCCAAAATGTGTCCCCCCTCTCCTGCTCTCCTGCTCTCCTCTTTATATATGATATTACATAGTAGATGACAACTCATGTACAACTAATATTTCCCTTAATTTCGGATTTACCTTGCGACATTTCGCAGGTCTACAAATGTTAGTCTTCGCAAGTCTTCTTGACTCTTCGCAGAATCGTCACACCTTTCTCATATTTAAGCTAATGTCATTTGTTGCGTCGTTTCTAATATTTCTTCTGCGACATTATTAAGTGTCGTTAATAATTCGCAAGTGAAGGTTGCTGCGATATTCTGCTCCTACATCTTGCCTCTTTTTTCTTGAATATTGCTTGAAGAGCGATCTTTAAGAAAAAATCCGTTGTTGTAGTAGTCTTTGATCTTTATTGATGAAGGAACGAGCGAAAGAATACTGGACTTGAAAAGTACGTACTTGCCTCTATTCTTTTGCGAAGTTCCGAAGCTTTTGCGAAATAAATAAGAAATATCAACCCTTGAAATATAAGAAGTATGAAGTATCCTTGAAGTATAAGAAGTATGAAGTATCCTTGAAGAAATATAAGAAGTACTTAATCCTCGAAATATATAAGAAGTATAAAGTATCCTTGAAGAAGTATAAGAAGTATCCGTCCTTGATGTAATAAGTATTGCCTCTATTCATGCGAAATTATTACTTCATTTTTGGTGAGAATTCTTGTCCATTTTGGAAATGATTCTTGCCGAGAAGATAAAGAACATAAAATATTTTCTTGGTAATCCATTGTTGCCTCTGTTCTTTATCTATGAAGGTAGAATCCTTGAGAAAATGTTGAATGAGAGAATTGTTTTTTTTATTCTTATCTTGCCTCTGTCTCATTTTTTTTTTTTTTTGTCCTCATGCGATAGTATAATCTCTTCAAGTTGCTTATAATTTTGCGAAATAATTGCGCGAAATAATCACATTTGGCAAAATAATCACATTCTGAGAAATTCTGACTTATTGTGCGAAATTATGAACACTTCTGCAAAATTAAGAATACCTCTGCGAAATTATGAATACCTCTGCGAAATTATGAATAATACCTTGAGAGATTCTAAATAGTATTGCTGAGAGATTCTAAATAACACTCTTGAGAGATTCTGAATAATATTGCTGAGAGATTCTAAATAACACTCTTGAGAGATTCTGAATAATATTGCTGAGAGATTCTGAATAGCACTCTTGAGAGATTATAAATAGTACTGCTAAGAGATTCTGAATAACACTCCTGAGAGATTCTGAATAATATAGTTGAGAGATTCTGAATAGCACTCTTGAGAGATTATAAATAGTACTACTGAGAGATTCTGAATAACACTCCTGAGAGATTCTGAAATATACTTCTTTGTTATTCTCGCTGTCTCAGACTCATTTTCATGTATATACTCGCAAACTTATTTGTTTACATATAATCATTTTCGCAATCTTATTCGCTTACTCATTTTTTTGTGGTCTTATTTTGCCTCTCCTCGTCATTGCGACAAAATCGCAGGACGTCTTTACACTTTCATGTAAAGACCCATTGATCTTGCCTTATCATTTGTCTTGTGTGGTCTTATTTTGCCTTCCTAGTTAAAGGTCTTATTTTGCCACCCCTCGTTTTTGCGTCAATGTGACAGGCCTAAATATTCTTACGAACATAAAGTCCCATGACATTGCCGTCTTGCGACAAAATCGCAGGACGTCGTTACACTTTCATGTAAAGACCCATTGATCTTGTCTTATCATTTTTTTTAGTATTATTGCCTCTGCAGGATGTTTTTCTTGCGAAAATATGACAGGCCTAAAAATTCTTGTGAACTTGAAGCCCCATGACATTGCCGTCTTGCGACGAAATCGCAGGACGTCTTTACACTTTCATGTAAAGACCCATTGATCTCGTCTTAACCTCGCGTTAGTATTATTTCCTCTTCAGGATCATCGCACAAATATGACAAGCCTAAATTTTCTTGCGAAAATAGAGCCTCATGACATTTGCGTCTTAAGACACTTATCAGCTCCCTAATGGAGGGTGCCGCCCTTATCATCTCCCTGGTTGCCCCTTCAAGGAGGCGTACATCGGCCATATAAGACTAGCTCCTCCCATCCGGTCTTAACAACAACAAGTTGTTTTCGCAGCCTCTTATCCCTTATACCTATATGGCTTATGGTTACGAGACTGCACCCTAAGTGGAGTTTTCTTCGGTAGAGTGCGGCATGTGCCAAGACTTGCCAAGAATGGCCGAGACACTTCAAATGCCCCCTGGCACTCTTGGATCAACCGTGTACCTCAGTGCCTTGGTCATACACTGACTCCTTGGAAGAGACCCTCGGTCGTCCAACCAGGGTATAACCTTATATATATAGTTGGAAATCCAAGGCATCTCTCCCGGATGGGCTTTATTGACCCCAAATTTCCATGACTCAGGTTCCAGGAGCGGTGTAACCTTTTCCCTGAGCCAGGTCAAGAGATACCCCCTTATATGACGCACTTTAGGTCTTACATTTGCCTCTTACGAAATATCATTCGCGAACTAGGGTGTACGCCATAAAGGTTCGTCCCATTCATTCATTCTTTCATTTCTGTCAATTCTTTCAATCATTCTTTGCGAAATAATCATTCTTTTCTTCATTCTGTGCGAGATAATCATTTTTGTCTTCATTCTTTGCGAGATAATCATCAAGTCTCTCTTTATTTGCGAAATAATCAAAGATCTTTTGAAGTAATGAAATACCAAATTCATGCCTCTGACCAATTAATTGTACTAGAAGTTCGCAACTGCACAACTTCTGTGCAAACTTAGGCCTTGATATTTTGTTTACTGTTGGGTGAACTTTAATGGGCTTGGACGAATTGGGCTTGCCTTCTATTCATTTCTTCTTTACGGTGATATTTGGGAAGTAAGCATCTTTGCGAAGGAATTGAACATCTGCAAAGTGTTCATTATTGCTGCATATGTTCGCAAGGTAAACGTCTGCAATGTAAACGTTTGCAAGGCAAAAAGTTCTGTACGAAGGGGAGGCTCGAACCCGCTCGCATTCTACCTCCCAAACCAACTGTGCAAATTCTTGTTTGTGTTGATGCAATAAGCTTCGCACCACTTATCATCTTGTTATTGCCTTTCTTTGTTGATTGTTCCTTCATTAACTTTCTTAAAAGATGACTTGCTGCGAGTTATTTCAATCAAGTTGATTTTCTTGTCAAAACACTTATTAGACAATCCTTTCTCCAAGACGATTTGCTGTTAAAATCTTTGCAAAGTAAATTTGGTAGAATCTTTTTCCTTATCTGCTGTAACTTTCTTCCTTTTCGCAGAAGCCATTAATTTCACATGAACTATTAACTTCGCAGGAATGATTATTTTGTTGTGGTTCTAAATTCTTGACCGGTGGTTTAATTGTTTCTTCCTTCGCTGGCTTTGCGGGTTATCCTCCTTCCTTGGTCGTTTCCGAAGTAGTTGAACTTTGCGAAGAAAACGTATGATACGAGCTCTTTGGGAAATAACGTCTTCCAAATATTTCAAATCTCTCTGAAGGGAATGTGCTGCTATGAGCTCTTTGCGAGATAACTTCTTCCAAATACTTCGCTGATGTTATTGACAAAGTAGGCTTCTTCCCTAATTTATTTTCGCTGATGCTTATTGATCCGGAGGTAAATCAGCTATATCTTATCTGGCCATAAGTTTGTCATTTTCTAACTATGCTTTTGCGAAGCTTGCTGTGATTATAATGGTTTCATGGAACCTCTCTGTTGATCTTTCTTTGATGCGATAATTACACTTGCTCCTGTGAATTTCAGTCATTGATTAATATGAGGTTTTAACCAAATATTCTTCGCAAAACTAAGAACATAGTCTTATATCAAAATTAAGTTTCTATCATCCTTTTCATCAACGTTTATGAGTACTAAGTCAAGATTAACTCTACTGTATCATGTTGTTTGATTAGCTAAAAATACTTCCCTTTTTAATTTTGCCTGTTATTCTAAGTTTTCCTCTATCAGCTGCAAAGGTTTCTCTGCGAAGTTAGCAAACTTTGTTCTACGGACTTTAATGTTCTTTCCTTGCAGTTCGCAGAAGATTTCAAGTGTGTACTCCATCAGTTTTGAGAATTCTAGTTCTTTCGCACAGGATGTTGGCAATTGATATTTGTGGCTGCAATTTTGATGTAGAGTGGTAATGTGTGCTTCTGATGAATTGGTGTTGCTGTAGTGGGGGATGGAACAGCTGACAAAATTAACTAAGTCACCTTCGCTGTTGCTTGTTTTGCTTTTTTAACTTGGATAAGTTTCATGAAACTCTCAAATAACGAAAAGATGTATGTGTTTTGAGCTGCTGTTGTGCGTGGCTTGTTCTTTTGCTCTCTCTTTACTTCGTGATATCCTTGTTGTTGATTTACCAAAGAGGTTGGTCATTTTGATCTTCACTGTGGCAACTCCTTTCATCGCTGGATCTTCATTGGTTCCGTTTAGCTTTTAACTTGTTGCTTAGTAATTTTGATTCTTATTCGCCGCAGTATGTTGTTGCAACTTGCGAGTTGATGCTAAACTACTGTTGTTGTTCATCTATTGTGTTGCTCGCAGCTTCTTTGGTTATTTTCTGAAGTTGGTGATGAACCAAATTTGATTTGGTGATTAACAAATCTCCATGTTCGAACTTTGCCTCTAATGACGCTTTATCTATTTTCCTTTGTATTGACTGCTGAAGTGGATGATTAGCTGCCTTGCTGCGAATTTTGCTATCTTCACAAGGGTTTGTCTCTTTGCGAAAAAATTGCTCCCTTGTTTACTGGTGATGCTCTGATGAAGTAAATTTTGACTATTTTATCTCTTCTCTTCGCTGGTTCCTCGTCTTCACTAATCTTTATTTGCTTGCTGAATTGCAGCGCCTTTTACCTCGTATCTTTCTGCTGATCATTGCGGTGTAATCAATCATTTTTTTACATGTTGGCAAGTTCTGTATTTCACTGAAATAACAGGTAGTTAATAGAAAAATTAGATCAGATCATGCTCTACGCTCTGTTGAATTTTCGCACGCTAATGTGGTAAATCCCAAACCGAACTGAAATTTCCGTATCTTATGTTTTCAAAATTGATTAAATTGGTTTTTAGAGTAATATTCGTTTGTTGAAAATCTGCAATCAAGAATTGCATTTTAGTTACTCTTTCTTCATCTCTACTCTTCAATATCTCTAACTTCTTTGATTTCTTCCATTCATCAGTGACATTAGTTATTTGAAGATGATAACCTTTCGCTGAAACTTCCGATTTTAACTTATAGACTTTTAGATCCAGTGAAATCTATCGCCAACAGTAGCCAATTTCTCTTAATTTTCTTCAATCTAACAAATTCTCGTCCCTGTTTCTAGCGCCAATATGTAGTTGCAGGAAATCCCACAACACACCCCTTGTGATATTATGATAATATTTTCTAGATCTAAACTTATTTGATAATCAAAATAAAGATAAAAGTGCTAAAATTATAAATGGAGACACAAGATTTTTTACATGGTTCGATCAATGTGATCTACATCCATGGTTCTTCATTATGATTGTTGAGGTTACATTAATATTACATTTACAATCTCCATTAATGGATATTTTGTAGAGCTCTAGATCTAATTATTTGGGGGAAGAAGATGATAAAGAAAATAAATCCCTCTCTAAAAATATCTCTCTCTTCACAAAATGTGTCCCCCCTTTCTCTCTCCTGCTCTCCTCTTTATATAGGATATTACATAGTAGATGAAAACTCATGTACAACTAATATTTCCCTTAATTTCGGATTTACCTTGCGACATTTCGCAGGTCTACAAATGTTAGTCTTCGCAAGTCTTCTTGATTCTTCGCAGAATCGTCACACCTTTCTCATATTTAAGCTAATGTCATTTGTTGCGTCGTTTCTAATATTTCTTCTACGACATTATTAAGTGTCGTTAATAATTCGCAAGTGAAGGTTGCTGCGATATTCTGCTCCTACATCTTGCCTCTTTTTTCTTGAATATTGCTTGAAGAGCGATCTTTAAGAAAAAAATCCGTTGTTGTAGTAGTCTTTGATCTTTATTGATGAAGGAACGAGCGAAAGAATACTGGACTTGAAAAGTACGTACTTGCCTCTATTCTTTTGCGAAGTTCCGAAGCTTTTGCGAAATAAATAAGAAATATCAACCCTTGAAATATAAGAAGTATGAAGTATAAGAAGTATGAAGTATCCTTGAAGAAATATAAGAAGTACTTAATCCTCGAAATATATAAGAAGTATGAAGTATCCTTGAAGAAGTATAAGAAGTATCCATCCTTGATGTAATAAGTATTGCCTCTATTCATGCGAAATTATTACTTCATTTTTGGTGAGAATTCTTGTCCATTTTGGAAATGATTCTTGCCGAGAAGATAAAGAACATAAAATATTTTGTTGGTAATCCATAGTTGCCTCTGTTCTTTATCTATGAAGGTAGAATCCTTGAGAAAATGTTGAATGAGAGAATTGTTTTTTTTTATTCTTATCTTGCCTTTGTCTCATTTTTTTTTTGTCCTCATGCGATAGTATAATCTCTTCAAGTTGCTTATAATTTTGTGAAATAATTGCGCGAAATAATCACATTTGGCAAAATAATCACATTCTGTTATGGTTGTTGCAAGCCAAAGATGGTTGTTGCAGAGCTCAGGTTTTGCAATCTGACCGTCTCGAATCCTGTTTCGGAATCAACTACTGTCAGCTAGATGATAAGTGTGATAAAACAAAATTGGCCTTATGTTCCTGAAGACCTCGTACAGTATGGATAACTGTAGATGGGAGTTCAAATATCACTAATCAAGATTTGGATTTTAGGTTTTTCATTCACTACTGCAGCACGAAAGGGATTGATGTATTGAAGTTTAACATCCAGTTTAGGATTTGCGTTGATTCTATTTCTTTTTCTTCTTCTGTTGCAGCTTCTTCGTCATCATCAAGTTGTATTTCAAATAAGGGTAAAAAACAAAAATATGCCTGTTTTTTTTTTCAGGGTTACAAAACTAGGCCAGTTTTATTGAACTTTGCAAAACTAGGCTAGTTTTGACCGTTTTATTGAAAAAACGCCAACAATTATCTATTTTTTTGTCACCGTTAGGGCACTAGAAAAATATTTTTAAGTCCTTCAACTCACATTTAGGTTCTTGAAATCAACGAATTCACTTTCCAACTTAGCCCTTCAAATCTACGATGTCCCTTGTTAACTCAGTTCGGTCTGTATCCCAAAGTTATGTCCAGGTTTTTTTATCCACATGGACTTTGTACATTCACCACCAGTTGACATGTGGCAGCTCACAAATGAGGAGATTAAGAGTGTATGAAATTAATGAAATGCGAGGGAAAATAAAATAAAAAATCTACAAATGTATCCTTCGTCATGTCTAAACCATTACGGTACAGTTTCAAGAACTGAAATGTTAAGAAGCAGCATACAACAAAACTTGACCAAAGAAACTTCATCTCGAAGATAAACACTGTTGATGGTGGTTTTTAGTTCAAGGGCTAAAATCGTAAACCCTGTATTTAATGCGTTGTCATCCTACAAAGGAACAGAAGTCATTTAAAAGCAATGAGTGCTTAAGCCTCTTCGCTCACATATGTTTTGAGCAATTCAATATATTTGTATATATGAAATTTACTCAGAATGGTGCATGCAACAGCAATCCCAAAATATTCTGTGAATTTTATCTTCCACCAAAGATTATTATTCACTAATGCATGACTTGCCTAGTATTTTCCTACGCTATGTTCCCAGCCGAACTCTCAATATTGACATGACATGACGATTAAATGTTCACTCTCAGCAGAGTAGAATGAATCTCCCGAAGTGTCAGTATTGAGATCTGCATGGAAGTACTCACACAGGCTGCATCACTCTCTGACAAAGAGACCAACGTGTTTACACACCTTTCAATTAAAAGTTAGCACGATCAAACGCGTTTAAATTCCTTAAGGGAAATCCAGACTGTCCATATCAGTCTTAAGAAACGACCACGTCCACATGATTTGGCCACACAATTTAATAGGCGATCGTCACGATAAACACCGACGGGCCCACTAGTATCCCTGACGGTCGAAACTCCTTAGCTCATTTGCTGCACACTCAAACGCTGGCCTGAACATGGACGTTCACGCTATTAAAAAGAAGGCTCAAACGAACTAGACCGACCATGATGGTCTTAGAAGCATCACATCCGTCCAACTTAGCCAGCCAAGTTGGACGGCAAATATCGTGTTTTGGGCGATCAAAGAGGCGTCGTTGTGTTCACCGGCAACTCACCTTCATCTTTAGTCGATCGAACCTCACCCGGCAATCCGTAGGCGCTTCAAAACGATTTCCCAAAGTAGGATGATTGCGCTGTTGAAAAATAGCTCAAAAGAGCTAAGACCGACCAAAACGGTCTCAAAACATCACGACCGCCCAACTTAGCTAGCCTAGTTGGACGGCTTAGATTTTCCTTCGAATAATTAAAGAAGTGCTAGCTTGTTCACCATCGACCCAACTCCACACTTGGTCGATCGACTCGCTCATAACAAGACCAGAGCAGATCAAATCGTCGGCCCAAAGTAGGGAGAACGCGTCGTTTGAAAACCCTAAAAAATGCTTTGCGGCAACGCACTACTGTCGCAAATCGATCGTGACCACTCATCTTCACCAGCCGAATCGAGTGGCTTAGATCTAATTTCAGATGGCCCAAGAGATGTCAGCGCGCACACCAGCGGCTCATCTTTGCACATGACCGATCGGCATGTTCGAATCAGCGCCCAACGCTTTGATTCGACTAGCTAAAACAGGGATGGCCGCACGGCTTTCAAACCCTAAATACGACAACGGCAATTGTTGATGGTGGATTTTCGTTTAAGGTTAAATTTGTAAAAAACCGAAAAAATCATGTGCTGACATCTTGTAAAAGATAAAGCCATTTGTAAGTGTTGGATACTCCCTCACTTAATTCACCAAGAATGGAGCATGTAGCAACAATCCCATTCTGTGAATACATGAAATTCCTCCAGGTTGGAGCATGTAGCAACAATCCCATCCTGTGAATTTCATATCAGCCTTGTATTTCCAGTACTCATTATCAGTGTGGCATGACGACGAAGTGCTACTCTTACAGAGTAACACGAACCTCCAAGCACTATAATAAAACCATGTACGAAATACCCGTACAAGCTGACTCTCGGTGTGTTATCTAGCCCGATTGAGCCCCTCTCGGTGTGTTATACTAGCCCGATTGAGCATCCGGACTTATCAGTCCGAATATGATCTGATCGCAGTCATCCAACTCCATAAGCATGATTGGATGACCCCAGATCAATTCCATCACCCCCAAGCAGGTATGGAATACCCACGGCCGATCTCGACCACTCAACTTCACCGGACGATTTGAGTGGCTTAGATCACGTTTTCATGGGATAGTCAGGTATAGGTGTGAACACCAGCCTACCACCTACACGTTGGTATGACCGACCAAGATAGGTCGTCTTGAAACGCGTGCCCAAACTAGGGATGTCACGCGGTTTCCAACTCCTTTGCGGCAATGGATTTTCGCAAAATCGATCTCAACCACTCAACTTTACCCGTCAAATTGAGTGGCCTAGATCGCGCCTTCATGGGACAAATGAGGTATGGACGTGCACACCGGCATGCTGTCTACACACATGCCCGGTCGGTCCTCTCCAAATCCCTTTCCATGCTCGGTTTCGACCAAGTCAAGAGTAATGCTTGCGCACCTCTTCAAAAAACCCTAATATTCATTAACGGTCGCAGATGAGTCTCTCAAAGATCATCTCATCCGTCCAACTTCACCAGCTTGGTTATACAACCCTGGTCAGGATTTATTTGGTTAGTGAGGCGTCATTACCCATCACTTTACCACACCATGATGCGATGACTCGCATAAAATACACACGGTACTTCACAAGTATCGACTTATCGAATAATGCGTTATTCAATTCAAAGATTACATGCTATCTTTCGTGGATCCACGATCCACACATTCCGAACATCAATCATGTCACAAACTGGGGGATACATACATACTGGGGTATTGGTCTGGCGGTTTACAGCGTGCAGCGTGCAACGCGCCATCACAAGAACGTGTCAGGAAGTCATGGACGGTTAGAGATGAACAGGAGAAGTGGGCAAGACTGGTCGTGTGGCACCGACGCACAACTCCACTACTCCATCACTCCACTTCCTCCACTTCCCACGAGAGACGTGAATAAGGCTCAATGACTTGTATAAATAGGTTCTCCGCCCTATTTCAAACAACAACACAAGTCCGGGCGAGACGAGAAAACCAAGTGTTAATACAAAAAACGTATTCCAACACCCAGAGCTTGCTTGCATCAATCACAAGCCTACTCACCTTTCTGTTACAAGTCATAAGCAAGCGAACACCTTCTTCGCTTCCCTCCCTAAGATCAACCCCATCTCCTTCACTTTGTGACCGAAACAAGTCCGGAACGGCCATTTCTTGGTTTAGGCCGGACTTGCACGTTGATCTCTCGAATCTACAAGCACTCACCGCGAAGTGCATTTGTTTAAGGTTTAAATTCATTCCTCATCCACACCCCAAATTACCAAATTATGCAGGAGTAGTTTTCACCCATAAACAATTGGCGACCACGAAGGAGATTAATCTCTCGGTTGTAAAGTCAATTTCTTCGAAATCCATTCAATTTTATCAATTTCAAAAGGGTAGATCTTAGAATCAATTCAATCAACAATTCATTTCAAGATGGTGGAATTAAGGTCCGGATCAAGAATCAACTCGATGGGGCTAGTGTGGGTACCATTCCTGGTGTCGAAGTACCTGTCAGTGGAGCTACCGTAGCCAACACATCTCGAGGAGCCATTACCTCTATCACCAACACTAGCGGAGCAGGAGACATCCCACTAGGTGTAACGCCCCCCTTCACCAGAGCCAGAGCAGCCGCAAATCCCGGCATCTCCTCAAGTGTAACACCTCCAGTGGTCACCAGAGCAACAAATTTCACTCCCCCATCAGGACGAGGAGCCGGAGGCACAAGAGGAGGACCACCGTCTATTACCGTTGCGGACTTGATGGAGAAACAGGAGTTCTTGCTAAGACTCAAACAGATATGGCCGCAACTCGAAGGAGGTACTCACTTTCCTCAAGACCTTGACCGAACGATTGCCGCAGATTCACGTCAATCTTTGGAGCCAACAAGAGATGCCTTCAATTCACCCGGAGCAGGCGTTTCCACTCGAACAGAAGCTCGTGTTGCTCCTGAATATTCAAGAGAAAGGGACCAGCCACCCAACTTCATCACACGTGAGGATCTAGAACGACTCCTTCAAAGCCGAGGCAAAGGAAATCGACGGATGCACACCAACACCAACCTCCATACCCTCAAGATATGCAACGAATCCCTCTTCCAAGAGGTTACACCTCTCCCCGCCTCTCCTCTACGACGGTCTTCGGTAATGCTCGTGAACATGTCTCTCGATTCTTGGAATCCTTGGGGAACATGAATACAATCATGTTCTGCGCACGAAAGAATTCTCGAAATCACTTACGGGAGGGCATACACTGTACAACAACATCGCACCTAACAAAGATATCCAATCTGGAGCGAGATGGCCGGTGCTTTCTACGAAAGTATTTCTTTGTGTCTGAACAAATCACCTTTTCAGATCTAGGAAGAATTCTTCAGCGGAACAACGAGCATCCTAACGACTTCGTCAAAAGATTCAAAACTCAAGCGCTGGATTGTCATGACCCGAAAGTCACCGAACGACAATTGGTGGAGTTGTGAATCAACGGGATGATACCCATATACCGCGCTCTGTTAGAGAACCTGGGCTTTCAAACGTTCTCACGAACTCCACGAGGCTGCAAAACGTTCGGCAACAATCGCACCGGCACTACTAGAAAGAACCGAGTTGTTCGAAGTGAAGATTCACGTGAAAGTCGAGGAGCAGGGCGCCTCACGAACAAACAATACAACACCGGTCCTTCGTGAGTGTAGTGGGCGGAGGAGAGAAAAGGAAAGCTCCAGTGACGGAACAACAAACCAAGCGGACATCCCCGGCACACAAGACTTCGTCTCGAAAAGGAGCAGACAAAACTCCTGCACAAAACACTAAAGACACGGGTTTTCCTTTTCCCATGAATGAAGTGATAGAGCTCTTGGAAGCGTGGATCCAAGACGACGCCGTAAAGCTGACCCCTATCAGACGTCCTCCAACCGAAGAAGAAATGGCAGATCCCAGATATTGTTGCTACCACAGGTTCGTCCATCATCCAACCAAAGATTGCAACAGGTTGAAACAGATATTCAGGGAAAAGGTAGAGACAGGGGAACTCCATCTTGGAAACGAGGGTGTTCATAGAAACCCTTTACCTATCAGGAACTGCATGATTTCTGGGGATTCGGTTCGCAAGACCGTACAATCTATGATGGAGCACATATGTGAAATCTTGTACTTCTCCAAAGGACAGCGTCAAGACATATTTGCGGCCCTCAACCACGTTGTGTCAGGAAGGCGTTTGCATCCGATGAGCAGTCCAGGAACCCCAGTCTTTCCTGAAAGACATGAGCAATGGAAACTGGGGACTCCTAACCGTCACTCGTTTGAGAAACGTTGAATTCGATAGCGTGTTGATTGATACGGCTTCCGAATTTAACATCATTACTGTCAAGACCTTGAGAGCGGCAAAGATTTCGAAGTAGGAAGCTACTCGTCACCCAACTGTAGTTAAACATTCAGCAGGGGAGCTTAGAGATGCATATGGATACATTGATCTTGAAGTCAAATTGGGTGATGCCTCGACGCAAGCCAAGTTCTAAATAGTCAAAGATCATCCCAACTACGACATGATCCTAGGGCGCTCTTGGATGCAGGACAACAAAGCCATACTGGAAGTTTGTCCTCTACCGGTTTCGGTACCTGAAAGAATCTCCAACACGCCTTCTGGACCTCCTGATGATTGTTTGCTGCGCCGCACCAAAGAACGTGCCGATGTGACACAACTTCCCGGGGAGAGCCTGTCGGCATACATTGAAAGGTCCCGATGTCAAGTAAGTCTCACCACACAACTCTCTTTGCAACCTACCGCCCCTCATTCTGACAAGTCCTGGGGACTGGCTCCAATCAACAAACCAACCCCGGCTAAGAGATGTGAATGGGAGGCCGGCCCTTTCAAGCGTTTTATCAGGAGCGTGGAAGCTGTTTTGGTCAAAGACGATGAGGCCAAGGTCCAAGTATCTGCACGACCAAACCCGTTTGGAATTGGAGACCTGGTGACGAAGGCGACTACGTTCAATGTTGGGAGCGTGACGGTGAAGATGACCACTCCACCTGACTCGCCTACCGAAAGAGAAGATGAACCGTACCTGGTAGCAGATGTTATCCTAGGCGGCTACTGCAAACTCATCAACGCTGATAAACTAGAGGGCATAACAATTCACTCACGATGGCTCAAACCCTACCGAACTTAAGATACTGTGCTATCACTTTCCAGCATCCACCGAACTTAAGATACTGTGCTATCACTTTCCAGCATCCTCCACTCTTTAAAACGCTGTGCTATTTTTCCAGCGTGTTTCCTTTTTACAGTTTCATGTCATACTTGTAATTCCTTCAGAAAATGATTGCAATACTTGCATTCACAGTTAGGGTTCCAATTTTCAATTCTCAATTTAATTGAAGTATTATTTCCATCTGAGAACCTCTCTACCCCTGAGTCGGCCTAAATCAACTCACTAAGCAAGAAAGGAAATCCTAAACAAACATCTCATGGGAAGAAGAAAATAGAACGTGTGCACAAAAGGAAAATGATTTGAGCCATCTGCCCGAGCAAAGTCAGGAAGATCTTGCATCAGGAACACAGTTGCAGTCTTGGCAAAGGGTTATAAAAAAAAAAAACTTTATTCAAACAATCAAATGGAAGAAAAACCTTGAACCCGGCCGCCACCGAGTACAAGGAAGATGTTCGAGCGTACAAAATATACTTGGAAAGAAGAAAGAAGAAAAGAGGTTTTAGCCGTCAAGAGGATCGACATCGCCGCACCACTGTCGGGTTACGCTTGTGCCGTCACTGTTGATGCTCCTCCCTTCGAATCTACCTCAACTTCTGCATCAGACATCTCCGCAGCAGCGCACTCCATCCTAACATCGTCAGCGGGAGCATTAAAGAGCGCATCAACATTAGGAGTCGTACCAATTGCTTTCAGATGTTCAGGTTCCTCTGTGTCGCACTACACCATTTTTAGGAATTAGCAACGGACCCTGGACGTTGCTGACTGGGGTCGCAACGGCAGGTTGACGTTTCAAAACACGGTGTTGCAGTTTTTCGCAACGGCATAAGCTCCGTTGCGATTCTTGGTCAGCAACGGAGATTCGCAACGTACTGTGCCGTTGCGACGTAGTTTATTCGCAACCAAGGTCTGCCGTTGCTAAGCTGTTTCTAATTACAGGAATACCCCTACCCGGAACTATGGTTCTGGTTCTAATTTATTGGTTCTGGTTCTAATTTAGCAACATAACATCGACGTTGCTAAGCTTTTGCAACAGAAAAAAAAAAGGTCAGGTCTTCATTGACCTGGTCAAAATCCATTCCCCCATATTTACCCCACTGCGCAGCTTACCCGGTTCCCCATATTCACCATTCCACGGATATACAAACTTCTACACTTTCAATTCCACATTTACCATTATGAAAAAAGAATTCTTCAATTGAAGTTAATAAGTATGAGTATTTGATACAAACTATGTCATTCATTTAATGGACATACACATAAACATACTTAGTTCTTAAGTTAAGTTTGTATAAAGTTCTGAAATTCCTAAGTTCTTCTAACTTAAATTTCTATAAGGAGATACTACATTATTACTTACAAATCTTGCAGCTGCTAAGGGACCTAATGGTTGCTGCTTTGCTGCTTTGTTCTTCAACCTTTCTGATCTCACAACAGAGCATCATTCAATTAACCTGCGAACAAAGCATCACAAATTCTTCTAATCAGATATCTAGTATGCTTATAAAGATTGAGTCGAAGAGTACTAATAGGCTACAAATGAAGAAGATTCAACCATTATTTACTAATCTAAAACAACACTAGTCTGAGACCACAATTTATCTAATTATCAAGTTCAAAATACTAATTTAAAAGTGGCTCTTATGACCTTACATTTCTCCTCTTATCCTAATGCTAAACCGCGCATTTGAGTTCTATGTAAAATGACTAGTCCAACTCAGAAACTGAGATCATCACCAAACATTGTCTTCAAATTTACACACAACTCCTGGATGGATCATATCCATCATTTGACACTGACCAGCACTTGAAAATCTAAATCCAAGACTTGGCCACACATTTTATATTCATTCATTCATTCATTACTATGATACCCAGTGTCTGATCATTGTACATATATGCTGGTCATTCAAACATGATTAAAAGATGCAGTCATTTACTACACTACTTATCATGCCACAACAATTATACTTATCATGCCAGTAAAACAAAACAAATAATTGCTTACACTGTATGAATCCCCTACATCCAGAGCTGTTGAGCCCACTGTGATGTTTTTCTATAACAGGACGCAGTTGTAAGTGAGCTGTCGTAGTCGAGCTAGCTCAATTATTCTTGGACTTCGACATGGTCGAGCTAGCTCAAATCCTAAATTACGCTGGATTCTGTGATATCTTTTTAGGTCTGAACTAGCATCTTGTAAGCATAATACACAAAACTATCCCCTAAAACTAAAATTGTTTTATTTAGTAAAAAACATTCACCAAAATCTTGAGTCTTGGCTATAGTAAAAACGAAACTAAGAACTGGTGAACTACTATATAATTTAAGATATATGACATACCATCAGTCATCTTGGCCTCGATGTTGGAAACATCTTTATCATCATTCACACGATCATAACCATAGCGAAGCTTCCATGAATGAGTCTGCTCAACCGTAGAGAGTTCACAATCCACTGAAAAAAGCCAAGTAATTTGCTATCAAATTAATTCACACATTCATAATATTGGGCAAAAAGTTAGAATGTAACACATTCAATTCCCTGGAACTATCTTTACCAATTAACAATCAATGCGTGCTCATTACAAAGTCAATGCACATTATTAGAAAAGACATAACAAGTTAGCGAGATTTAACATGGTACTTTGAATGCGAGCTTTAAAGTATCGTGGCTTTCTTATTTGAAGTGTTTGAATCAAAACAAGATAATAAACATGAGAAGTGTAAGCTACCCGTAATCCCACCACATAATTCGAAGTTCTTTAGCATTCCATTTCTTCCACTTCGGTTCCAAAACACCAAAGATTATCCATTCCTATACAAAAACATTCAAATGCATATCAAATTTTTTTAAAGAAGCCTCAAAAAACCAATGTTCCAACCCTTTGCGTAACTCGTAAAAATCAGAAGGTGTTCATCATGTACAAACAACAAGAAAATTTGGATCATCAATAATTTTCAGGGACCTAATTATGCAACATTCGGAAAAAGTATAGTTATTCTTGCCTTGCAAATTTTGCCATAGCCAATGTATAGCCTGATCGCACCATACCAAACACAGAGTACTAGTTTATTTATACCACTTTTGACTAAACAAATCTGCAAAAGAAATATAAAAAAATCGACTTGACGATTCAATGAATGGTGAGGGAATAGATTAGGTGATTCATTAAGCCATAAATGATGTACAATGGCAAAAAAATCGGACTTGATTCATAAACCAAGTCCTCCACCAAAGACCACCAAAACGTAACAATAAACCAGGTATGAAATTGAAAGTTTGAAGTACAAGTATCACAGCAAACCAACACATGATCTATACATCTACAAAAACATGAAGAGTAGATTTGGTAACTTACTACAAGTATGGGATCACCAACAGCATAGTCCGTAGCAACATAATGAACAGCATAGTACCTCAAAAGTGATTATATATAAAAAAATTAATATCCATAAGTTTGTACTCAATATGATAAGCATAAGCACAGGAAGTATACTTACCAGGTTTGATATTCCCCCGGGTGGCTACTACCGCTTCAATTTGACCTGCACTACAATCAACTGCGCAACAAAATACAACAAACCCAAACCACAAACATCCATAAAGAAAAAAACCGATTATATATATATTAATACTGCTGGGTTCACATGGATACATTATGATTCAAATTTTTTAAGCACAACTGCTTGCGAGAGTCTTACTTATGCACAATCGCATAAGAATCGCTCGAGATTCTTCCTTATGCACAACCGCATAAGAATCTACATGCTAGCATGCTAAGCACATGTACAAAAGTGTTCCAAAAAAAAAAGCAAAAAAAAGCAAAGACAACTGCCCGAGAGTTTTCATTATGCACAACCGCATAAGAATCTACATGTTAGCATGCACATCTACAAAAGTGTGAACATATATAACAAAAAAAAAGATAAAGCCATATATGTTTGTTAATAAAGTGATTATCGAGCATTATATACGATGGCCGAGATATATCCAAAAAGTAAGTCGACCGCCGACCGAGACTAGTCATTTCGATGCACTTCTTTGGATGAAGCACGTACCCACCAATTCCAACATCTTGAAAGGTTGAAAAACAAACGTGTTAGCTTTCGGGATCGGTTCATTTGGGAGGAAAATTTTGTCCACCATCACCTTTCCAAGATTAGATGGTACAATACAGTAGTGACACATACGTCCCATGGCACCAATGCACGACCTACCAACAAAGAATAACTTCATCATCAAGGTTCAACAATGAACATGGAGGCATTTCATTACCTCGCTACTGATGATTGACCTGGTGAAGGTGTTTGAGCAGTGAAGGTGTTTGAGATGGTGAAGGTGTTTGAGCAGTGAAGGTGTTTGAGCAAGTGAATCATTCTGAATAGGAGAAGGTGAGTGACGTTGTGAACAACTCGCTGTTGTTTGATGCAACAACCGACCACGGCATCGCAGTTTGAATTTCCTTCACAATGTTACATACCGATCCTAAACCCGTGATCGAACCTCCACCTTGGTACTTAGCTCCTCCAACCGATGCTTGACAGCTCCATCCTTGATTTCAATTCTTGTACTTTGGCACGCGCAGAGCGTAACAATCATATTGTGTACGAGTAACAGGACCAACAAGCACGAACCCGTCCTCTACATTCCTTCCCAAAAGCTTTAGTCACTACATCTATGTCTCGGTATAGGAATACTGCAGACTTTTTTCCGGTTGATATCTTCTTGCACCTTCTTAAGCTCATCCCGCCATGTTGAGCATAACGAAGGCATGTGTCGATATAAAATATATAAATGACTAGTAGATAGTATACATATGAGTACTAAAGTTCGGATAAAACACAAGCCGACTCACAAAGTATTTTTGCGCACTAGGTAGAATTGCCCCTCCCTCTTGAGTATGAGCTTTAATCCACACATCAGAGGTGGTGATTTCCACATTAGGATTCTCGCGCTCCTACCAATATAATGAGTCGATTTGTATGAATCAATCTAAAAAAGGATAAGACTAATCATAATGGACATATTTTGAGATTCATAATACTGAAATCAATATACATACCGTTCGGCTTTGACCAAAGAATGAGGTTTACTGACCGGAGGTGTGAGAGTGGTCATACAGCTGTCGCTTCCTCTTGTGCTCAGCTCTACTTTCCTGTTGTTTAAGAGTGTTTTCATTCAAACAGAATTCTATCCACTCTTCTTCAGGTACACCAGGAGGAATATGTGCAATCCTTTCCTCATGAGTTGGATAGGGATCATAATAAGCATATCGTAACTCATGCTTGCGTCTCCTCCATATAGGAGCCATCGACTTAACCACATTAATCTTACAAGGCTCGGGTAAAGGATATACTTTCTGGAGAAAAAAAGTTATTTAGAATGTATGTAGAGCTAGTTAATACATAATACATTTATGTCATCATTTTAGTGATCAAACCAAAGTAAGGAAAGAATCAAATCATCACCAAAAACAAAATATCTTAATAAAAACTCAGAACAAAAATATGAACTCAGCTTCCTTCCAAATATCATCTTTGTAAGAATGGTGCACATGCTTCCATGTTTTGAATGAGATGGGGACATGAGTACGAGTCAAGGCGCCTTTCGGCTTCCGTATTGTGTTGCATTTGCGGAAATGGGAAGACCATTCTCATCTACTTCCACCGCCGCCATAAAAACCTACAAAATAACAACCAAGTTCTATGTGAGAAAGAAGTTAAACCTATAAGGGATAGCCTTTGTCACTATCCACATAAACATATCAAACAGAAGCTATAAAGAATGCACAAGTGATAACACAGAAATCAGGAGAAAAGAGAACAAATAGTAAAATATGTGAAATCAAGCTAATTAGTAAAATATGAATTGTAATTACATAGATTACAGAAAGAGAGTCAAGGTACATAATATAGGCTAATATGTTACCTCTTCACGTAACCACAAAAAGAAAACTCTTTGAGGGACCGTTTCTCGACCATTAACATAGGATTCATACTTCCTACAATTAAAAGATAATTCAAAACAATTATATCGATAGACATATAACAGCTCAAAGGTGTAAAATTAAAACTCATTGCAACCATCGTACTTAAAACACTTAAAGGTGTAAAATTAAAATTTTTTACCTTTGCCAATCATCTAATCCATCATACTTAGAGAGAAGCCATTTGCGAGCTTGTTCAAACCGCACTGAGTTAGAATAATATCCTTCGCTTTACTTAAAGGCATCTCATCAAAGAAACTCATCGTCATCATCAAAAAATGCCTGGCGAGTATGCTTATGAGTACCATCACCATCCCTTGACAGGACCCTCCATGCCATACAAGCTTGCTTCTCGCAACAGATACCCTCTTGCGATGCACCCATCAATATACCTTTTATTGCGCACCAACCCTTTGAAACCCTTCATTAACCTAAAAAGTAGCAATTAAACAACAAAGTCTGTTAGGACATGACACCACTCAAGCTATATACATTAAACAACATTATCAATTACTCAAGTTCTAGACATTACTCGGGTTATATACATTAATTAAACAACAAAGTCAGTTGTGAAATTTTACCTCTCAAAGGGATACATCCACCCGAATCTCACCTGGACCGGAGATTAAAGCTTCATCTCGCTAGATGAATCATCAAGTGAATACGATAACAAAGAACGACGGAGGAAAATGTTTCTCCATAACACATATTGCTTCTACAAGGCTGGCTTTTGCTTTTAGCGAGATGTTCTCGGTTTACAACCTTCGCGCACGAGAATATTGAAAAAGATGCTGATCCGGAGAAGAGAAACTCGGAGCTCTTTAGGTAGCGATGTTGCGGTATGAACCAAAGAAATGGAAGCAAATGCTGCATTACTACATGGTAATCATGAGATTTAAAATTCCTTAGCTCCGGAGGATTAACACCGACGCAGCTTGCGAAGATTTGAAGAGAAACCTAAGGTACCCTTAGATTCTTCAAAACTGTACAAAAGTCAATTTTCTCCTTCTTCGTCATCTCAAATGATCCTTTTTCCATTGTTGTTCTACCAGTCTCAAAGATCCTCTTTCAACCACAACTTCTTTCTTATCCCCATATCTTCCATATCTTGACGTGCAGCAGGACTATCTTTTGACTTGTTGTTTCCCATCATAGTATTCGAAGATGCTCCATTATATTCTTCTCTCAGTGCATGACATCTATAATATGGCGAATCGCATTTGAACCCCAATTGGGCAAATCAAAGAGAATAGATCTTCGGGTGAACAGAGAATGGTCATTAACCTCATCTTCAACATTGGTGTCATCTTCAAGTTCCCGAAAATAGATAACATAAGAACAAGGGTCAAGTTACTTGAATTTCAAACGATTCAATATTGCACAAAAAATTCACTATAGGTTCAAATATATTAACATGCTCATCACTGTAATAGAAAAACTCGGTACCTATATAGCATCCCTCTAGAATGAATCCATTTAAACAAAGTTTAAGGTAAGCAAACAACATAGCTCAATCTAATTAATCAAATGAAGACAAGACAGAGGACTAACCTTGATGGTATCGGCTTTCCTTTTACGTTTGAGACTTGCTTGTGATGGTTGTTTTCTCTTGCCCTTCTTCGAAATGATTTTACCTACAATCTCTTGTATTTGTAGCCCCTGTTAGTGGCCATGGAGCTATACCATGCTCCACACGTCCATCAAAATTTGTCCTATCATCGCGATACTTATGCTTCGATGGTAGCCATCTTCGATGTCCCCGTAGCAGATCTTCTTAGTAAATGGCAGATAATCCGTAACAGTGCCTTCTCCACAAGTAGGACAAGCACAATATCCATGAGTTACACATCCCGCTAAAGTCCCTAACGCTGGAAAATCGTGAATAGCCCACAACAACCGCGCTTTCAGCAAAAATTCAGTTTTTCTTTGAAAGCGTCAAATGCTAGTACACCATCCCATAACTTCTTCAACTCATCTACCAAGATTTCTAAATAAACATCAAAGTTTTTACCGGGTGCTTTTGGGCACGATATCGCAACGACAACAAAGTGAATTCCCGCTTCATACACAACGAAGGAGGCAAATTATAAATACAAATAATCACCGGCCAACAATCGTGTGCAAGACCGAAACACCCATTCGGATTGAAACCGTCGATTGATATCCCAAGTGTAACATTCCTTGGTTCCTTGGCAAACTCGGCGAAAAACTATCTCGCACATCGCCAAGTCAAGAATCGACGGGATGACGCATGACGTTTATATCCGATTTTGCTCTAGAATGCCAAGTCATTGCCTCCACGATCCATGGTTCGTTTGTAAAACCTTTTCACCTTGTAATCAACGAAAAATGTCTAACCGTCTTATGAGAAACAGTAGTAAGCTTCCTCTCATCATTAAAAACCTTCTTATACCTAGATTCTTGAAAAACATGACACTTCACCAGCGATGCATGATCCTTCCAATACAAAACACAATCATTTACACATGCATCATATGTTATATAATCCATTCCTAGATCTTGGATCATCTTTTTCACTTCTGGTACTTAGATGGCGAGTATTCTCTTTGGGAAGCAACTCCTTCATCAACTCTAAAATTGCAGTCATACCATTATCATAAAACCCATATTGTGTCTTTATGTGATTCAACTTGATAGAAGCATACAATGCTGTCACTCCTTTAGGACACGACGGATACAACGGTTCTTTTGCACGCTCATAGACAGATTCCTTTTTCTTTCTTTTCCTAGTTCCAGTATCATTATGAACCCCACTATCTATTCAAATATTGTCATCTACTACAGCAGCACCATCATCCTCAACAACATCTCCTAAATTTTCACCCCCACCTATAGCAGGATCAACATCTACATCTCCTACATTAACATTCTCAGCTACTTCTAACTTTTCCCCATGAAAACGCCATGTCGTGTATGTAGAAAGAATACCATACTTAAGCAAATGCAATGAAATTTCACTAAGGGGCCCCAATCCTTTACCATTCTTACATCTATTACATGGGCATGAGAATAAGGTATTTCTGCCACCATTTCTATTAGCAAACTCTATAAATGACCTAACACCTTCTATGTACTGAGCAGACTTACAAGGACATTTCATCCATCCCTTATCAACCGTAGATGACATACCCTAAAGACAGATCTATGTTAAAATTCAGAGAGTATATACATTACATCAATACAAAATCAGCAACATATTTTGATATGATATCTACTACAACTCTAACATGAACCTATGAGAATTTGATATGTACACAACATAAGATTAATCAAAAGAATACTATCATTTAAAACTACACTAAATCCATTCCATGAAATTGAGTCCCAGCGGTAGGGTTGCCGAATCCCTTAGGTTAACGACAGAAACATCCCCTCAACAAAGAGAGAATGAGCTACAATGAGCTTTTGCGATTCACCACTAGGACCATTTTTATCATGCTCAATGAGATTCTATCAAAATCGAAATCGGACTTACAAAAATAATTAAGTTCGACCATACAAACTTATAAAAATCTTTAAGTTCGAAATTATACAAAATTTCTAAGTTCGGACCATACAACTTATAAAAACTTCTAAGTTAAGAGATTATACAAATTTTCTGTAAGTACACCAATTCAATTCTAACATGTAGCTTCAACTAAATCCTAGTGGTAGGGTTGCCGAATCCCTTAGGTTAACGACAGAAACATCCCCTCAACAAAGAGAGAATGAGCTACAATGAGCTTTTGCGATTCACCACTAGGACCATTTTTATCATGCTCAATGAGATTCTATCAAAATCGAAATCGGACTTACAAAAATAATTAAGTTCAGACCATACAAACTTATAAAAATCTTTAAGTTCAGAAATTATACAAAATTTCTAAGTTCAGACCATACAACTTATAAAAACTTCTAAGTTAAGAGATTATACAAATTTTCTGTAAGTACACCAATTCAATTCTAACATGTAGCTTCAACTGAATCCTAGTGGTAGGGTTGCCGAAGCCCTTAGGTTAACGACAGAAACATCCTCTCAACAAAGAGAGAATGAGCTACAAGTAGCTTTTGCGATTCACCACTAGGACCATTTTTATCATGCTCAATGAGATTCTATCATAATCAAAATCTTACAAAAATTCTTAAGTTCAGACCATACAACTTATAAAAACTTCTTAGTTAAGAGATTGCACAAAAATTCTGTAAGTACACCAATTCAATTCCAACATGTAGCTTCAACTGAATCCTAGTGGTAGGGTTGCCGAAGCCCTTAGGTTAACGACAAAAACATTCTCTCAACAAAGAGAGAATGAGCTACAAGTAGCTTTTGCGATTCACCACTAGGACCATTTTTATCATGCTCAATGAGATTCTATCATAATCAAAATCAAAACAGATTGGATATACCTTCTTAGTTTTCCTAAACCAATTCTCACCAGCTTCTTCTTCAAACTCTAATGAACTGAACTTCGCTTCTTCAATCCCGACAAACCTAGACATGGAAAAAAAACATTAGATTCGAGATAAACAACAAACCATAAAATGGAAATTATCTCTTTGAAAATAACCACAACAATTTCATAGTTGATATACCTTTTTAGTTCTTCCCAACCAACTCGACCAGCTTCTTGAATCTTGACAAACCCTAACATGGAAAAAACAAAGAGGGTATTAGATTCAGATACTATGAAAAAAAAAATCAAGCATTAAACTGAAATAAACTGAATCGATTCCCAAACCCTAACATGGAAAGAAAAAAAAAAGCAATCGATTCACAAAAGCTTTTGGGAAATCGAAAAACCGAAATCAAGCATTAAACCCTAAAAACGAAAAACTTAAATGGAACCCTAGGATTCGATAAACTTAAATCAAAATATCTAAATCCTAGAAATGAAATCTAAAACCCTAGAAATCATTGAAACCCTAGAAATCGAAATCTAAAAACATCCTCAAAAATTGTACCTGTATACAGATCTACACGATGATGGAGATGGAGAGGGAGATGAGAGCCGAATCTCTCTGTAGTCTGGTTTATCGAGATGGAGATGGAGGAGAGGGGGGAAGGACGGGGGAAGGAGAGCTGAGTCTCTGTTGTGGCGGAAGAAAAATGAGGATAGAATTCAGCCGAGGGTGGGATATACCCTAGACTTGGATTAAGGGTGGAAATAAAAACCGTAGTCTTGACCGAAATTTGATCAGGGCGTGTTTATCGGCTCTAGTGTCACGACCAAGCAAGCGGTTCACACGCTTGAACCGAGCGCGGTTGCAATCGCAACCACCCCTGTGAGGTTACAAATTTCGAAACGGCATAAACCCGTTGCGAAATATTTGGGGTTGCAATTCGCAACGGAAAATTCGCAACCGACATTAAGCCGTTGCGAAACTTTGTTGCGAAATCCTAAAAATGGTGTAGTGGACGTCGGAGTCAAGAATTATCACGCCGTCCTGGACCGGGTAATTACACTTGCCTTCATTCGGAGGTCGTTCATGCTCAACTCTCCGCCTCTTCAACCTCACTGCAAATCTCTCTGCCCTTGCGCTTACTAGTGTCTGCAGCGTTTCCTCGCGCCTCCACCGCTCCTCCATGTCAATCGCAGCTGAAAGTGCACAGATACGTCCTCTTGCAATACGAAGGTGTGAAATAGACATCCCCTGTATCGCACGGCCGACTTCGCGAAGCGGAAGATCGATCTTAGCCATTACATCTTCGTGTGCACGGTTTTCGGGCTTGTCAACTTCGAAACTTCTTTCTGGGGAAGCAACAGAATGATCGTCAGCCGCTTCCATGATAAACTGCAAAGGAGAGGAGGTTATGAGCGCACAAAAAAAAAATCAAAAAACCAAATCAATCGATCAGTCAATCAGAAGATCAGAGCAATACCTGAGATATAAAATAACTACCACGTGAGACGATTCTTTATAATCTCACAAGTCGACAGAATCCCAGAAGAAAAAAGAAGTCTTTACTTGCCACCTATGAAGGCTGCTAATTCGGGATAACAATCGACGAGGCTTATTAGATATACCTGAGAAAAGCCGTGTATGATGAAGGAAGTACACCTGAAGAAGCGGCCGAGCTCAAATATGTACAAGAGGAACCAAAGCGACTCACCAGATCAAGTCCTGTCTCCTTCGCATCCTTAATCGTAACCAACCGGTTTCGTGGCAACGCCCGACTATCCTAAAATATGTATCTACTTTAGCCTGGTCATTTCAAAGTATATATGTATGTCACCATCTCATGCCTACCACACAATAGTGTAACCATTATGTGCTAGGCAGGGGACTTAATGCTGATGGTGGATTTTCGTTTAAGGTTAAATTTGTAAAAACCGAAAAAATCATGTGCTGACATCTTGTAAAAGATAAAGCCATTTATAAGTGTTGGATACTCCCTCACTTAATTCACCAAGAATGGAGCATGTAGCAACAATCCCATTCTCGTGAATACATGAAATTCCTCCAAGTTGGAGCATGTAGCAACAATCCCATCCTCGTGAATTTCATATCGGCCTTGTATTTCCAAGTACTCATTATCGGTGTGGCATGACGACTAAGTGCTACTCTTACGAGTAACACGAACCTCCAAGCACTATAATGAAACCATGTACGAAATACCCGTACAGGCTGACTCTCGGTGTGTTATACTAGCCCGATTGAGCCCCTCTCGGTGTGTTATACTAGCCCGATTGAGCATCCGGACTTATCATTCCGGATATGATCTGATCGCAGTCATCCAACTCCATAAGCATGATTGGATGACCCCGGATCAATTCCATCACCCCCAAGCAGGTATGGAATACCCACGGCCGACCCCGCATGGTCGGTCATTGGCCTAGCTTGCCAAGAAACTGTTCATACCAAGCATTATGGACGGAAAACCCTAAATTAGGGTTTGCGGCATATTACATGAACAGTCTCAACCATCCATCTTCGCAGGTATAGATGGAGGGTGTAGATGTAGACTCAAAGGGCCCAGAGCATGTCAACACAATTACCGTGGGCCCACCTACACACTTGACCAATCGGTCAAGACCAACCACGCATGGTTGTAACAAATTCGTACGCCCAAACAAGGAGTGACGCACGGCTTTGAAAAGCCAAAATTAGGGTTTCAAGCCATCACGCGCGTCCATCTTCTCCGGCACGAATGGAGGGTCACAGATTAGATTAAGCAGTCCTGGTCATACCAAAGATGGCCACCGTGGGCCCATCTACCTCCTCATGTGTTCGGCCAAGGCATAGCATGCCTGGCTATCCCAAACCGTCCACCCAAACTTGCGTGGTTACACTTCCCAAATTGCAAACTGATCTCGACCACTCAACTTCACCGGACGATTTGAGTGGCTTAGATCACGTTTTCATGGGATAGTTAGGTATAGGTGTGAACACCAGCCTACCACCTACACGCTGGTATGATCGACCAAGACCGACCAAGATGGGTCGTCTGGAAACGCGTGCCCAAACTAGGGATGTCACGCGGTTTCCAACTCCTTTGCGGCAATGGATTTCTGCCGCAAACCGATCTCAACCACTCAACTTTACCGGTCATATTGAGTGGCCTAGATCGCGCCTTCATGGGACAGTGAGGTATGGACGTGCACACCGCATGCTTGTCTACACACATGCCCTACGGTCCTCTCCAAATCCCTTTCCATGCTCGGTTTCGACCAAGTCAAGAGTAATGCTTGCGCACCTCTTCAAAAAACCCTAATATTCATTAACGGTCGCATATGAGTGTCTCAAAGATCATCTCATCCGTCCAACTTCACCAGCTTGGTTATACAACCCTGGTCAGGAGTTATTTGGTTAGTGAGGCGTCATTACCCATCACTTTACCACACCATGATGCAGTACCTGCATAAAATACACACGGTACTTCACAAGTATCGACTTCACTGAATAACGCAGTTATTCAATTCAGCATTACATGCTATCTTTCGTGGATCCACGATCCACACATTCTAGACATCAATCATGTCACAAACTGGGGGATACATACGGGGGTATTGGTCTGGCGGTTTACAGCGTGCAGCGTGCAACGCGCCATCACAAGAACGTGTTAGGAAGTCATGGACGGTTAGAGATGAACAGGAGAAGTGGGAAAGACTGGTCGTGTGGCACCGACGCACAACTCCACTACTCCATCACTCCACTTCCCACGAGAGACGTGAATAAGGCTCAATGACTTGTATAAATAGGTTCTCCGCCCTATTTCAAACAACAACACAAGTCCAGACGAGACAGAAAACCAAGTGTTAATACAAAAACGTATTCCAACACCCAGAGCTTGCTTGCATCAATCACAAGCCTACTCACCTTTCTGTTACAAGTCATAAGCAAGCCAACACCTTCACAATCTCAACACCTTCTTCGCTTCCCTCCCTAAGATCAACCCCATCTCCTTCACTTTGTGACCGAAACAAGTCTGGAACGGCCATTTCTTGGTTTAGGCCGGACTTGCACAGATTGATCTCTCGAATCTACAAGCACTCACCGCGCAGTGCATTTGTTTAAGGTTTAAATTCATTCCTCATCCACACCCCAAATTACCAAATTCTGCAGGAGTAGTTTTCACCCATAAATAGCAATATACAAATGTCGCAAATCATCTCGTTCATCCAAATCGCCAGCCTAGTTGGATAGTGTAGATTTGTTTTCAGAAATCTAACAAAGTAGCATTGTGATCACCGGCCATCTCTTCCCCACAGGGAGCGATCGACCAAGTGATAGCTCGCCCATAGGGTCCTCAAACGAACACCCAAAGAAGGCCGGTTTTGCTGCTTTTAAGACGCTTGATTCGTGACTGATTCGATCGAGCTCAAAAACACCGATGCTTCTAGCACATCGATTATTTTCAGCTGCTTATTCGAAAGCAATGCTTCACATACATCGATTATAAGCAATGCTTTATAAATATCGGTTTTACAAATAAATTATTATTTGACCTCAACGCACTACGTGCTGCTTTCAGCAATGAGTCCCATGACTCGACCCACTTACTCGAGACATCAAACGTCTCACAAACTGGGGGATTCTCACTGGGGTATTGGTCTGGCGTTTTACAGCGTGCGGCGTGCAACGCGCCCATTACGAGATAGTGTTAGGAAAGACGGACGGTTAACAGTAATGAGAGTAGTGGGAGAACGTGTGATCAGTCTTCCCTCATAACGGAAACACGATTATCACCATCTTCCGCACAAACCCACTTATCCACTACTTAACTTCCTCCACTTCTTATGAGATCAGGGTGCGCTCAATGATTTGTATGAATAGGTTTTCAATCTATTTCGAAAAAAAAGACACAAGTATTATCAACACAAGTAGCCAGAAACCATTTTTCAGATACAAGTCATAAAACAGCCACACCTTCATAATTTCAACATCCTGATCTCAAACACCTTCTTCGCTTCCCTCCCTAAGATCAACCCTTATCCTTCACCTTGTTCCCTAATTGAATCTGGAACAACCATTTCTTGGTTTAGGCCAGAGTCTTACAGATTGATCTCTCGAATCTAAAAGTACTCCCGTGCAGTGCAGTTGTTTAGGGTTTGAATTCGTTTCTCATCAACACACCCAAATTTACCAAAAACAGCAGAATCAATTTTTACCCTCAAACAAACACTAAAAAAATAAGAGGGTGATTGGTGATGGATACAATCTCAGTCTTTTCACTTATTAACTAGGTTGTAAATCAAAATAAAAAAATTAAATCATAATGAAGAGCAAGACTTCTTAGGCTGCAGTGAAGAAGATTTCAACATTATGCCTCTTGGAACGGATATGCTTCTCGGTTTCAGGTGAAACATTGAAATTGCCTTCCAGATTGATGTCCTTCTTGCTGAGTGGCAGAAGATTGGGCTGTAAAAAAAAAAAACCACCAACAACGTAAACATATGTAGAGAATGAACATAAGAATTTGAACCAAAAACATCATTTGTTTCTAGGTGAGATATTTTAGGCTAGAATGATACTTATACCATGCCAATCCTAAACAATTATATTGGCAGTCTAATGATCTTGATATGAAAGTGTGCAGTACTAAAATAATGTGAACAAAATCATAATAGTATAAAATGCTCTAACACCAAGTTCATTAGGGTGCCCGTCAAGTTTCAGTACCCATAACCTGCAACTTAATGTCATATGAATGGAAGCTTGTCCTCGCTACCTTATGGATGAATTAGGATGAAACCACAAAGTACTTTCTCATTAACCAACAAAGAAGAGAAGAAACTCTTCTCATACAGATATAGAACCGAGTACATGTTGTCATAACAACAGTCAACCTGTACGGACACAATAAACTAAAGGCACATAGTTTACAGACTTAGGTAAGACCCTATTACAGATAATGTTATTACAGAGAAGAAACACTAAGCTAAAATAGAAAGTCATACATACTGTCACTAGCCCCCCCTCAAGCTGAAGTGGTTGCAGCACCTTCAACTTGTGTTTTAAGAACTCAAATCTTGGAGTACTGAGACCTTTAGTGAAGATATATGTTGCCTGGTGTAATGTAAAAATATAAACAACCTATAAATTCTTGGACTGAACCAATTCTCTCACAAAATGAAAGTCCAGAGCTAGGTGTTTGATTCTGCTGTGGAAAGCTAGATTTAAAGCCAATGCAATGGAGATTTTGTTATCACAGGCAATAGATGGAGGAGCAGGAATAAATATGTAAAGATCTTTGAGAATGTAACAGATCCAAAGAACCTCTGCAGCAGTAGAGGCAAGAGACCTATACTCTGCCTTTGTAATACTTTTGTACACAATAGGTTGTTTCTTGGATTAGGGGTTTAACCCGCGGGTTTACAAGCCGGGCCGGGATAACCCGTTTCTCAACAAGCCAACATTTCTTCAACCCTAACACAACTTGTTTAAAAACCAGCCAAGCCGGACGCGGGTTTTTACGGGCCGGGCAGGTCCAACCCGCGGGTTATAGGCTTGTTTGCCAGCTCTAGTCTCTTCCCTTCCAAGTCTGAATCCTAGTCTTAATTCTGTCAATTAAGGGTATGCAATCTTGATGGGAAAATCTAGTGGAAATAAGGGGGAGGCTCAGATACCTCATTGGCAGAGTGCCCACTTCAAAACCAAGGACAGTTTTAATCCCATGAGAAGTTACATCATCCACTAACGAGGTGAAAATATTACTCTTCATGTTGTTTACCACAAGGCTCGTCCTTTTTGAGAAGATAGTGAGCGCAGAAGATAAAGCCCTTGCGGATCGGATATCTCCATTCATAAAGACGAGAAGGTCGTCTCCGAAGCAAATGTGAGTGATAACCGAGTTCTTGCATTTATGACACAAGGAGCACTGTCCAGTATTAGCTTGTTGAAGCATTGTCGAATTAAAGACCTACATAATAAGGACAATAAGGTAGATAGGAGACATCCTTGCCTGATGCCTCTCTTACCTTGGATATATCCATAAGCGCTGCCATTGACCATGATAGAAAATTTAGGAGTCTTTATGCACATAATTACCCATTGTATGAACTTGTCAGGGATGTGAAACTTTTTAACAGTTGTGATAATAGCATCCCATCTAATGCAGTCATATGGCTTTAAAGATCGATCTTGAGGGCACATCTAGCTGCACCATTGTCTATATGATAGTTCCTTAGGAGTTCATGAGCGAGTATTATGTTATCCTGAATGGAACGACCAGAGATGAATACAGATTGGCATGGGATAACCAATTTTTTAACCACATTCTTGAGCCTTACTGTAAGGATCTTAGTAATGCATTTATACATTGCATTACAACAAGCTATGGGGCCTTAACTCATTGAGATAGGAAGCATTAGAAGATTTGGAACGAGGGAAATAAGAGTAGCATTTACCTCTCCCAAAAGCTTGGCGCTCGAAAACAACTCTTGACAACCTTCACAAAATCCCGCACAATGATCCTCCAACAGGGCTTGAAGAAATGAGAAGAAAACCCGTCAGGGCCTGGGGCTTTGTTTGATTCGATGGAGGAAAGGGCATTAATAATCTCATTGTCAGTGACAGGTTCCACCAGCTCTCGGCCTTCCTCATATGTTACTATATTAGCTAGCTCAACTTGCTCCCAAGCATTGGTATCAAAAGGAGTATCATTAGTGTAACCAAATATATTATTGTAGATAAACAAATACTCACATGCTATCTCTTCATCCGTAGTCAGTCTAATTCCAGCAGCATCGTACAACACCAGCATTTTATTTCTCGCTCATCTTTTTAAGTTGGACTTGTAAAAGAAAGGACAATTGGTATCCCCTAGTTCCAGCCATTGAACCCTTGAGTGTTGTGAAAACAAGAGGGTACCCAAATACACCACAATCTTTTATTTATCAACCTATAAATCCTCTATCGAATGTGATCGTCTATGGACAAAGTTGAGACAATATGACAATTCGGTTCACACTTTGTGTGATCGTCTATGGATACGAGATCGAGACAATACGACAACAACTTGTGTGATTGAAAATAAATACAAGATCGAGGCAATACAACAACAAAGTGTGTTACTTAATAATAGGTTCGGTAATAACCAAACTCTATAGGATCACTATCAAGTATTACAGAGGTAACATACAAGTGTAATTTGCTTTTAATTATAATAAAACAATTATAATTGCGGAATAAAAAAGTAAATGACACAGCAAGATTTTGTTAACGAGGAAACCGAAAATGCAGAAAAACCCCGGGACATAGTCCAGTTTTGAATACTCTCAGAATTAATCCGCGTTATGCAAAATCTAATACCAACTTCATATAGTTGAGACCAAGCAGACTAGCCCCAACTACTTAGTTCCCTCAGTATCCTTGCGCCTTCGAATTCTAGAGTTACGCACGTGAATAGCTGGTCCATTAGATCATATTGCAAACAAAAAATGAAGGATCTGTTTGGTAACCACTCTAATCAATCTTGCTAAAAGATATAGATGAATCGTTGACAAAGGATCTTCCGTTTAATCTAATAAAATCCTTTGTCTGGTTAGATCAATCTAACTATAACTACCAAAATAGTTAAATATAGATTCACACTCAATTAATGTAGATCTCGAAGAGAAATATAAAGAATGTCGATCTCACGCAACTAATCAATCAGATCTATCAAAGATAAAACGATTCTAGTTGGATCCCAGCCGATCAAGGTTTGTGCACTAAATCCACAAGATACGAAAACTAATAAGAAATCTTCAGCGTCTTCAAATCTTCTTTTATCTTCAAAACCTGCACAACACCACTTGAATCTCTTGTGATCAATCACACACAGAACGGAGTCTGTTAACAATAGATTATCACAATATGTCTTTAGATCTAACAACAATTCTAAAGATCCGTCGATACTTTGATCTAGTCTGAGTGAATTTTATATCAGGAGAGAAGATTCTCAAGCATAAACAAACTAGGTGCAATCAAAGTTTCAACAACCGTTAGTTAATCAAATCAAATGGAAAACTAATAACAATGCAATTATCTAGTTTCCCACCAACGGTACTCGCAGAGCTTCTTGATCCCACAAAAGTCTTTAAACGAGCAGTCGTAAGAAATTTCACCTAATTAGGAAACTTTCCTCTCCGAATAGACGGCTCCACCAAAAACAACAAGAAATGAAGTTTGCCTGACTCTTAGGATAGTTTGCTAGAAATGCAAACTTAGGTATTTATAGACCAAGGATGTACGGACACCAAGGAATTTCCAAAACCGAATATATTCTCAAGATATGCAATGAATGCCAATAAATGATAAGAGTTAATGCTCGTGTTCAAAGTATGTTGACATCTTTGTAGGATCAGAATATCGCGACATCAATACTTCGCGAGATTAATAAATACAATATCACGAAGGAGTCGCGGGGAAGTAAAATAAATGACGCCATGGATGACGACAGCCAGAACACGAGGAAGATGTGAAAATCTGGCGAAGGTTAAGGGTGTCGCGAGGACGAACACTTATACACTTGCGACAGTTCGCAAGTTACTCCCGAAAATAAAGGACAGCTTAGCTGTCATCCACTGTATACTACCCTATATAAAGGGTTGAGTCAGTCTGTTGTGGGAGAGGCCTTTTTGAATTGTTAAGCAAGTCATTAGGAGAGAGAAAATCTAGAGTGATTATAATTTCCTTAATTCTGTTCTATCTTTCTTTGTAAACATTTCAAGAAAATAATCAATCAAATTCATAGTTATTCATCTTCAAATGAATTAATTGTGTTGAATCTAATGAGGGGTGTAGTGTAGGAAATCCTGCAACTACATATGCGCTAGAAACAGGGACTGAGTAGAAGATCAACCTTGTGAATTGAAAGAATCAGGAGTAACAAGAAAGAAATTTCGAATAACTTTTAACAATTTACTAAAATTGAGAAATGGCTAGAAGAAGGAATGCATCAGAACAACCAACAATTGTAAGGAGAAGTGGGAGATTAGCTGGAGAAAGGAGAAATGAAGTAGGAGAACCATCAAGGATAAACGCAAGAGATAGAGAAGAAGGTCAAATTCAACCACCAATTCAACCACCGATTCAACCAGCACCGAATAGAGTAATGGATTATGATAGGGTGAGCGTGCATACATGGAGATCAGATTCTATGGAAAAAAGAGAAGAAGTGCAACAATTGATAAATAATTGACAAGAGGAGAGAAATCGAGAAGAAATGGGAGAAACAACTCATAGAAATGAAGAAATCGCAGCATTAGAAACGTTGAGACAAACAATACATGAAGAAAGGTGATTAGAAGCGGAAGAACGCGCAAACTTAACAAGGCAAAACCATGAGTTAAGAATGGAAAATATGAGGTTTCAGAATAGGAGCTCGAGAAGTAATACAAGATTAAGATCAGGATCGGTTAGAGATGATACGAGGAGAATATTACCTGTAGAAAATGTTAATGAAGAAAATTTAGAAAGAGAGCTAAATCTCGGTGAAGGATACTGCGAAAGAAGGGAAGTGGTGTGTATTCCACGTCCAGAGATTTTACAGAATGACCAAAATAATGGAAATCAAGGAAATAGGCAGCAGAATAATCCAATTGATGAAGAAAATCAGGAAGAATGAAGAAGAACACTGCATGGAAGAGAAACACAGAGGAAACAAAAGGAGATTGAAGATGACATCGAAAAGCATTATATTGAACAAACGCGTCTAGCTCGCGAAAGGGAAAGATTAAGAGTAGAAATGGAAGAACGAGAATTGGAGGAAGCAATCCGGCAGAATAATCATGACAATCGAGAAAGAAGGCGCGAGCAAAATCACAACAATGGAAATATCAATGAAGAGTATGAAAGAATACAAAGGAGAGCTGATAGACAACCAAGAAGAGAAAATGATGGATACAATGGTGTGCGAATCCGAGAACGAGATGGAGGAGAAAGTCGCAGAGAAAGAAGAGAAGAAAATGCTGAACAAGAAAATCAAGATAGACATGAACGCAGAAGGAGAGAAACGGAACTAAAAAGACCAATAAATTCGAACCCTGATGTAAATGAACAAATCTTAAGAGAGTTGGCAGAGATGAGAGGAATGTTGAATAATAGAAGAGGAGGAGGAAGAAGACAATTGGATGAGGCCATCGAAGAAGCTGCGAAAACTCCCTTTACACTAGAGGTGCAGTTAGGTGGAATTCCCCCAAAATGCAATTTACCCGCATTAACCAAAGATTTTTGATGGAACAACTTGCGCAATACAACACATCAAGGTGTATGTGAGATGTATGTTACAATGGGAAAATCATGATGCAATATTGTGCAAATATTTCGCATCAAGTTTAATAGGAGAAGCACTAAAATGGTTTGAGGGTTTACCAAGAAACACCATCACGTCATTCAACCATTTACAAGCTATATTCTTAGGGGCATACATAAGTAACAACTCCTCGTGACCAGGAATTGAAGATGTATTTGGGCTGAAAAAAAGAGTTGGCGAAAGTTTAAGACACCTAACTGTGAGATGGAAGACGATGTGTAGCGAGATGGCTGGAAGAGTGGATGAAAGATATCCCATTTTATCATTTATAAACGCTATGTTCGCAACCAATGTGCTATATATTAAAATTTTTAGAGTCAAGAATACAATCACGATGACGGGCTCAGAACTTCAAGAGGAGTATATTTCTTTAGAGGAAAGGCAAAATGAGATGGAATCATATCCAATTGCGAATACAAGTTCAAATGCTGCGAATGCAAGTTTATTACCAAAACTGATAAACACGGTGGCGAGTACTTCGCAAGGTCAACAAGAAAGGGTAACAGATGATGGACAGCCGAAGATAGTAGCCATGGGAAGCCGTGATCAAGAAGAATTTGAGAGAGAAAGGAACTACTACAACCGTGGTGGCAATAACAAAATTCAAAGACTTGATCATCCGCAGGAGACTTATGGAAGTCAAAGCGCGAATTATCATGGAGGACAACGACGTCACGAGTAGTATGGGAAGAAATCAAGATACCACCACTAAATACTAGTGTGGAAAAAATATGGGAAGCTATACTCTTGATGGAAAACATACCTGCACCATGGAACATGGGAAATGAACCGCCACCAGGTGATAGAAGTCACGAATTCTGCTCTTACCACCGTTTTCATGGACATCTGACAAATGACTGCAGAAACATAAAAAGAATCATCCTTAGAATGATTGATCAAGGAAAGTCAATCACTTTCTAAAAAGTGAAGAGAAAGTTCAACCATTGCCGCCACCACCATCGAAGGGGAAAGAAACGTTCGTAATAGAAGTTGGAGCGAAAGCTAAAAATTTATTTTGTAACTCCATTGTTCACTCATATCGTACAATTGAAGATTTTCATGATAACATACTCAGTAGAGTTTTTGCGAGGGATGTTGATGATAAAGAAGTGTTGAACATTGCGAGGACATCGCAATTAAAAGAGTGGCAACTGCAAATTATTTCTTTCTCTGTAAGAAATACCCAAAGGTAGAGAAATACATGATAGCCCATTGGTTGTAAAACGGAAATTAATCCAAAACCTGTTGATGGCGAAGATGATGAAGCGAGAAAATTGCTTGGGCAATCAATAGAATATTAATTGATACTTTGGAAGCTCGGTAAACATCCTCTTTTACCATACTTACAAGACTATGGGGGAAAGGATGAAGAATTGATACCTTCAACATACAAAATATATGGTTTCAATGGCACAGCAAACAAGCCTAAAGGAGAAGTTCATATGAGAATACCTTTGCAAGGATTATCTACTGATATTTTGTTCTGTGTGGTCGATGTGGAATCCCCTTATAATGCATTGATCGGAAGGCCGTGGTTGCATGAAATTCTGGGTGTAGCGTCAACATATCATCAGTGTATAAAGTTTCCTCATCCTAGTGGTGTTGGAATTATAAAGGGAGATTGGATGGAAGGGCAAAAATGCTATGAGATCGACGTGGAGAGTTGCGAAGAGAGAGCTGCGAAAAGAAAGGGTTGGAAGCAACATGCAAAAGATGAACAAAGAAGAGAAAGATTGATGGTGGATGCCATTGATATAAGAGGAGAAGATACATTGCGAAACAGGTGCATGAAAACAGTTGAAAATTATGATGGAAAGGAATCATTAAGAGATTTGAATGGTGAAGCAAACGAGAGAGCAAACAGAGCAAAAAGTGTAAGAAGTGAGTAATCATTAAAAGGCAGTAACAAAAGCTTGTTAAGGGTAAGAGGAAGAAAAAATAATTGAAGAAGAAATATGCGAGGATCTCGCCATTAAGAATGTATGACAATTTGATTGAAGAATTGAAAAACAAAAATGATTAAACAATGTAAGATTGCGCGATAGCTTCGCGAACAAAATGAATGATTGAATGAATTAACAAAAATGAAAGAGTGAGTGAATGGGACGAACCTTTATGGCGTACACCCTAGTTCGCGAATGATATTTCGTAAGAGGCAAATGTAAGACCTAAAGTGCGTCATATAAGGGGTATCTCTTGACATGGCTCGGTGAAAAGGTTACACCGCTCCCGGAACTCCGAGTCATGGAAATTTGGGGCCCATGAAATCCTATCCGGGGAGATACCTTGGATTTCCAACTATATATATATGGTTATACCCTGGTTGGACGCCCGAGGGTCTCTTCCAAGGAGTCAGTGTATGCTCAAGGCGCCGGGGTACACGGTTGAGCCAAGAGTGCCTGGGGCATTTGAAGTGTCTCGGCCATTCTTGGCAAGTCTTGGTATATGCTGCACTCGTCCCGAAGAAAACTCCACTTAGGGTGCAGTCTCGTAACCATAAACCATATAGGTATAAGGGATAAGAGGCTGCGAAAACAACTGGTTGTTGTTAAGACCGGATGGGAGGAGCTAGTCTTGTATGGCCGATGTACGCCTCCTTGAAGGGGCAACCAGGGAGAAGATAAGGGCGGCACCCTCCATTAGAGAGCTGATAAGTGTCAAAAGACGCAAATGTCATGAGACTTTACTTTCGCAAGGAAATTTAGGCTTGTCATATTTGTGCAATGATCCTGAAGAGGCAAAAATACAAACATGAAAGTAAGGCGAGGTCAATGGGTTTTTACATGAAAATGTAAAAACGTCCTGCGACTTCGTCGCAAAGACGACAATGTCATGGGGTTTTATATTCGCAAGAGTATTTAAGCTGTCATATTGTCGCAAGAAAATATCCCGAGAGGCAAAATACTTGCGAAATGATAAGACAAGGTCAATGGGTCATTGCATGAAAATGTAAAGACGTCCTGCGACTTTGTCGCAATGAGGGGTGGCGAAGTAAGACCTTTAATTAGGAAGGAAAAATAAGACCACACAAGAAATGTTAAGGCAAGATCAGTAGATTTCTTCATTTATGAAGATATCCTGCGATCTTGTCGCGATGATGAACTTCAAAATAAATCTCTCATTTGCAAATAAATAACAGAGGCAAGTATGGGAATGCATGTGATGAAATTTTGTTATTCATTTTCATATGATAGATTTATGCATAAAGGAAACAAGAAAAAAAATGATAATGTACTACAAAGAAGAATTGCTTGATTAGTATGCGCAAGTAAAGAAAACAAAGGTTGAATTCATATTTAGTAATCCAAGAAATTTACAATGAAAGTTTATAGAAATAGAAGATTACAAGGATATATATACAGATATTACAAGAAATGAAAGTAGAAAAAGAAGTTATTTCTTGGAAGATTCTTCTTCTTTATCAGATTCTTCGATTTCATCCTTCTTCTCGCCAGACTCTTCTTCTTCACTAGCTTCGCTATCAGAAACGTCAGAGAAAGGCATATCTTCAGGAATATTATCAAGAAGACAAGGGTATGAACTAAGAGGAATCTTGTGGTCATTGCAAACCTGTCTCAATAGTTTGATTGCGAAAGCGAACAAAGATAGTTGTTGAAGTTCGCTATTGTAGCTTGCGCTTGTTTCTTCAACTTAGAATACTTGTTGTTGCGAAGAGAAAAGTCTTGTGCGAGTTGTTCTTTTTCGGACTCAAGTTCTTCAATACTTGTTTGAAATCTCTTCTCGGATTCTCGCAAAACATATGACAATGAATTAAGAATTCAATAACAATACTACGTAAGTAAGGAGCAAAAACTATAATAAACAACCTTCTCTGTCGGATATCATATCTTTAACCAAGGCGGTATGCTCGGCATGAAGACTAACATCAACACCTAAGTTATTCCCTGGCATTATCTAGAACCTTCGCAGCCCAAGCAAATTCATCATTGTTATTTATAACAAGAAGCGAACGAATTTGATCTTCTCGCTCATTAAGTATGGCATTCTGACGAAGAGATTCATCTCGTTCAATTTGTACTTCGAGAAGAGATTTTTGAAATTTTGCTAACGCATGAGCACCTTTATTAGCAATGCGGTCTTTGTCATCTATGAGACCACTAATTTTCTTCCTTAAGGTTTTGTTTTTCTTATGGGAATCAATATACATTTGTTTAAATCGATTGGCTAAACCTAAACTAGATCTATGCTCAATCTCTAAAAGACGGTATTTGGTTTGTAGTTCATTTAATGGAAGGGAATCAATTTTGTTTGACGAACTACTTAAAGATTCGTTGAGGTGAGTGAGAAGAGCATCATTGTCCATAGGCTCGGGAAATGAATGGAGAAGAATGGCTTCTTCAGAGAGGTTATATATGTCTGCGAAAATAATAAATCGTGGCAAAGAAAAGTAGATGACAAAATAAAGACGATTTGAAGAGTAAAAATTTTGTACCATAAAGTTGTTGATTCGCACTTTGAAGAGTAGATATTTTATTCTTCCGAGAAGTGGACTCGATTTCCAACTGTTGAATTCTTTCATCCTTCCCCGCGAGATGACGCAACTTCGTTTCTAGTTCTTGGATCTTCTCTTTAAGTTGCAGATTCTTCTTTTCAAGATTGTTGCGTCTTTTTTCGAGGTCTGAGGAAACAACAAAAGAAGCTCTCCCAGACTATAAAAGAAAATAAATAAATAGTTAAGATAAAGCTTATAATCGAAGTCACAAAGAAACAAAGGGATATGAACATACCAAAGCATTGAGAGCATTTAAAAAGCTAGGAGTCACTGTTCGGAAACTCCGCGAAAAGATTCATTATCCTCTAACAAATGGGCATCGCAAATTTTAGCGAGAGCTTTGCAAGTAGCAATTAGATGATCATCTCCTAATCCTTGCATAGAATCGGAGAAGACACTGCACAATTGCGCCATAGCGAAATAGTCGAGTGATTCTCCCTCGCAGAGGAAGTACCGATCTCATTTTCATCCTCGTCAGAGCTTTTGCTGGTTTGAGAACTAGAACGAGAAGAGGGATGGGTTTTCCGTTTTTTAGAAAATGGAACAGCAGACTTGTCCTTGCGAAGAGTGATTTTATCCTTGCCCTTAACCTTCGCAGCTTCGGGGATGCTTGTTTCTTCAATAACCTTCGCACACGAATGAAGATAAGAAATAGAGGCAACAATATTGTTAAAGATAACAAAAGAAAATATTTCTTACTTCATCCGTGATCGATCGGAGTATCGCCAGAGTACTTGCCTTTGGGTTTCTTTCATAACTCTTCCTCAGTTTGTCAACCTGTAAACTTTCCAAATTCAATAAATGCTTGTCATCGGGAATATTGCAAAAGCAAAACCTAAAAAAAAAGAAATATACCTCTTTTGCCTTCTCGGGCCACTTAAATTCCCAAGGACGATAGTTTGCGAGATTCGCAGGGAGGACCTGTGAACCTGCGATATAGGGTCCATTCAAAAATAAAGGAACAACCCACCATTTCTCATCTTTGGAATGACGAGGAGTACTATTGTTGCCCGAATGCCAATCAATATCTTGCATAAGCAGCTTGTCATCGGAAATATTATCTTTTCTTTTCAACCGAGCACCCCAAATGAGATTTATCATTTCTCATATTTATTACTTTATAATTTTCAAAAAAGTTGTCCACGGTATACTTCTCAAATGACTATTTGTAAATTTGCGAATTTAGGATCTCTGACGTCATCAGGATATAAAGATCCTTTACCAGCGCCACGATTGGCGAATTCAAGCATTAGACGGATGTAGTCGCCGCTCAATTGATAAATAGCTCACGAGAATTTCTCGTGAGCAAGAATTTCATAGAATAATGGTATCTCGGGATTGTATAGAGGAATGGGAAGGCCTGCGAGGAGTTGACCTAGCGAGACTATGATTTTCTGATCATCACACTGATGATCAGAAAACAGTTTTGCAGAGAGAATGGACGAAGATTCTTGATCAGGAATGGTTGATAAAGTGAAACCCTTCTCCTACAAATTCTTTTGAGTTTCTTCAAAAAGGGGTTTATATGTACGACCAAGTGCAACCATTAATATAGTATGGGAATGAATGGAGAATTGAAGATTGAGAGAATTGAAGGGGAGGATTACAGTAGCAGAAGCGCAAATTGCGGAAGAAGAAAGTTGAAGGAAAGTTGCAGAGGGAAAATAAAAGAGAAAAAGAGAAGGATGAGAAGACTATATATAGAGAAGAGAATCCTCGAGAAAACAAATGCATTTAATGCGAGATGGGACGTGAATGGTCAAGAATAAGCGGTTGAAAGAGACGTGTCAAGAAAAGAGTGGAAGAAGAAACACTTGTAATAAATTCCGTACATGAATAAAACGGATAAAAGTGAACAATCGCGAGATAAAGATGAGCAATTGCGGCATTTTAAAATATTGGTTCTCATGACATTTTCTCCTTCGCAGAAAAGACATGAGAAGAGGCAAGATGTAGGATCAGAATATCGCGACATCAATACTTCGCGAGATTAATAAATACAATATCACGAAGGAGTCGCGGGGAAGTAAAATAAATGACGCCATGGATGACGACTGCCAGAACACGAGGAAGATGTGAAAATCTGGCGAAGGTTAAGGGTGTCGCGAGGACGAACACTTATACACTTGCGACAGTTCGCAAGTTACTCCCGAAAATAAAGGACAGCTTAGCTGTCATCCACTGTATACTACCCTATATAAAGGGTTGAGTCAGTCTGTTGTGGGAGAGGCCTTTTTGAATTATTAAGCAAGTCATTAGGAGAGAGAAAATCTAGAGTGATTGTAATTTCCTTAATTCTGTTCTATCTTTCTTTGTAAACATTTCAAGAAAATAATCAATCAAATTCATAGTTATTCATCTTCAAATGAATTAATTGTGTTGAATCTAATGAGGGGTGTAGTGTAGGAAATCCTGCAACTACAATCTTTTCACTGCAAATCCTTATTTCATATTTACATGGATTTGCTTTCTTGGAATCGGTTATACCACACTTCCAAACAAGTATAGAATTGGTTTGCCAATATTTCAAGACTACTATGTGATTGGTCATACCAAATCACAATGGTTAGTTGTGATCTGTCCTTACAATTCATACATGGGTTCGGATCGGTCACACCAATCACTAGGATATGTTACACTAATTATAAGGATTCGTCACATAACACTTGTGATCTGTCAAACCAATTACTAGGTTTGATCGGTCACACCAATTACTAGGATCGATCATACCATCTCATGGTGATTACTTAGGATTGGTTACACCAATTACCAGGACAGGTCATACCAAATTATAAGTCTAGGAATTATGATCGGTTATACCAAGATACATAACCTGAGTTAAGATCTGTTCTACCAACTCACACATATTGATCATCCAAAGATATGTAATAAATAGGAAGACCAATAAATCTATTGATTTCCCTTTCGATTCACGAAGCAAGTTCATGTATGTACTTCCTTTAAACAAATGTAAAACTTTATTTCTTAGGATGAAATCTTCACCATAACCCATTTACATAATCATAACACTATATACAAGATTATGTCGATGTCATATCTACGAAGTTCAAAAGATAAGCGTTATACGTCGTAGTCTAATTCCTTAATATTATGATCATATCACATCACTAGAGTATTATATATAATATGTACAGTATATACAGCTTCGCAGTTATGTTTTCAATAGAGCACAACTTGAAAGATATGTTAGGAATGAAATAAGTCAAGTCACTATTACTAACCTCAAGTGGAAGGATGTCGTCGTCGTTTTAGTTCGTTAATTCTTCACATTCTTCAGGTCTTCAGAGTAATACTTGTATGTCTCAACATTCCTAGACTTTCTAGTCTAACATAAACGAAGTTGACTCTAGTATTTAATCAAGCGACTCTAGATGAGTTTTGATACTAAAATATGACAACCAAACTTTACATACCAACGCTTGGTGAGTTCAACCAAGCTATGCTCTAACAATCTCTCCCTTTATGAATTTTGGTGACAAAACTCTTATTACATATGGAGCTAAACGAATTACAAAATAACTCATTCTTCATACGTTTGATTACAAGTTTCAACAACACAATAACCTGCATATATTCAATCAATAAATGTCGATGTTGACACTTGAATAACAACAACTTTTACTCCCTCATAAAGGTAAGCGAGGTAAATATTAAATTTGTTCGTTGACCGAGTAAAAAAAAGTTAAATCTGAACATCTGAACATCTTTGTTATTCCCCCTTTCTAGTAAGTATTACTACACGGCAATATAGTATGTTCCCCCCCCTTAGTCAATGTTTTACTCTTACGTTAGATATAACGTTTAAGCACAATTTTCTTTTCCTAGTAATTAAAAATCACTTGCTTACTCCAGATATTTCTCCCCCCTTTTGTCACAAAATGACAAAGATTCGAGCAAATAAAGAAAAAACCGAGAGGGTCTTACAGATCTAAAAGACTTGTAAACAACCTATAAGAGTTAAGCACGAAGGTTTCACATACCATTTTAGATAAACATATTAAAACTAAAACTACAAAAGTAATTTAGTTTCAATATGTTATCTAGGAAAAAATTTCCCGAAGAAATTTTCCCTATAATCCAACAATTCGACTAAGATACTCAATTCCCTTGTTGGATCAATAGTGTATGTACAATCACTTGTTTCGATAAGACTAAAATAAAGATCAGAATAAATTTTATTTTTCTCATCAGGCTCTAATTATTGAGACAATAACTTAGACCTTTCCCCTTTGACAAGACAAAACACTAGGTTAGTTAACTAGTTTATCTTGTTAAGGCATTCGATTAGACTTGAATATCCGAATCCTCCAATTGATAAGTCTAACGAAGATCAGAATTAAATTAGTTTCTCTTATCCGGAATCAATTGGACTAAACAAATGATCCCGTATTTTGTTAAGCCCCAAACAATAGATACAAACCAAAATAAATTGAATTGCACAATTATTTTCTTAACTGGAAGCAATTGAACAAATATAAACATTATAGCACCGCAATTGCACCGAATTTCATTAAGCAAAAACACTTGATACCCAACAATAAAGAAGATACCAAACAATAAGCCAAATAAATTGACACAGTTTTTCTTAACCAGAAACAATTGAATCACATAAACATCCATACACAACATAATGGAACATATCAATTGTACCGAAATTTTGTTAAGCAAAAGCAAAATATATGCAATATAAACAGACTTTTCTTAAACAGGAAAACGATTAACTAACAAATTCTTTACCTCAATTTCCGCAGTCTCATCTCCCCAAAATATATCATTAAGCGCAAGTTCAAATAAGAACTCTCCCTCAGTGTGTTGTCATCCTCTCACAAGAACAAAAGAACAACAACAAAAGCAACCTTTACCAGAGAAAGGTTGACTTGGTTTTAACTAATGCGTTCCAATAACAAAAGTTGAAAACCCGAAACACATATGTTATGCTAAACACAACTCATGTAAACACAAATTGATTCAACATATTGTGACTTTTCACATATGAGTTTCAATCGGAACACCTTATGATCCTTTGATAAATCCTACCAACATGGGCTAGAACTTAGTCCCGCTAAATCAAAAAGCCACACAAATCATAAGGGTTTCACCATATGAGATCGAATATTAAGGTTAATAAAAACCGAAATCAGACATCTCATAAACCGAAAACACATAACAAAAATATAAACATTCATTTACAGGCTATGTAATCTGAAACTATCACAAGAAACAAAAATTATAAAATAATAATTTTATTCATAAATAGTAATGACAGTTTTATTCTAAATAGACCTTATATAAAAATATTGAAATAGATCAATACATTGATGTTATTTTTCTGGATCAAGTATTACAACATATAACTTCATCCCTAGAGGTGCTCTGAATGTTCACTAAGGTTTCTTCAGTGTTCAAGTTCTTGATTCTCCTCTTTTCTTTCAGCTGATTGAGTCGTCTCTTCAAAAGATTCAATTCCACAATCAACTTCAGAAGATTTGACTCGAGCCGCTCTTCATTCACCACAGAAGCTTCCAATTGTGCACGAGAAATTTCAAAATCTCGCATTAGCATAAACATGAGCTCAATATATAATTGATTCCTCTTATGTTCCTTTGAGAAATAACACTTAATCTCATAGGGAAGATAAGTTTCAAGCTTCTGTAATTGAGAATCAATATCAATAGTATTTTCACCCATCTTGAACCGCAGTCTGATTGTGGAGAATAAAATCGGTTCTTAAGATGTTTTATATATCAAATAAAACTTGGTTTCCAAGTTTTAAAACACCTAACAAGGTATTTTTATTTGATTAAAACAGGAGTCAAAATATACGAGTTCGGAAATAAAATCAAGAAATATTTTCCGAAATATTATTGTCAAGAGAATCCGAATTTTTCTTGTACCAATTTATCATGAACTTTCCTAAGACCGAAAGTATTTCTATAAATAGAGAAGGATTCCAAATTTGGAAAAATACTTAAGTTGTTCATGATGCAAATAGATAGAGTATAGTTTTTATACATCTCACATGTTCCCGGTGCTCTTTTAAGAACTTCTCATTTATTAAAATTGAGCAAAAATTTTAGGAAGTTCCGATCAACAAGCATAGTTGTTGAACTGAGATCTTAATGTCTCAATATTACACATGGAACAAGATCTATCTTGATGTTTTCGGATATCTTCCTTTTTAGAACAATTCCAAGAATAGGTTTCACACATCTGTAAGTCACAACTTGAATAACATGATTCAACAAATAGATCTATTCGAGTATGAATAGGATTATAAGTGTGACTAGAAACCTTTTGAGTCATGAGTTGAGCATAACTCTTAGATCGACCCAGAAATTCCTTGGAATATGACAACATCTTTTGATGAGATTGTTTCCTTGATTCTGATCTGGACAATTGATCAATAACACAACTGCATGATCTAAAATCATTAGTTTATGTGCATTTAAGCTGATCTTTGTCACTTTCAGAGAGATACTCCTTGTTTATTGACCGGATATTAGTCAAAGGATTATGCTTTGAAACACATCTCTTTTGATTCTTGCAAGTGGTTAGACTATTAGAATCAAAATGTTGTTTATTAGATAAGAGATTCTGAGAGAGAGCATCACATATCCTTTTCTTAACTAATAAAGCTTTTCTGACTTTAAGATTATTGCCAGAATTTTCAGACTCAGTTTTAAGAGAAAACAGAACTGTATTTTCATCTTGACATAGACTAGATGTGATTATCATCATGTCAGGAGGTTCATGAATTTCAAGATTTTCTTGAGACACAGCTTCTTCATGAGACCTGGTATTTATCAAAGAGTCTTTGATAATCCTTTTGACAGATGGATAATATATATTATCTTTTAGATTATATTTTTCAACAAGCTTTATGAAAAATTTAATCTTATCAATGTCCTCTGAATCTGACTTGTGCGTCACAGGTGTTTGTTTTCTTATTAACACATCATGGTTTATATTCCCTTAATCGTGTTCAACTAGTGAACTAATAGTGTTGAGCTGTTTATCGGAATCTGAAAACAAATTGACTATATAATTTTTTTTTGGTAAATCCAAAATGCATTAAAGAATAACTAGATTACAAAACAAAATGAAGAGCAAGAAAAGAGGTCAGAAAAACCCCAAAAACTTGCTAATCATTTGAAACGAAAATAAGATACATTTGGTAATTCAATAGAATTCAAAAAATCAGGTCTTCCAAGATAATGTCTTCCCTCCTCATTGAGAAGAATGCACCCTCTTTTAGCCATCTTATCCGCAGCAAAATTAGCCTCTTTATAAGTGTGATCAAAACGAATAGCTTCATAATGTGAATAAACTTCCCTCCAGCGTTGCAAAACAAACCAAGGAAGCTTAGAACTCGAAAAAGCTGTGACAGCACCCAAAGAATCTGAGCGAATACACACTTTTGTGTAACCCCATTGAAGCGCCCATTCCAAACCAATTAAAATGCCAGAAATTTCAGCAATATAGTTTGTCATTGTGCCCAAACCAATACTCATAGCCCCAATCACATTAGCATCTTGGTCACGCGCTACTACACCATCCCCAGCCACACCCGGATTCTCTCGAGCTGCACTATCACATCACAACATAAGCTCGTTCGCATCCGGAGGTACCCAACTACACTCAACAGGCTCAAGAAGCTTCACCTTCCTATGTCGCACCTTGAAAAAATCCAGAATCTTCAAATCTTCAACCGAATTGAACATGTAGCCTTTGAGACGAACTGAATACTCGTGGATTTGATTGAACACGGTAGTCTTGAAGAAGCCCCAGCTAACCTTTTTGTTATCATAAACAAAGCGACAACGAGTTTGCCACAACTCCGAACGCACCACCAAAGACAAAGAAGGAGCCAAAGCTCTTTAATCATGCAACTTCTTTCACGAACCGCTTTATAGGCTGTAGACAAGTTCAGATGAGATTGCACACCAAAAATATCCGAAATCCAGCTCCAATCCATCTCAGCAAACCTGCAATGCCAAAGCAAGTGGTCCAACGATTCCTCCGCATTATTACACAAACAACACTTATTTATCACCTGAATTTTGAACCTGTCTTTAACTTGGTCAAGAGTAGCACAGGCTCTTCTTAATATCTTCCAATTTCTAGCTGCCAAAGCCGGATGCACAGATTGCCTCCACAGCAAGTTCGCTCCCTCTAGCTTTGGATATCTCTTACGTATAAGAGATTTTGCAGCTTTCACCGTGAACTGACCTGATGCACTAGGTCTCCAAACTTGACGACCATCCCCATTCAAAATGAAAGGTAAATCCGCCTCCTCAATGCCAGCAGCCAACAAAGTGTCTCGATACTCTTCATTTAAATTCCAAGCACCATTGACTATTATATCACTCACCAAAACAGCACGATTAAGAGAATAATCTTCAAGAATATCAGCAATAGCCATATCACCAACCCAAACATCATAATAAAGAGAAGTATCCCGTCCATACCCAATTAAAATTTAGTGTTATCTTCAACCAAAAAGTACACCCATTTGATTCCAGGGAGGATGGAGGATTTGATATAATGCACCAACTGACCATTTCTCTTAAAAAATCTAGCACGCAAGAAGCGAGCCCAAACCTTTTTAGAGTTACGAATTTTCCACCACAGACTCATAAGAAGAGCCTTATTCATAACTCCCATTTGAGTTAAACCCAAACCACCTTCATCATGAGGAGCACAAATTTTGTCAAAAGCAACAACAAAAGATCTACTCACCTTAGAATCACCGGACCAAAGAAAATTCCGAATAACAACTTCACATTCATGGACAAACTTGCGAGGCCATTTATAAACAACCATGTTATGAATAGAGTAACTTGCAATCACTGATTTAACCAGCACAACTCTATCTTGAAAAGAAAGCAATCTACCTTTCCAGCCAGATAATTGCTCTTTTATCTTCTCAACTACATTCTCCACATGATGATACCTAACAGCACCCGGCATCACCTTAACACCAAGATACCTATCAGGAAATGAAGCAATAGGCATCCCTAAGAAATCAGCAATCGTAGCTCTTCTATTTAAAGAACCCCCACCATAATAGAGTTTGTTATTTTCTCTACTAACCGTCTGGCCCGAAGCACGCTGATACAAACCCAATAAACCCACCAGATTTCTCAAGCTCTTCATGTTTCCTTTACAGAAAATCATATATCATTAGCAAAAAATAAATGGGTAGGAGCAACACCTTTTCTACTAACCATATGAGTCATATTTCCATCACGAAAGAGCTTCGCGATATTTCTGCTTAAGACATCTTCAATCAACACAAAAATTAGAGGAGACAAAGGATCACCCTGACGAAGACCTCTATCAATACTGAAAAAAAACTTCCGGATTACCATTAACCAACACCGAAATTCTAGCAGATTTTAGAATTTGTAATATCCAACGACACCAAGTATCCGAAAAACCATATCTTCTGAAAACCTCCAAAATAAACGACCAACTCACAGTATCAAATGCTTGTGTAATGTCAAGTTTTAAACCCACATTACCATACTTGCGTCTGATTTGAGTTTCATTAACCATCTCCGAAGCAAGACTAATATTTTCATGAATATTCCTACCTTTCATAAAAGCCACTTGCTCCTCTGAAATTAGTTTGTCCAGCACACCACCAAGCCTAGTAGCAAGAATCTTAGTAAAAAACTGAAGTTACGAAGAGTATTCGCACCTCTTTCCTTAGGCAATAGCATAAGAAGGCTCGAATTCACACCATGAGGAATAAACTGATTAGTCCAACAAAACAAAATAGCATTAACCAAGTCTTCACGAATAATCTCCCAACAATGTCTATAGAAAAAACCAAAGAAAGCCGTCCTGACCCGTGTGCACTATCGCACCTAACTCGAAAACAACCTTATGAATCTCCTCAAAAGAAGGTAACTGATCCATATTAGCACACTCCTCCTCCGAGATGCTAGGATGATCAATATCAAAAAGAGCTTCTACCGGAGTCGAATCGTCACCATTGAACTTATCCTCATAATAATTGACAATAAGGTTCCTAATCTGATCACAATCAGTAATCGTCTCCCCATTACCATCCACCAACTCCGAAATAGTATTACTGCTCCTTCGAATACGAATAGAATTATGAAAGAAAATAGTATTACTAGCCCATTCCACTAGCCAATTATTTCTAGATTTTTGCTTCAACATCGTAGCTTCTTTGCATACGAATATCATTAACTTCAACCGCTGCACTTCTCATCAAATTTAATTTGTCAACATCTGAAGGGTCTTCATCTGTTAACCTCAAATCACTCTCAAGTCTTAGTTGAGCTTGTTTCAATTTGACATTCACATTACCAAAAACCTCTTGATTCCACAACTTCATAGCTATTTTTAAACGCTTCAGCTTTTGAGGATAAATAAAAGCTGGCGAACCCACAATAGGTTCCTTCCAACTATCCTCAACCATACGCATAAAATCTGGATGTCCAAACCACATCTTTTGAACTCGAAAAGGAGCCAAACGCGGTCTAGAGTTAACAAAAGGATAACCAATAAGAGGAGAATGATCGGAAACTTCCCTAAGAAGAGCTTTACACCACCAATTCTCAAAACGATTTAACCAAAACTCATTAATCACCGCACGATCAAGTATACAAATAATTCTTCTAACCCCCGACTGCCTATTAGTCCAAGTAAACTTGTTACCCAAAGACTCCGACTCGAAAAGACTATTATCATCCAACCAATCACTGAATTCATTCACAACTGAGGTTCTTGGAGTCGCACCCCCCTTATTCTCTTCATTCCTAAGAACACAATTAAAATCACCAATAGCTAACCATGGAACTCCTTGATCACCCATATCCAATTGATTCCGTAACGTCCTTCTAGTAGCCTGAACCGAACTAGCATGAACAATAGAAATATACACACCATTAACACCAATAGTTATTGCCTGATTAGAACAATTCAAGACCACATGATCCGCAACATTCAACGACCACATAACCCACAAATTCCCAATACGAGTAGAAGTAGAATTATGAATAATAGTATTATTAAAACCCTGAATAGAAAACTTACGAACAGCCCTGGAGAAAACTGAAACCGTTGGTTCAAAGAATACCAATAACATCTGGCTTGAAAACCTTAACTAACTCACGCAACCTGCATTGTGCTTCATCACGCACAATCCCATTAATGTTCCAAAAGAGAACTCTGATCGCTGTCGTAGGCGTCAAAAATAAATTACACTTTCTTACTACTCAAAATATATAATGAAGCAAGGGCAAGAAAGGATCGTTCCCACAGAGAGGTCTAGGTTGTCAAATTGTTTCGGTTCCCTATAAATAACACCGGGGTTTTCTGATTTTTATATTCTAAAATAAAATAAAAGCAAACAATAGAGGTAAACAAATCAAATCACGGATGAGAAAATATTGGCCATGGATTTCGTCTTCAATCACAAACATGTTTTCAACGCAATAACTAGAATTGATATTTTAATCTCAACTTTTATCAAAGACCCTAGAATACCTTGATCGCAAGAATATCCCGCAAATCTCCTCATGTCATCAACAAACACATTAAAAGATGCGAATATGAATTCTATCTAAAGGAACAACCTAACGTGTAAAAGCACTAATCAAGTTTAATTCCCTAGATGCATTAGGTTCTATGAAATCAGGCCAATCAAAGCAATCGAACGTGGAAAGCGCACTAATCCGATTTAACAAAGGTTATGGTTCACATGTGACTACTAGGATGTATCACTACAAGCAATAATCACAATTATGCTACTTGTAATCGAGAATCTATCACTTTTGCGTATAATAAATCCTAATCTAGCAAGAGAGATGAAAACAAACTCAATCGATTCGCGACTCGACTAAACAAGCATTCAAATCATGTAACAATATTGATGGTGAATCATAAACGATAATATGAGAGAAAACTAATTTATTGAATTAAAACCCATATTTGGAAATCCAACTTATTCCATAACCAAAAGAAAAACTCTAGCTCATATTCATGGAGTTCATAACAAGAAGAAAGAGAAGTTTCATGTTTCTAAACCCTAGAAAACAAAGTAGAGGTAAAAGATAGATAAAAAATTATATGATATCCCACATTAGGTAAAAGTCCTCTCTTTTATATGTTTCTCTATTTCCATAAAGGATACTCCTTCCAATATTAGGTCTTCTCAAAACCCATCTCCAAGTGGTCCACCAAGCCCATGTGTGAGAAATACCCATGTGAAATTATGTCCAAAAACCGTCGCCGGAAAACTGGGATTATGGCCGGAAATTGGCCGGAAAGGTCGCCGGAAAGCATCTCAGGTGACCGGCAAAGTCAAACCGGTCACCGGTCAACGGGTCAAAACGGTCGAGTCAACTCGGGTGAGTCACTGAGTCAAACCGGGTCAAATCATGAGTCAGATGCATGTCAACTGGCTAGTCAGACCTCTAGCTGGGCTGAGTGACCTTGGCCTGAGCCATTTGCACTGGCCAAATTGTCTGCTGCACTATCATTGTGCTTCACCAGCTCATATCCATCATGATGGTCATTCATTTCCTTCTCATTAAATTCTCGCAGCTCAGTTTGCCAATCCTGCAAAATATGTTCATTCTCGTAGCTCCAATCACCATTCCATTTTTAGATGCATCTGTCTCCATTCCAAAGCAACCCACAGCTCCAATTCTGCTTAAATATACATTCATCCTGAGTTAATCTGCCTGCCATGCAATGCACATAGCATCACAGCCCTTCTGATGAGCAACAAACCAACCTTTTTGTATTCCATCTGCAATGTTCATCCATTTTTCATTTGTTTTTCCCTAGTTCCCTTGACTGCAATTGTCACAGCCACAGCCAACTCAATACACACTGCATCTATTGCCCTTCCATCCGAGTCTAGCACAATCATCTAACTCGCCATAACTCCCATCTCCTACTCTGAGCACACGCTTCATGAGCACCGTAGCTCATATTTCGATCCAACAGCACTTCCATTAGTCTCGCCAATTCTTCCTCCCATTTCTGCTCATCTCATTTCATTCTCGCTCCATCCAATCAAAGACATCTATGATCGTGCATTCAAATCATTCTCGCACACAACTCCACCAACAGCACCATGCCTGATATTTCCGCAAACTTGTAGCACCATTCGATCTCCCCTTCTTAGCACCATTCGAAATTCCACATACACACACAAGACCAAAAACCCATGAAAATCATCACCTATAGCATATCTCCACCAGTATGTCAACTACACTAAGCTACAAACTATGAAAACTGCAATTCCAACCTGCCATTCTTCACTCACTGCAATCCACCAGCACCAGCCAACACCGTGTATCTCTGGCAGAACCCGTAACCTGCGATGTACAGCCAACTCATTTACTGCAAACACTCATTTATTCTCTACAACTCAAGTCCTCAAACCCATTGCAGCAATCATCTTTCCTCGTTATGTCTCAACCATCTCAAGCCACCGCTCTATAGCGAGCCATTGTTCACCCGCAATCTTTCAGTTCTCCACCACACAAGTAAATCAACTTCTCATCCGAATCACAAGCCATTCCTCCAATTCCAACAAAGAAGAAATTCATAACTCCGAGTCCATCTCGACCCATTAACAATTCTTCCTCAAAATCGACATGAACTTCATCCGTTACTCCCCTGAATTTCATCTTCAATTTCGTCCAATACCCATTGTTCTTGAGCCTAGCAGACGCTCAAATCAAACTCATCTTCTAATTCCTCACAATCCCTCAAAGACCGAAACCCTAATTCATTCTATGAGCTTAATTTTTGCATCTTCTTCTTCCCTGAGTCACATCGATCTCCTCCTTTTATTCCATGCCAGCGACAGATCCAGCTCTTCTTCCACATCTCTTCCTTGAAATCAAGAGAAACCCATCCTTCAATTTCAACAGACTCCCATCAGTGCATAAATCTCTCTTTCAATCTCTCGATCTCAATCATCTTGTTAACTCAATACAAATCCCCGTCTGCAACTGAAACTTACCCAAACTTCATCAAATCCCCATTGCAACATTTATCAAAGCAAAGCAGAACTTCTTCATCTTTTCTTTCTCTTCTTCTCGGTTTATCCCACCAAATCGTCTTCTCCATCTCAGAATTTGAATGGATTTACATCCCGTAGCCATTAACAGCCTACTCAACTTGAACCCATCTCCTCCAAAGCATCGGATCCAAGCAAAGCACCAATTTCTTCTCCGTTTCAACAAAGAAGAAATCCGATCTCCTCTCTCTCGGTTTCGGGTGGATAAACTAATAAATGAGAAATGAACTTTCTCAAATTTAGGGCGATGTAAGAATGGCCACTAGGCTTAGGCGCCCGTAAATGGATAAAGGCCACCCTAGTTCATCTTTGTCTTGTCGGTTTCGCAGAACCGATCGCCTAACTCTTCTTCCTCAACTGTCTGTCGATGGGAACCGACAGTTCATTCTTCGCCTCCTTTGCGCAACCTTAGCCCTCTCTAGGTATCGCCTGTGAATTGATCCTTTTCGCCTTTTACGCTCCAAACGGACATTTTCTCCTTCTTTTGCACATAATGACTCCATTGCACCTGATAAACTCAAAATCACACATAAGAGATGCAATTCCCAAGGAAAATAGCAAAGAAAGCATAAATACTAGATATAAAATTAGGTGTTTTACAACACCTATCAGATTCCCCCACACTTAGACTTTTCTAGTCCTCGAGCAAATCAAACAAAACAATTCTAAAGAATTCATACAACTCCGTGTCGTCGAGGCTACGGTCAATTTTAGCATAAATAACAAGCCTTTAAACCCCTAGGTGTCCCTAGTGGACGAGTTATAGTCTCGTGAGGGTTTACTAGAGATATACCCACAAAACCTATTTTACCAACTTACTAGTTCTCCGTAATGATAGCATCCAACGCGCTAAGAAGACATAGAGATTCTGCACACTAGTCATAAGAAGTTAGACACATAAATGAACACAATCTCATCCTTAAAAGTTGAGAGAGAAATAACCATCCCTTATCGAAAGAAATTCGGGTTCAGAGTGATCGAAAGTCTCGACTCTGCCTCACAAGAAAGAGTTTTATGAAGTTGCTCTCAATAATAAACAGCTTTTTATGGGTCACACATGTGTCCAGGTAGGAATGAAGAGAGAATCCTGCGACACGTTGAATGGTAGGAAGGCAAAACCCTCCGAAATATTTTGAAAACCCACATCTTTTATAATTTTCGAAAACCCATTTTTCTGACGATCTCTACGAAAGGAAATCAACCACTTATGAAGGTGGGAATATGCTTACTCACCTCGTTATCCGTTCGACGTGCAGCCTAGCACCACTCTCACAAGATCCATAGAAACGTCTTCGGTCTTCAATCGGTGTCTTCATCTTCGTCTTCGGTCTTCAACTCTTGATGATAACTCTTGAACTTCGTAGAATCTTGACAATATGATTATTTCCTCTAATTCCTTGTCGCTTGAAACTTCATTATAGATATTCCTTCTTTCCATTGGCTTTATTAAAAGAATACAAAACTAAAAACGAACTATACAAACCCAAAATATGATACAATGATTTTTTTTTTTCTTTTTTTTTCCTTTTTTTATTATTTTTTTTTTTAATTAAGAGGAGAAACACCGTTACATCCAAACACACATTATGCCCATTAACCCAATTATAAACTAGTATATCGGCGGGTCTCAACTCCGAGCCATCATCGGATGTCGCCCTAAGCCTACTTCCTTCCTGGGTCGGGACTCCCCGCACGATAACACATATCCGCAAAAGTGTCACGAATAAGGTCATGGCGAAACTTGAGACCAATCCCTTTAGTGCAACAGTACGGCATGATCCCCATAAACATCCATCTCCCATCCACATGCGTAACATACATCACCCACCTCAAAAAGGGGGATACCCAATCTATAGCGCACAATCGATCGAAAACGTCTAGGCCCAATATGCTTTGGTTCGGTCCATCAATGGGTATAGCCAACAAATAATCTTGAGCGTGCTTAGTCTTGGTACATTGTAGTAAAACCGTGTCACGTGCGGACATAACAAAGTTAGTGGGGAGTTTCTTCATCACAAGATCAAAGTATTTAATCGCCGGGGAATTCATAGAAAGGGGGCGATCTCATCAATGCTAAGTGGTGAGTCCACAATATCACATACTGGTTATACGCACTAAAGGCACGACCAAGACCGGGCTCAAACCATCCACACGGGAATGTCGCAAGATGTTTCGTTGTTGAGAAACCGTACGTGTACAAGATGCCATATAACAATATTTCATCGTGTCCTTCATTGTATAAACCCCCATCCCCCCATACTTGATAGGAAGGGTAACAATTCTCTGTTGAAGCAACCCAAAACCAGGACCATCACCTATAAGAAGTTGCCGTAAGTATTCGAACAAGTTCTCATCATACAACGGTCAGTGCATCGACAAGTATTCGGGCTTAGTCGTGCGCATAGAAAAGTAAAGTCTAGAGACTCCGCTGCAGTTCCGTAAGAGTAATAGCTCACATTGTGGGTCTTCCAGCTTCTTAATAGCTTCCATCAGACCCAGAGTCTTATGTACTCTATTAACCACCAGGTCCTTGCAAGAAAAATAAATACAAAATAAAAACAAAACAAAATAATAAAAAAAACTATTAACAAACATAAAAATTTTCTCTTGTCTTTTTTTTTTCATTCTTTTTTTTTTCTCTTTTTTTTTCATTTTTCTTTTTTTTTTTCCTTTTTTTTTCATTTTTTCATTTTTTTTTTTAATTTTCGTTTTTTTTTTTTTTTTTTTTTTTTGAGAAATAAACACAAACTGAAAATAAAATAAGTACCATGGTATAAGTATTTTACCGCATGATTCTTCACAACTTGTATGTCTTGATATCATAAACTTCTCGAACTCTCATCTTTATAATCTTCGCTCTTGTACATATGTCTTCAACTTATAAATTCTGCTCTTTTATGTATTGTTGCTTGTAAACCTTTAACTTCTTCAACTTTCCTTCGAATTTGTGATGCTCCTCTTGTTGATGATGATGGTGTTTCTATGGACCTGTTGGTGTAGAGAGAGATAAGGTGGATGGTGCTAACTGCGAACAAGATTACAAGTGGTATGTAAGTTAGCAATTTGATGTCACCAACATGGTTGATAAAAATAGCACTCAAGAGATCAAAATAGTGCTTCTATGGTGGGAGGTTGGACAGCTCACCATTCTCATCCGAATTAACGTACGGTGACACACACTCTAAAAGCACAAATTTAGACAGTACTAAGAATTGAAGGTTGGTGCCTCACATTATGTAACATGGGTAGTCTCCACTATAGGGGACCACTACTCTAATACCGAATTCAGTCTGCACCTTATTTTCCCTTGGCATGGTTAAATCCAACTTTAACTCTCATACAAGTAAGAAACCCGATCATGTTCTCTGTCATCTCTAAGTTCAGTCACTATTATGAGATTCTCGATGTAATCTTAGCGACATGTATACTATGTGACTCTAAACTAACTACAAGTTGGAGTTTTATTCAAATATATACAAAAAAATTGAAAATTTTGACTTAAAAAGGCTAAAAACTCTATATGCAAAAGACTCCCCCACACTTAAACTTCACATTGTCCTCAATGTGTAAAACCGAAAATTCTGAATTCTGACGTAACAGCAGATAAAACGCAAAAACTGTACACATTGGTAAGGAATTTGGAAAAACTCCATTTCACAAAAGTTGTTCATCTACGTGTTTTCTACAAAGTGTCAAAAGGGCACAGTGTTTCGATAAACGGTCTGACAGTTATGGTCTCTGGACTGAACTACGTGCAGTCTGAATTTTTCTGACAAAAAGGTATTCGTCATAATTCTCTTCTAAGATAGATTCCGGACGCAATGAAATTAAACATGGGGATGCAAATATGATATGAAAACTATAAAAATAAATAAATAAAAGGGTTTAAGATACAAAACCTATGGGTTGCCTCCCATTTAGCGCTTGGTTTAAAGTCGTCAGCCCGACTCTTTTGTTATCGTCCATATACCAACAATCTGAAAATCTGGTAGTCTGCCCAGAAAACAATCTGCAATTCTAGTAACAACTTCACACAATGATTAGCATAATATATGAATAATGAAATTGTTATAGCTTGAAATTTTCCCCCACACTTAGTCCTTTTACACTCGGAAGTGGATAAAGAACATAAAAGTCGGGTACTTCCACGGTTTCTTGTTCCAAAACCTGCATAGTATGAGAATCAAGTTTCTCTAATGGCGGAAAACGAGAAACAAAGTCATTCAACAATACTCTCGAAGCACATACATTCAAACCAATAAGAGGTAAAGGAGAAGAAACAATATGCAACGGGTTAGACAAACCTTGCACAATCTCTTGTATTACGGAATCCTCTTCATCCTTGAAAAACTCAAGTGAATTATTCACCTCTTGTATATCATGGTCCTCTATCAAACCTTGCAACCATTCTTCGTCCGTTTTATCGCCGTAACCAAAGTCTCGACATAAACATTATCATTACAATCATTTGCAAGCTCAATTGGGTCTTCCACAATATTGGTCAAACCGGTCTCATTCTCAACATACTCCTCTTTGTTGTAAGGCACATACTCTTTTGCGGATCCAAATTTTATTATAAGAAACTTTTCTAGAACACTCGAAAATGCATCATCCTCAAGCTCCTCCCTTTGAATAGGATCTTGATCATTATTAAGATCAATGCTTGAGTAATCTACACAAGTGTTGACATATTCCTCTTCGTCTACATCTTGATCCCAAAAAGACTCCTTGGAGATGTCACCATGAGTTGTTTCAAGCAATGTATCATAATCACCGTCACTATCATAGTCAACATAAGATGGGTCCTCGCTGAATTTAGTGTTGCTAATCTCGAACTCATCCTTTTGAATAGGTGAATGATCATTATTACGATCAAGAGTTGAGTTAACTACACAATTATCAACGAAAGTGCCCAAGGATTGGCCTTTTTCAACATTAGCATCAATCAAATATTCATCACAAACCATATGCGCATTAGAATTATCCATATCTTCCTTGCATTGATCAATGCCTCTTTGCAAGCTAGCAATACCTTCACGAAGTTCTTGGAGTTGCTCGTTTGTAGTCTCTTTTGCTTTTTGAAATTCCGCTTGTAAAAAGTTGGAAACTTGATCTATAAAGTTAGAGACTTTTTTGTTCACGAGCATAAGAATCCTCCCATCCTTGTGGTTGTTCACACACATAGCCGCCATAAGGTTGTTGAGGAAAACCACAAGGTTCCATGGAATATTGGTCATAACCAATAAATTGGTTTTGATTATACCCGTGGAATTGGTAGTTGTCGTATTGTTGAGGTTGTTGAAAACCGTATCCATTGTTCCAATATGCTCCTTCCATAGAAATTGGTACCTGAAATAAGATTCTCAAAACTATGTTAAAACCAGAAAATAAGAAAAACTAAAAACAAAATTAAAAACAAAAATAAGAAACCAAAACAAGTGACAACCGCTGCCTCCCCGGCAACGGCGCCAAAATTTGATCATTGTCGAGAAGGCGTCAAAAATAAATTACACTTTCTTACTACTCAAAATATATAATGAAGCAAGGGCAAGAAAGGATCGTTCCCCCAGAGAGGTCTAGGTTGTCAAATTGTTTCGGTTCCTATAAATAACACCGGGGGTTTTCTGATTTTTATATTCTAAAATAAAATAAAAGCAAACAATAGAGGTAAACAAATCAAATCACGGATGAGAAAATATTGGTCATGGATTTCGTCTTCAATCACAAACATGTTTTCAACGCAATAACTAGAATTGATATTTTAATCTCAACTTTTATCAAAGACCCTAGAATACCTTGATCGCAAGAATATCCCGCAAGTCTCCTCATGTCATCAACAAACACATTAAAAGATGCGAATATGAATTCTATCTAAAGGAACAACCTAACGTGTAAAAGCACTAATCAAGTTTAATTCCCTGGATGCATTAGGTTCTATGAAATCAGGCCAATCAAAGCAATCGAACGTGGAAAGCGCACTAATCCGATTTAACAAAGGTTATGGTTCACATGTGACTACTAGGATGCATCACTACAAGCAATAATCACAATTATGCTACTTGTAATCAGGAATCTATCACTTTTGCGTATAATAAATCCTAATCTAGCAAGAGAGATGAAAACAAACTCAATCGATTCGCGACTCGACTAAACAAGCATTCAAATCATGTAACAATATTGATGGTGAATCATAAACGATAATATGAGAGAAAACTAATTTATTGAATTAAACCCATATTTGGAAATCCAACTTATTCCATAACCAAAAGAAAAACTCTAGCTCATATTCATGGAGTTCATAACAAGAAGAAAGAGAAGTTTCATGTTTCTAAACCCTAGAAAACAAAGTCGAGGTAAAAGATAGATAAAAAATTATATGATATCCCACATTAGGTAAAAGTCCTCTCTTTTATATGTTTCTCTATTTCCATAAAGGATACTCCTTCCAATATTAGGTCTTCTCAAAACCCATCTCCAAGTGGTCCACCAAGCCCATGTGTGAGAAATACCCATGTGAAATTATGTCCAAAAACCGTCGCCGGAAAACTGGGATTATGGCCGGAAATTGGCCGGAAAGGTCGTCGGAAAGCATCTCAGGTGACCGGCAAAGTCAAACCGGTCACCGGTCAACGGGTCAAAACGGTCGAGTCAACTCGGGTGAGTCACTGAGTCAAACCGGGTCAAATCATGAGTCAGATGCATGTCAGCTGGCTAGTCAGACCTCTAGCTGGGCTGAGTGACCTTGGCCTGAGCCATTTGCACTGGCCAAATTGTCTGCTGCACTATCATTGTGCTTCACCAGCTCATATCCAGCCATGATGGCTGTTCATTTCCTTCTCATTAAATTCTGCAGCTCAGTTTGCCAATCCTGCAAAATATGTTCATTCTGTAGCTCCAATCACCATTCCATTTTTAGATGCATCTGTCTCCATTCCAAAGCAACCCACAGCTCCAATTCTGCTTAAATATACATTCATCCTGAGTTAATCTGCCTGCCATGCAATGCACATAGCATCACAGCCCTTCTGATGAGCAACAAACCAACCTTTTTGTATTCCATCTGCAATGTTCATCCATTTTTCATTTGTTTTGCCCTAGTTCCCTTGACTGCAATTGTCACAGCCACATCCAACTCAATACACACTGCATCTGTTGCCCTTCCATCCGAGTCTAGCACAATCATCGGAACTCGCCATAACTCCCATCTCCTACTGTCATGAGCACAGCTTCGAGCACTTCCATTAGTCTGCCAACTGTAGCTCATATTTCAGCTCCATCCAACAGCACACTGCATTCTCTGCACACAACTCCAACAACACCAAGTGATATCGCCTTGAGCCATTCTTCCTCCAATTTCTGTTCTCATCTCACACAGCACCAGCATTACTGCATTCTGCACTTTAACCTTCACAATCCCAGTACCACCATCTATGACTGCGATACAAATCTGCAGCTTCACCAGTCCATAATTCAATCACCACCAACTCCAGATGCACCATGCCTTTCTATTTCATTTCCGCAAACATTTCACAGAACACAGTACCACCATCTGCACAACCACAAACCATGCTGCACTTCATCTCCCTGAACTGCAATCTCAGTAGCACCATTCGACTCTGTCAATTCTTGCCTAAAATTCCACATACACAGCACCAAAAACCCATGAAAATCATCACCTATAGCATATCTCCACCAGTATGTCAACTACACTAAGCTGCAAACTATGAAAACTGCAATTCCAACCTGCCATTCTTCACTCACTGCAATCCACCAGCACCACTCACCAACACCGTGTATCTCTGGCAGAACCCGTAACCTGCGATGTACACCAACTCATTTACTCGCAAACACTCATGTATTCTCTACAACTCAAGCCCCTCAAAACCCATTGCAGCAATCATCTTTCCCTGTTATGTCTCAACCATCTCAAGCCACTGCTCTATAGCAGAGCCATTGTTCACCTGCAATCTTTCAGTTCTCCACCACACAAGTAAATCAACTTCTCATCTGAATCACAAGCCATTCCTCCAATTCCAACAGCAGCAACTTCATAACCTGAGTCCATCTGACCCATTAACAATTCTTCCTCAAAATCGACATGAACTTCATCCGTTACTCCCCTGAATTTCATCTTCAATTTCGTCCAATACTCATTGTTCTTGAGCCTAGCAGACGCTCAAATCAAACTCATCTTCTAATTCCTCACAATCCCTCAAAGACCGAAACCCTAATTCATTCTATGAGCTTAATTTTTGCATCTTCTTCTTCCCTGAGTCACATCGATCTCCTCCTTTTATTCCATGCCAGCGACAGATCCAGCTCTTCTTCCACATCTCTTCCTTGAAATCAAGAGAAACCCATCCTTCAATTTCAATAGACTCCCATCAGTGCATAAATCTCTCTTTCAATCTCTCGATCTCAATCATCTTGTTAACTCAATACAAATCCCAGTCTGCAACCCAGAAACTTACCCAAACTTCATCAAATCCCCATTGCAACATTTATCAAAGCAGCAGAACTTATTCATCTTTTCTTTCTTTTCTTCTCGGTTTATCCCAGACGCAATCGTCTTCTCCATCTGTAACTTGAATGGATTTACATCCCGTAGCCATTAACAGCCTACTCAACTTGAACCCATCTCCTCCAAAGCATCAGATCCAAGCAGCACCATTTTCTTCTCCGTTTCAACAACAAGAAATCCGATCTCCCTCTCTCTGGTTTCGGGTGGATAAACTAATAAATGAGAAATGAACTTTCTCAAATTTAGGGCAGTGTAAGAATGTCCACTAGGCTTAGGCGCCCAGAAATGGATAAAGGCCACCCCAGTTCATCTTTGGCTTGTCAGTTTTGCAGAACCGACTGTCAGTTGCGGGGAACTGACAGTTCATTCTTCGCCTCCTTTGCGCAACCTTAGCCCGCTCTAGGTATCGCCTGTGAATTGATCCTTTTCGCCTTTTACGCTCCAAACGGACATTTTCTCCTTCTTTTGCACATAATGACTCCATTGCACCTGATAAACTCAAAATCACACATAAGAGATGCAATTCCCAAGGAAAATAGCAAAGAAAGCATAAATACTATATATAAAATTAGGTGTTTTACAACACCTATCAAACTCTCATTGGGAAACTTTATCGGTATTGTTTAACTTAACTCTTTGTGCTCCCCTAGAAGCATCAAACTTTGGTACCCCATCACCAGTTTTAGACTTTGAACTAGTATTAGATTTAGGCTCATTCCCTGAGCTCCTGGAACCCACAATAGCTGAAGAGTTACGAGCAATGATAACAGGCTTTTTAGCCGTCCACCTACCAGTAACGCCGTCAAAGAAAGGAGTTAACCCATTCTGAGAATCTGCTTGAGATGAAACGTTATTGGAAACAACGTTATTTTCAGCTAAAACCAATTCATTATTCAAAACATCAAAACGATTAGGCGAAACCACACTTTCACGAACATAGAGAGAATTAGTTAAAGGAGTGTCGGATGAAATAACACCAATCTTATTAACTAATGAATTCCTAATTAACTCAGTACTAGGCAAACCCTCAGTTGCACTAGAAACTGAAACTCCATTCACTTCTGCTCTTTATCTAGTTCTTGCCAATTCGACATAGGCAAGCGAAAACAACAACCAGATTTAGCTATTTCATCCTCGCCATTGTTTAGCTACAAGACCTTGAACACTCCCCGATTCAACCTCACCTTCCTCTAATATATCTGAAGCAAAATTATCGAGTGCATGCAAGCCATGCACAACAAATACCCACTTTCATTAGGAATCGTATTAACAAGACATCGAAAATAACACGGAAACACCATGCATATCATTCACGACATTAGTTTGAATAACTTCAAGTATAACTGGAATCACAGGAGCGGATTTCCCTTTCCTTCTTCTTGCCTCACACCATTCTGATCCCCCTTGATTGTTACCTCCTCTATGCTCTTGTGAAGTAGAAGCACCAGCGACTTGAAGCCCTAAAGTCAGTATCCTGTTGTTGCATATTAGCTGAAGTATTCTTATTCTTTTTCCTACATTCCGAATCCTGATGCCCTAAAATCTTACACTTAGTGCAAAATTTAGGTTTCTTCTGGATTTTTATAGGTTGCCAAAATTCGACACCTCCAACCGTAACATGAATTCTATCTGTGTCAAGTTCAGCAAAATTGATGTCTATAAGAACTGAAGCATAATAGCCATACTCATGAGCCAATGTACGCTTGTCTACAACAATGGATGTTCCCAACGATTTTCCAAACGCCAACAGCGTTTTCTCGATCCAATATTCAACAGGAAAGCCTGGAAACTTAACCCAAACAGTAGCATGAGATGTTTTGTGCTTGTCTGCATCAAAACCTGGAAACCACTCCATTAGGTTTAGCTTTTGCTGATTAAATAACCAAGCTTCAACGTTTAGAATATTGTCTCTATCTTCTTTGGATTGCAACTTGATGATGAAAAAACCCCTATTCATAGGAATGAATTGGACGCGGCCCTGACCTAACTTCCATTGTTGTTCAAAGCTATTTTTGATATCTTGAAAATCAACTCCCTTGAAATCCAGTCGACCAATGAGACTAAATCTCCAAATATCACAGCCTTCCTCATAAAACGATTCAGGTAATACAATAGCAGGTTTACCATCTCTCAAAGTAGGGTTTGGCAACGTTTTCAAGTCCAAAGTTGTTGTTGGAAGCTGTTTTTTACCCAAAACTTTTTCAGCATATGTAAGAACTCTTGTTTGAGGAGGATTAGTGGCATCCCCCATCTCAAATCACCCAAAGTGGTGATCCAAGTTGAACGCGCGCAAGAAAAAAAAAATTGAAAAAAAATGAAAACCTAAAATCGCCAGAGCAAGTTTTAGGAGAGAGAAAAAAAGTGTACCTTTGAAAAAATACATTATATTCTTGCTCTACATTAACTGAATCATCCATTAGATTCAATTCTTAAAGGTTGGATCGCACCAAACACAGATTGTTAAATTTTTTCGTGTTTACCTACTATAATACCAATTGAAAAGACGAGGGTACCAAAATACACCACTATCTTTTATTTATCAACCTATAAGTCCTCTACCGAATGTGATCGTTTATGGACAGAGTCGAGACAATACGATAATTCGGTTCACACTTTGTGCGATCGTGTATGGATACGAGATTGAGATAATATGACAATAAGATAACTTGTGTGATTGACTATGGATACAAGATCGAGACAATACAACAACAAAGTGTGTTACTTGATAATAGGTTCGATAATAACCAAACTCTATAGGATCACTATCAAGTATTACAGAGTTAACGTACAAGTGTAATTTGCTTTTAATTATAGTAAAACAATTATAATTGCGGAATATAAAAGTAAATGACACAACAAGATTTTGTTAATGAGGAAACCGAAAATGCTGAAAAACCCCGAGACCTAGTCCAGTTTTGAATACTCTCAGAATTAAGCCGATATACAAAATTTAATGCCAACTTCGTATAGTTGAGACCAAGCAGACTACCCCTAGCTACTTAGTTCCCTCAGTATCCCTGCTGCTTCCACTTCTAGAGTCACGCACGCGAATAGCAAGTCCTTTGGATCGTATTCCAAATAGCAAAGGAATAACCTGTTTGGTAACCACTCTCAGCAATCTTGCTAAAAGATATAGATGAGTCGTTGACAAAGGCTATTCCATTTAATCTAATAAACTCCGTTGTCTGGTAAGATCAATCTAACTATAACTACAGAAATAGTCAAGTATAGATTCACACTCAATCAATATAGATCTCAAAGAGAAATATAGAGAATGTCAATCTCACATAACTAATCAATCAGATCTATCAAAGATAAACTGATTCTCGTTGTATCCCAGACGATCAAGGTTTGTGCACTAAATCCACAAGATACAAAAACTAATAAGAAATCTTCTTTATCTTCAAATCTTCTTTGATCTTCAAAACCTGCACAACACCACTTGAATCTCTTGTGATCAATCACGCACAGAACGGAGTCTGTTAAAAATGGATTATCACAAGATGTCTTTAGATATAACAACAGTTCCAAAGATCATGTCGATACTTTGATCTAGTATGAGTGAATCTTATATCAGAAGAGAAGATTCTCAAGCATACACAAACTAGGTGCAATCAAAGTTTCAACAACCATTATTCAATCAAATCAAATCAAAAACCAACAACACTGCAATTATCTAGTTTCCCACCAACGGGTACTTGATCCCACAGAAGTCTTTAAACGAGCGGTCGTAAGAGATTTCACCTAATTAGGATACTTTCCTCTCCGAATAGACGGCTCCACCAGAAACAACAAGAAATGAAGTTTGACCGACTCTTAGGATAGTTTGCTAGAAATGCAAACTTAGGTAATTATAGACCAAGGATGTTTGGACACCAAGGAACTTCCAAAATCGTAAATATTCTCGTGGATATGCAATGAATGCCCAAATTTGGTTTTCATAATTCCAATAATGCTTGTCCAAAAGATTTCGAAATCTCTCAATAGAAAATCTCCAATTAGTAAATGCATGTTACTAATTTTTTATTCTGTAGATCTATGCATTAATTGCTGGTAATTAAAGCATAAAAAATCAAAAACCTTAATTAAAAGATTCTTAATTTATTTCGAAGACAGGATCACCTTGAGAACCAAGGAATATATTTGAATAATAAATGATAAGAGTTAATGCTTTCGTGTTCAAAGTATGTTGACATCTTTTCACCGCAAATCCTTATTTCATATTTACATGGATTTACTTTCTTGTAATCAGTTATACCACACTTTCAAACAAGTTTAGAATTGGTTTGCCGTATTCCAAGACTACGACATGATTGTTCATACCAAATCACAATGGTTAGTTGTGATCGGTCCTTCCAAGTCACATACATGAGTTCGGATCGGTTATACCAATCACTAGGATCGGTTATACCTAAATATGGTACCTACTTGTGATCGTTCACCCAATTACAAGGATTGGTTCGACTACACATGGTATCTACTTGTGATCGGTCACACCAAAGAACTAGGATCGGTTACACCAATTAAAAGGATCTGTCACACAACACTTATGATCGGTCACACAAATTACTAGGTTCGGGTCACACCAATTACAAGGATCGATCATATCATCTCTTGGTGATTACTTATGATTGGTTACACCAATTACCAGACCGGTCATACCAAATCATAAGTCAAGGCATTGTGATCGGTTATACCAAGATACATAACCTGAGTTAAGATCGTTTCTACCAACTCACACATATTGGTCATCCAAAGATATACAATGAATAGCAAGACCAATAAACCTATTGATTTCCCTTTCGATTCACGAATCAAGTTCATGAATGTACTTCCTTTAAACAAATGTAAAACATTGTTTCCTAGGATGAAATCTTCACCATAACCCATTCACATAATCATAACACTATATACAAGATTATGTCGATGTCATATCTACGAAGTTCAAAAGATAAGCGTTATACCTCGTAGTCTAATTCCTTAATACTATGATCATACTATTATGATCATATCACATCACTGGAGTATTATATATAATATGTACATTATATACAGCTTCGCAGTTATGTTTTGAATAGACCACAACTTGAAAGATATGTTAGATATGAAATAAGTCAAGTCACTATTACTAACCTCAAGTGGAAGGATGATGTCGTCGTTGTAGTTCGTTAATTCTTCACATTCTTCAGGTCTTCAGAGTAATACTTGTATGTACCAACATTACTAGACTTTCTAGTCTAACCTAAACGAAGTTGACTTTAGTATTTAATCAAGCGACTCTAGATGAGTTTTGATACTAAAATATGACAACCAAACTTGACATACCAACGCTTGGTGAGTTCAACCTAGCTATGTTCTAACATTTTGTTTCCTCATCGGCTCCTCATACCTTGCTTTTTTTGCATAATCTTGAATGGCTTCCCTCTCATTAGCAATAGCATTTTGACATAAAGGAGAAGACTAAATTTCTCTCTGCGAAGCGTCAATACGTGCTTTAGAGGTGACAACTTGGTCGCTAAAATTTGAGAACTTGCTTCTCTTCCAGGCGGTTAACTAAACTTTGAAATTTTGAATCCTAGTGACAAAAATGTACATGGGGGTACCTTGCACAACAATATTCCAAGCAGCTTCTACGATATTGCAGAACTCCAATTCTTCAGTCTATGTGTTGTAGAATCTATAAGCTCTAGGCCCATTACCTCTTCTAGGAAACACGCTAATAAGCATGGGGGAGTGGTCTGAGATACTACTATTGTAGAAATCAGTTACATAATCCGGAAACACATCAAGACAAGCCAAGTTAATCAGCGTCATCTCAAGCTTGCAGGTGATGCGAGAGTCTGCGTCTTGTCTATTGGACCAGGTAAAGAAACAACCCACATAATGACAGTCCAAAAGTTGTGAGTCTTGTAAGCAACCTTGCAAAGCAGCCATGCTGGTAGTAGGTGCAGGATTTCCTCCTTCATTCTCATGCATATAAAGACAAGAATTAAAGTCACCCATGAGAGACCAAGGGAGGCTATTGCTAGCAGAAAAGAATTTAATGTCAGCCCAAAATTGTTCTCTAAGAGGCTCATTATTGTGGCCATAAACAACAGTAGCAATGAACCAAGGCCCGTTATGAATGGAAACTTGTACACCAATATACTGATCAGAACTAGATATGAAATTCACTTTCACAACATTTCAATACCAGATAAGCCAAATTCTACCCAAATTATGATGATTATAATTGTCGAGATGTAACCTGAAGGCTGAATATTAGCCATAACTCTGCTCTTGTTGTGAATCTGAACCTTAGTATCAACTATACCACAAAACTTTATATTATTGCTAATGATGAAGTTTTTTAACTCCACCGCTTCGAAAATTCATTACTTGTGACTTTGACATTCCAACAACCTATATTAAATATCATTAGAAAGTCTAGATGGAGACTTCCTAACCAGACTGATTTTTTAAGGTCGGTAGTATTGATGGTGGATTTTTGGAAAGGGATAAAATCGTAACTTTACATATTCCTGATCCAGTAGTCAGATGAATATTGAGACTTATGTCTCTCATTAAAGCATGAAAACTCATGCCACAAGAACCTCTGAATGAGTATACTGTCTCTCAGAGCATACATGAACGTGCGCCTCTCACTTGAGGCAACGACACGTTTCATAGTCTTGAACAATTTCAGTAATCACTTTTATATAGAATCGAACGATTGGACGGCTCCTAGACAGCTTGCCTGCTAGTATAGAGCGATAACGTATTCATGATGTAACAATGTTTTCCCTGACTATATAAAATGCATGTGTATAGAATCTTAATGATTGGACGGCTCCTAGACAGCTTGCCTGCTAGTATAGAGCGATAACGTCTTCAGGATGCAACAACGTTTTCCCTGACTATACGTAATAACTATGACGCTTCAACTAGCTCATATCGATCAATTCTCGAATAATTAATGCTCCTAGACAACGTGCTAGTATAGAGTCATCAATTAATTATTTCAGTCCTTAGATTCATTAACTGAATCCCTAGAAAATATTCTACGTTCTTCATAATATTTCATTGCTTCAATTCATGGCTCTTCCCAGCAGAATTCCATGGGTTAGTAATAAATATTCAACGTACGGGCATCTGAGCCGCTATCGAGTAAGCCCCGACCAAAATGGTGCAAGTGTACTCAGCAATAATGCACTAACGAGCACTTGAATGCATTAACGAGCACTTGAATGCACGAACGAGCATTCAAAAATACGAAGGAACGATGAACCTATGCAAAATAGGAGGAATAATAATAATAATAATAAAATATTAGCTAAGGCGCTAGGGACTGGGCCCACCGTTGGCCGACGGTAAGAATGCTGTGGGCGGTCCCACGCCTGGTTCTTTATTTTATCATATTTTATTATTTTTCCTTGATCTCATGAAAATTCCTTCATTTGAACAAAACTCTTCGTTTTAAGGAAACTCCTCGATTTCATGGTGTTTCCCTTTGTATTAAGGAAATAATATAAAATTAGGAAAAGTATCACGGGACCGGGTCCACTAGCCCACGGTCATGCCCTAGTTGTGGCCGGTCCCACACCTTGCGTTCCTTGTTATTTTATTATTATTATTTCCTTCATCCCATGAAATTCCTCAATTTCATGATATTTCCTTCACACCAAGGAAAGGATATGAAATTAGGGAGGTTCACGGGACCGGGCCACTGGCCTAGCCGACCATGCCCTAGCCATGGCCTGGTCCCACACGCCCATTATTTATTATTATTATTATTATTATTATTTTTTTTTTTTACCTACAACATCATGTAATGGGGCTTATTATTATTATTATTATTATTATTATTATTATTATTATTATTATTATTATTATTATTTTTTTTTTTTTTTTTTTATTATAACCTTTATTCATTAGAGGAAAAATCAAAGTTACAAGAGTTGGTGGGCAACCTAGCAACCAGCTGGGCCCCCACTCCTTTCTGAATAATGATACCTAGTCTATGAAAAAGTGAACCACCTATTTTGGTATTAGCATCATTACCATTTAGACAGTTTCTCAACCTCTTGAGGAGTAAAACCATATCCTCACTCAATTCTCCTAAGGTTGAAAAAGCTAATACATTAAAACCATAACCTAGTGCTTCACATTTGGACAAATACTTATTGCATTTGCGACTTACAAGAAATAATAGCCTGGCCAGAGTGAAACTACGATGTCTTTGGCAGTTGTGAATGGCGAAACACCGGTGACATCAAAACATACATCTTTACCATCTATCCAATTGTATACGAGGATGTCAGCTGGTTTAAGGCTCTTTGCGTCATTGGACAGAAATCCTAGCGAGACTTCTTTTCTTTGCTGCAACACCCGCCTTAAAGAACATATCTGAGATGCCGTCACGAACCATGTCATGTCTGAACTTCACACCCACTTCACTGGCGCAATGAAGAGCGTGATCAGCATAAGTATCCATTGGCCTGGCGCAGATGGAGCATTTGCTATCCTTCACAAAGAATGGTATGCCAAGCCTGTACATAAGAATAGCTCTAATATTATTATTATTATTATTATTATTATTATTATTATTACACATCGGTAGAGGGAAGCCGAGCGACAAGCTGGGCACCCACACCTTATTATTATTATTATTATTATTATTATTATTATTATTGTTTCCTTCATCTCATGGAAACTCCTTCACTTTAAGGAAACTCCTTTATTTCAACAAACTCCTTGATTTCATGATATTTCCTTCAAATAATGAAAATAATATAAAATTGGAAAAGTCCCATGGGACCGGGCTTATTGGCCGGCCGGTCATGCCTTAGACATATCCGGTCCCACACTTCATGATTCCTTATTTTATTAGTATTATTATTTCCTTCATCTTATGAAGTTTCCTCAGTTTGAGCAAAAACCCTGATTTCTTCATATTTTCTCAAATATTGCTCAAATGCGCATCAGAAAATATCAAAATTCTCAGGACTGAGACACGAACACTTTGGTGATATGGGCATATTTCCTTGACCGACCAAGGTTGGCCTTTTGGCTTGCAAGAAGCCGGTCCCACACATTTTCACTATTTTGACCTATAGGTTTAAAACTCTTCCAAACAACTTGGAATTTCACAAAACGATCGTCAGTCGATCCCATGACCAACCAATGCCGGTTTGATGCGTGTCGTAGGTGCAATCAAATTAATTAATATTTCCACTCAATTAAAAATAATATAATGGAAGTCAAGTTCGTTCCCACGAGGAGCAAGAGATTCTAGTTGTAAAAATTGTCACTAGTAGTTAAACTCGGTTCGCTTGGTCCACTTTCTAGCGTTGTTTTTACACACAATCGCTCCACGGAATCCCTCCATAAGGTCTCGTGTTTTCTACTTGTGTAAAGTGTCGAGAACGATTACGTATTCCTAACTTATACTAGATTTAGGTTGAATTAACAAATCAATTTAGTATGCACTCTAAATAACCTATCAAACAACCATGAATGTATAAACATTC